>OY757026.1:58381258-58788974 GCA_963580285.1 Lucinisca nassula | reverse complement strand
GAGGTGGTTCTAACGAGTATCCACAATCTATGTTTTGAGCAGAAATGAGAAAAATACTACATTTTTTCATCTGAAAATTTTCATTTACCATGCATTTGTATAGGCGTGTTTTTGTAATATAATCCAAGACAACAGTACTGTCTGTACTACATGGTAGTGTCTGGGATCGAAGTGGAATCAGACTTGAGACAAAGCTGAAAAACTACAGAGCTGTGGTGCTCCCAACATTATTGTTTGTGAAACATGGGCAGTTTACCAGACTGAATCACTTCCATACAAGCTGTCTTAGAAAACTCTTAAGACAGGATCCCAGACACGGACGTCCTGAAGAGGGCAGGGGTGCAAAATGTACATACGTTTCTGAAATAAGCACAGTTAAGATAGACAGGCCATGTTACCAAAATTCCTGAGGAACATTTGCTGAAGAAAATTCTCTACGGAGAACTAGAAATGGACAAACGCTCCCAATGCGGTCAGAAGAAGCGCTACAAGTACACCCTAAAAGCCTCCCTCAGGGACTTCAACATACCAACAGAGTCGTGGGAACGAATTGCACAGGACAGGGCAAAGTGGCAAGGGGTGCCAGTGAATACGAGGCAAAAAGAACCGGTGAAGCTGAGTAGAAACGTACACAGCGCAAAGCCAGAGCTAAGACATCACCAACAGAGCTGTCTTCCTCTAGTCTATGTTGCTCTTTCTGCAACAGACAGTTCAGAGCTAGAATCGGTCTCATCAACCATCTTAGAACACACAAACAGTAACATTTCTCAAATATGGTTAAGATTGGTCATTGTCAGTAATAAAAGATGAACGAACATGGAGCTGTCTGCACGTCAGACGATATAATGCCAAGCCTTATTTCCCCTGAAAAAAGGGAAAATATGAAAAATGTCGTCTGCCAGTATCGTGATTGGTACATGTAGTTTAGGGTTAATAATTATTCGGTTAAAAACAACTTACTACTCGTAATGCGTTTTATACTGTTTGATCTTGCCAAGAATAAATATTAATTCGTGACTGATCGCGTTTTTTACATATTTGTTTTATATGATATTTGACCAGCTCCTTGTACGAATATTGAATTTTAGTTAAGCCCACCCTTGACCCATTAAAAACTGATGGACTTTTACTTTGTTAAATATTGGACAGGCCCATATGTCATTTACGGGGGTCGAATTATTTGATTTCGTTTTGATTCTACTCATCACGAAACCACGCCTATATAATTTTGACCCCCTTGAACCCCACTTTTATGCAGTAAAACTATGGTCTACAGGGGTAAACCTTATTTTTCTTATTTTTGGTCTAAAATATAGATTGCGGGTACACGTTAGAACCACCTCGATGAGGTGGTTCTAACGTGTACCCTCAATCTATATTGTGAGCAGAAATAAGAAAATTATCACAATTATTTGTCTGAAATTTTTCTTCTTTTTTTTCAGGGGTAAAATTTGTAATGTACAGTAAAATTCCTATATTAAGACCACCTTTGGGACTGTTCAAAAGTGGTCTTTAAGACCAGTTTTGAACAGTCCCAAGGGTGATCTCAGACCAGAGGACACTGTATGCAGAAATCATATAGAAAGAATAACTCAAACCTTCTAAATAAGCTTTTTAAAGCAGAATTAGTCTTAATTTTAAGGGGTCTTAGTAGCGGAAATTTACTATATTTGAATAAATAAATAAATAAATAAATAAATAAATAAATAAATAAATAAATAAATAAATATTCTTTATTTCCTCCTGTCGGAGAATTATACATGAACAATGATATACTAAGGAAAGCACATATACGAGAAAAACAATTTTGAAACAAACCACCACCACAGTAATAATAATAATAATAATAATAATAATAATAGTAATTATACTTTATTGCCTGTTATATCATAGGAACAGATAAGCTTGGTATTTTGTGACAATAATGAAGGATAGTTTTCCTTATATCTAGAGATAAATCTATGTGTGCACCAGTGGTGATTTCATATGAATTCTTATGAAAAGAGCCTTCGGCGAGTTTCATGTATTCCATTTGAAATCACCACCATTGTAAGATTCTGTTTATTTTTTATAGAGGGCCCGCGTTATAACGACAGTATTTGTTCACTATTATTGTGGCGTTTTAATGAATTTGCCATTATAAAGAATCCCAGTTAGGATTATGATATGTCATAAAAGGTCTTTTCCACATCATTACTCCAAGAAACAAATGTTTGCGATTCTAACAATTGTCTATAACATTTGTTTCTTAGAGTATTAAATTACAAGAATCTTTCAAGACAATGGATTCGATTTTGGGTATTTCCAACCCAAAGGAAGCCCAAGCCGCTCAGAATTGAGGCTTATTTCGAAGGCTGCACTTAATCTTTCTTTGCGTTTTCTGCCCGCAGTGTCTTCTGATCAGGGACCACTTAAGGACTGTTCAAAGGTGGTCTTTAAGACCACTTTTGAACTGTCCGAAAGGAGGTCTTAATATATGAATTTTACTGTAGTGCCTATTATATCATAGGAACGGATAAGCTGGGTATTTTGTGACAATATTGAAGGGTAGTTTTCCTTATTTCTCCAGATAAATCTATGTATGTGTGCTCTAGTGGTGATTTCATATGAATTTCGTTAAAAGAGCCTCCGGCGAGTTTCATGTATTTCATTTGAAACCACCACGATTGTGGGATTCTGTTTGTCATACAGAGGACCCGCGTTATAACGACAGTATTGTGGCGTTATAATGAATTTGCCGTTATAAAGAATAACAGTTCGGATTTTGATAAGTTATAAAAGGTCTCATTACAATAACAAACCCGTGCGATATAGTGCATTTTTTTCACATCTCAAAAATGGCTACTTTTCTGACGAAAATCGATGATATTTTCCTTATTTATAAAGCAAACATAGGTTGTGGGTGCTCGTTAGAACCGCCTCATTGATTTTCCTTAGTTCTGCTCCTAGACATAGGTTGTGGGTGCTCGTTAGAACCGCCTGATTGAGGCGGTTCTAACGAGTACCCACAACCTATGTCTAGGAGCAGAAATAAGGAAAAAAATGTAGACCCCCGTAAACCCCTGTTTTCTCTATATAAAGTGGGGTGTAAGGGGGTGTTCATTTCACGGACTTGTTAGCGTGATGTCTCAACATCATTACTCGAAGAAACAAATGTTATAGACATTTGTTAGATTTGTTAGAATCGCCTCGATGAGGCGATTCTAACAAATGTCTATAACATTTGTCTCTTGGAGTATTAAGTTACAAGAATCTTTCATGACTATGGATTCGATTGGGGTATTTCCAACCCGAAGGAATCCCTAGCCGCTCGGAATTGAGGCTAAACATTGAGGTAAAAATTAATTCCATTGAAATTGTCGTTATAACTAATTTTACCGTTAAAACAAATGTCGTTATAACGCGGGTCTTCTGTATATCGATTTTAAATCGAATTTTATTGTCGATGAAGTTCAAAAAATTTTACAAAGGGTTGTTACGAAAGGTGCCATGACGTTTCTCACCAGCACAAAGTAGCAGCGACGTTACATGAACATGTACAATGTATATATTCTGACTTACTTAAAAAAACTGCCCGGCACCGCCCATCGGGGCTTGAAGAAATATATGGGCTGCATGATGCTTCCACGCATCATGCTTCCAAGCTGAAACTGACCCGCAGACGAATACTGGCAAACCGCTTAGAGGATCTAAGCCTGCCCAGGCAAAGCCGTGCGAGTGTCGGGCCGTCCGTGCTTATAAAACTTATTGGTTTCATTGGGCGGCAGGGCTTGAGATGTTATTTCATCTCAATGTTGGGTAAAAGTCCCACAAAATTGGAAGCAACGTCTCCAAAATGACCTTTACAGTGTTGACGGGAACGTTAAACCTCAAATCAAACAACCAAACTTCCAAAAAAAAACTGGCATTTTTTCTGATGAAAATCTATATTTTTGATAAAAAAGCGAAATCTTGTATACCCTCGTAAAGATAGTTTCCTATAAGGACATAGAGGTATTCAACACGTGGTGAGAAGATTTAGAAATTGGAGAGTTCTACCTGTTGAACCTTTTTTCTAAGGGCCAGCTTTACCTGAAAGGTCTAGAAGCCTCTGTGGTGTAGTTGTTATGCTACTCGCATTGTAAACCAGGGGTCGCAGGCTCGATCCCAGGCTTCTCCTTACTTTCGGATGAGTCTTTAAACCGAGGTCCCGTCTCCGTATGACCTTAGCTGTTTGCGAAATGTTAAGCACAAACACACACTCACTCACCTGAAAGGTCTTCTGCTCCATTTATACAAATGTGGAACCGAGTTTGCGCCTGCAAAAATAGGACTAGATGCGTCGGTCTAGATGCGTGGCTTCCTCTAGGTCTCCATAAAATAGAAGTGATGAGGAGTCGATACGATCACCCCACACCTCCCATCAGAGACACCAAAGGGAAAGAAAGACGAACGTGAAACGAAAACATCACAGGCGGAAAGCCAAAACGACAGTTACTTTCTCACAAAATGGCCAAAACGGCTTTCCAAAATAAAAAAGATACAGTAAAATGCCTCTATTAAGACCACCTTTGGGACTGTTCAAAAGTGGTCTTTAAGACCACTTTTGAACAGTCCCAAAGGTGGGACCTGACCAGAGGACACTGTGGCTAGGGAACAGAAAGAAAGATTAAGCTTATCCTCAAAAATAAGCTTTTAAAAGTGGAATTAATCTTAATTTTTGGTGGTCTTAATAGTGGAATTTAACTGTATAAGCAATACATAGTATACATGCAAAGACGAACTAAAATAATGATATACCACACCAGAAGAACTCCTTTGGAACGGCCAGTTTTTTTGTTTTTTGTTTTTGTTTGTTTGTTTGTTTGTTTGATTTAGTTTATACTAATTTATTTTAGTTCGATTGCGATGGAAGCTTCAAGCTTATTTAATCGCTCTCGAACACTCATTCCTGATGTTAGCACGCGCGCGAGAGAGAGGCAGTGACTATTACACCACTGCTACCCATTTACACCTGGGTAGAGTGAGGCAGTGTCATTACGTGTCTTGCCCAAGGACAACCCTCGATACCGGTTTCCGGATTCGAACGCACAACATCTCGATCATGAGACGAACGCGTTAACCACTGCGCTATGGAGGCAGTGATTTGAGGTTCAACGCCCCCGTCAACACTGTATAGGTCATTTTGGAGACGTTGCTTCTAATTATGTGGATCTTGTACCCGACATTGAGATGAAATGACATCTCAAGCCCTGTCGCCCTATGAAACCAATAGGGTTTATTAGCATGGACGGTCCGACTCGCAACACTTTGTCTGGTCAGGCTTAGATCCTCTAAGCGGTTTACCAGTACTCGAGTGCGGTCGGATTCAGCTCTGCGTGGAAGCATCATGCAGCCAATCTATTTCTCCAAGTCCCGATGGGCGGGGGCGGTTGGAAGGGTCAGTAAAAGATATTCCACTGGGGTCTGCGAAGCGCAATGGCTCTGCTGGTGAGACTCTCGCCTGCGCCTTTGTGATCGCCTTTATGATGAGTAACATTTTCTCATGCCCCCGCACATCGGAGCTTGCAAAAGTCGATTGGGCTGCATGCATGCCAGATGCTTCCATGCAGAGCTGAAACCGTCCGCACATGAGTACTGGTAAACCGCTTAGAAGGTCTTAGAAAGTGTTGCGAGTCGGACCGTCTCTGCATATTAACCTTATTGGTTTGTTTGGACGGTAGGGCTAGAGATGTCATTTCATCTCGATGCCGGGTAAAAGTCCCACAAAAATGGAAGAGACGTCGCCAAAATGAAATAATAAGTATTGACGGGGGTGTAAACCCTTAATTCAAACAAACAAACAAAAAAAAAAACATTTTCTCATGGGTAGAGAATATGAGACATTTCGAATGAAAAGAAAAAAAGAAAGAAAAGAAAACAGCAACAACAACAACAACAACAAACAAAAGGCATCTAAAATAAAAAAAAATGAAGAACGAAAAGAAATTGGCTTTATGACTAATCAGTCCAAATACGGTTTTATAATGTTTAAAAATCAGAGTGTATGATAGCAAATTTTGTTTCCTGTACAGAAGTGTATAATGTACATTTCGTACCGGAAATCCCTAAACGTGTACATGTAATTGGTAAACAGTGCAGACCCAGATCAGACGCCGCAGAACGCGGCGTCTGATCAGGGCCTACACTGTTTGAAAAAAGTGCAACCAAATTCCAAATAAAATTTGAAGAAAACACAACCAGAAACCTCTAAATTTTGAAATGGATTTGTGTTATATATAAGGTGGAATATTCCATTGCGTGCAAAAAGGATTAAGCTACAGAAATTGGCTGGCACAATGAAGTCCAATCCCTAGCGCAACAAAGCAATGCGCACTATCTCGCTCTATCGGCCCACCGGCTGATCTGTATCCGAACTGGTCGAGGGATCTCTTGGTGTAGCTTATAGTAAATACATGGTTAGTGTCTTTAATAATAAGCCCATAGGGGCTTGAAGTAATATATGGGCTGCATGATGCTTCCACGCAGAGCTGAATCCGGGCCCCACACTAGTACTGGTAAACCGCTTGGAGGATCTAAGCCTGTCCAGAAACCGCGGTGCCTATTGGTTTCATTGGGCGACAGGGCCTGAGAAGTCATTTCATCTCAATGTCGGGTAAAAGTCCCACAAAATTGGAAGCAACGTCTCCAAAATGACCTTTACAGTGTTGACGGGGACGTTAAACCTCAAATCAAACAAACAAACAAATCTTTGATAATAAATTATAATCGGTGAGCCTTAGACAATTTTATAGGGGCGAGCTTCAGCAAGCCCCTATAAAATTGTCGCTGCGAAATGATTATATTTCATTATTAAAGACTAATCATGTATTTAGTTCATACCGCAATGATTTAGTAAATTTAAGCAAAAAGACAGCAGACGGTGTCGCATGTTAATTACATTCAGTGCCATAGCGCGCACACGTAGTATAACGTGACGTCAACGAGTGCAAAGTTTCTGACGTCACCGCGCCACAAAGACGAAGAAATCAACATGCACGCTCGATTAAAAGTTTCTCAGCGCTTTCCATTCTGTATGAAAATCTGCAAATAATTAGTTTATTTTAGCTTTAGAAATTGTTTTCGAGGTAGAGAAGCAACTGCAGTAGCAGTGCGCAGTTATTCCAACGGGCCATTCAAACCAGGAAAGGCCGAGAAGGTAAGGGTTTAACTGAAATTTATAAAAAAAAATCTGTTCAAATAAATAGTGCAAAGATTTTTAGTTCCAGTTTCGTTGTTGTCCCAAGTGTAAAAGGTTGATTGTTATTGCTTACACATGTAAATTAGTGACCTGAAAAGTAGGTCCGAGCTATAAACGGTCACTAGACGTATTATAGGTCAGTAGAAGGTATTATAGGTCACTACCGATTATAGCGTGCAGTTATTCGACCCCATTTATTAGGTTACTAGAATGCCTGATTGCGGTACAATTTTTTTCACATTAGCTGGGTACGTTTTCTTTGTTCTGGTTCAAGGCCATGGCCTATACACTCCAGGTCATTATTGACCATACACATTCCAAAACGGTTCATTATAACTATTTATCATATGACGTCGCGTCTGAGAGTGTAATAACGTCATGTAATATTTTCGATAATCCACTAGTGGATTAAATATGCAAATTAGCTAGATACGTCCCATAACGTTACATGTACGACGTCCTTAACGACGTCGCATTTATTAACAGTGTAATATTGACATTTTTATAAAGAATGGTGAATAAAATGCACTTTAAATGTCATATGATAAATAGAATCTTTCATTCGTGCTCATGTATTATTGAATTTATTAATATGTTGAGGAAAAGGGATAAAATGCTCGGCAAAGCCTCGCATTTTATCCATTTTCCTCAACTCGTTTAATAAATTCAATAACACATGAACACTCATGTAAGATCCTCTATAGTTCGACAATTAAAACTGGTTTTCGGCACGTTCAAATACTATTAAAATTTAACAAAGTAAAGACATGGATACTTGTTCATTTAAGAATTCCCCATCTTATAGTTGCTCAAACTTGTTTTATCATCACGAGAACACACTCGTGCGACATATGCAGTTTTTCATATCTCCAAAATGGCTACTTTTCTGATGATAATCCGTGATATTTTTCTTATTTATACTGCGGGTGCTTGTTAGAACCGCCTGTTAGAGGCGGTTCTAACGAGTAGCCACAACCTATGTCCTGGAGCAGCTCGTTTAATAAATTCAATAATACATGAGCACTCATGTAAGATCCTCTATTAAAATACTTTGCTTCATTGAAAATAATGCCCTGCTTGCTCTTCAGCTTTACATCTTTTCAGCTACCAATAATTTACCATTTGCAGCTTCATTGACACCTGATTACATATACTGATTCACGCATCCCAAATTTGATTGTCCGACCGAAAACTTAAATCTTTCCTTTGATACCCGTATATCCTAGGAAAAGATTATCACTTAAATATTAAAATATAAGCAAATTAGTTAGATAAGCCCGTAACGTTACATGTATGACGTCACTGACGACGTCGTGTTTACAAATGGCGGAATATTGACATTTTATACAAAAATCGTGAATAAAATTCGTTTTAAATGTCATATGATAAATAGAATCTTGCATTCGTGATCATGTTTTATTGAATTTATTAAACTCGTTGAGGAAAAGGCATAATATGCTCGGCAAAGCCTCGTATTTTATACCTTTTCCTCAACTCGTTTAATAAATTAAATAATACATGTACACTCATGTAAGATCCTCCATTTCTGATGTTGACAATACTAATAAATCATCAGCAAAAATTAAATGACTATCCTCTGATCCATGTAAATTTGGAACATTGTTTACACTTAATAGAAGTGAAGGCAATGATCAGGAATCGATACAATTAACAAACAGCGCAGAGACACCAAAGGGAAAGAAACACAAACATGAAACAATAAACCCTAATGGAAACATCAATAGTGGAAAGCCAAAAGGACTGTTACTTTCCCACAAAATGGCCAATTGGCTGTCCAAAACAATTTAATATAAGCGATACAAACACTAAAAGACAAACCATAACAAAAATAAACTGCGACAGAAGAACCGCCTTGGTCAGTGAAACGAATTCCACTGGATGCCACGCTGTCGTTATTAAATGTTATTAAACAACAATGGAAGTGCAGTTTTAATCATCCAATGTTTTATGATATCATGAACACTGTTTTTTTTTTTTAAGCTTCTTAGAGGCTTCTAAAATTTCCTTATCAGTTATGCTAAAATCGAAATTACCGGTTTTATGTAAAAACTCATGATTATTAAGTTCCTGCTTCACATAAGTGATGAGTCTAATGATGTAGAAAGGGCTGAATCACTTAACATTAACTTACATGAGAAAAAAACTGAACTAGAAATATTAACAGATATTAAATTGAACGGTTTAATCCTTCGGTCAAAAGCAAATATAATTGAACACAATGAAAGAAACACTAAGTACTTCGCAAGCTTAGAAAAGAAGAGATCAGAAGGCAAAAATTATTTCAAGACTTTTAATTAATAATGGCATAAGCACAGATCAAAGGGAAATACTAAACGAAACTGAAACTTACTACAGAAAATTGTACAGTAAAAAAGAAACACAAAATCCACATCAAAACTTTTTCGACGACTCAACTAATAAACTTTATTAGGTAGATAAACAATTTTGTGAAAGACTGCTTACAGAAAACGAATGTGCAAAAGCCCTAAAAGATATGCAAAATAATAAAAGCCCAGGGTACGATGGTATAACAGCTGAATTTTACAAATATGTTCTATAAAAGGGTTATCCTTTGGAAGCAAGGGATACACCACAGAAGTGAAAATATGGAGTGTACATGTTTTCTGGGCCTTCTAGCTAGTTTCGGCCAATTAGGCCTCATCAGTGACCCTCAGATATTTTCAAAATTCCATAATGGAATCAATGTTCTTGCACACTAGACAAGGAAATCCGTGATTTTACCCTGGGATAGAAATTTATGTTCTGACCCTGGTGTTCCGACCCCAAATCGACTATAATCGCGTGTTTGATAAATGCACTGGTTGATTACAACCTCATGCGCGGCGTCGTCATGCGTGACGTCACTAAACATTCCTGTTGTGTCATCACAAAATGGCGGACGTCAGTAACCGAAGTGACAGCAGCACTAAAAATTCGCAATAGAATTGGAAGGTGTGCAAGAAAAAGAATCCTATATAGGTGTGAGGGGTGGATAGAAAAATCCGTCCCTCAGGATCACTGTCCGGCATCACTCGGCAAGCCTCGTGATGCCGGACAGTGACCCTCGGGACGGATTTTTCCATCCACCCCTCACACCCATATAAGATTCTTATAATCTACACTAAAGTTTTTTGGAATACTATAAAACAGTACTATGTTAACTCTATCAACTATTCTTTTGAAATAGGATCTCTCACTGACTTACAAAAACAGAGTATAATTACCCTCCTACCGAAACAAAACAAAAATATAACGAACCTCGACAACTGGAGACCAATAAGCCTATTAAATGTTGATTATAAAATCGCCACAAAAGCCATCCCAAATCGTGTTAAAACTGTTATTACTAAAACAAAAGACCACTCACAAACTGGGTTCATCAAAGGAAGGTTCATAGGCGAAAATATAAGGCTACTTTTAGAAATTATTTATAGTGTTGAAGACAATAAACCCTGTTTAATATTTTTCTCCGATTTCGAAAAAGCTTTTGACAGTGTTGATCATTCATTTATGGTAAAATGCTTAAAACATTTTAACTTTGGTGAACAGTTTATAAAATGGATTGAACTGTTCTACAATGGTGTAAACAGCTGTATTTAAAACAACTGTTTTCTATCCGATTTTTCCCCCATTAAACGTGGCGTACGCCAAGGCTGTTCTTTATCAGCATATCTCTTCATCATATGCATTGAATTTTTATCCCATAAAATAAATATTTCTGAAGATATTAAAGGCATATGTCATATAAATCAGGAATTCAAAAGATCATTATTTGCAGATGACGCGTCGTTCATCCTAGATGGCTCGCGAAAATCATTCGAAACACGTATTGCTGTACTCGACGACTTCTTTTTAATATCAGGACTGAAACTAAATGCCAAAAAGTGTCAAGTTCTCCGAATTGGAGCTATGGTTAAAAATGAAACAATATATCTGAAACATCGAAAATTCCAATGGAGTTCAACAGAAACATGCGAACTTGGTATGACCTTATATACTAAAAACATTTAACTCTCAAAACAAACTTAGAATCAAAAATTAAACTATTTGAGGCCCGTCTTAAACAATGGCAGAATCGAAAATTAACCCTTAATGGAAAAATTACAGTACTAAAAATCTACGCTCTCCCAAAACTGATATATGTCCTAACCTCATTACCGAACCCAACAAAACAAACGATAAAATCAATTGAAAAACTTATGTACGATTTCATCTGGAATGGCAAACCAGAAAAAATAAAAAGGGATACCTTGACTAATAGTTATGAAAAAGGGGGGTTCAAAATGATCGATCTGGAAATTTTTATAAAATCACTAAAAATAACATGGATGAAACGAATTATAGAAAGTAGAAGTAAAACAAAGATCAGACATCGATAGAGTCGGGCACAAATGGGATTCTCAATAAACTGTATTTAAAAAGATTAAACCCTTTTGGCGGAAAACTTTTTATTTGAGTGTAATTTTACCTAGCAAGACGTAGATAAAATTACTCAGAATAACACATTCTTAAGAGATATTCTTTTGGCATGGTGTTCATGCAATAAAACAGCGGTAATTCTGAGCTATAGAAACGAAATCTTATGGAATAACACTCACATAAGAGTAGACGGTAACACTCTGGTGTATCTATATTGGTATCAACAAGGAATTAAATATCTAAGAGGTATATATAACGATGCTACAAATAAAATATATCCTTTGGACAGATTAAAGAGAATCTATAATTTGCCTGATAGCGATTTTCTAAAATAGTTAACATTAACACAAAGTATACCAAGCCCATGGAAAATAGCCTTAAAAAATGAAAACATACACACTCCTGAAACACAAACCATTATAAGTCAAGTGATCAAAACACAACAAGTAAATAAATTTGTTTACAACCTTCTAATAGAAAATAAAACACAAACAGAGAATAAAGAAGAAGTAAAATGGTTAAACCAATTTGGTGATTATCATTTAGATTGGAAATGTATATACACTACTATGCTAAAAACAAAAAAATGACATTAAATTTCAAAACTTTCAATATAAATTATTGATGCGTATTATACCAACAAAAACATTTTTACTGAAATGCAATATCGCTATATCAGCATTGTGTGATTTTTGCGCTATGGAAATTGAAACGCTTCAACATTTGTTTGGGAATGTTTATTTAATCAGCAATTTTGGACAGAATATTCTAATTTCTTGAAAGGCCAAAATATCGATTTTACTTTTAGCCAAAAGATTATCACATTTGGTATTACGACAAATAATACTGAACCGAAAACACAAGTAAAAAATTTCATGATATTGCTAGGGAAGTATTTTATATTCAAAAACAAATGTCAAAAAACACCATTAGTTTTTGTGCATTTTGTGTCATATTTAAAACAAAGACTAAATATAGAAAACAAATCTATTTTATGAAAGACCAAATTACCCAGTACTATAGAATATGGAGTAATTTCGCAACTTTAACGGATTAAATTCCTTAACCAATTCTAACAAAAAACTTGAGGCAGCAGACAACCTTTTCTTTTTATTATTATTATTTCCTTTTCTTCCTTCTAATTATTTTGAGGATTACTTTTTCTCCTACTTTTTATTTATTTTTATTATTATTATTAGTTTTGTTTTTTTTTTCATTTTCTAATAAATATTTCCGAAACTACATTGGCAAAACATATCTTTGTTGTTTCCAAAGTATGTTTCATATCGTATGTTATGAAAAATCAAACTGTACACATTAACATGTATGAATTAAACAAAACAGGATTGGTTAGTAGACTAAAGCAGTAAGTGTGCACATTTCCTTGTATTTTATTATCATACCAATATGTCTTGTAAAATGTAATTTCAGAAATATATTAAAAAAAAGTGTGCCTATCAATGTCGATTTTACTTTTCTGATTATTTAACAAATTATGGAAATGATCAAACAATTTCTGGTGACTATTTTTTCAGACAGATTCCGTTTTCAAAACATCTATAATTTTGCATGCTGTTTGTAGTTCTTTTTCCATAGCGTGATTTATCACTTTTGTAAACTTGTTTTGTCTCTTGAACTTTTGTTCTCGTTTTACTATTTATTTCTGTAACATGTAATATGCAAATACTCATTGGAATTGTTCCTGTTAAAAGCATTTTTAGCATTCTTTAGGCCCATTAGCACGTTAAAACATTCTTTGTCGTTCCACTTTTTATTTAGTTTGTAACATTGTCGGTTTTCTTTTCATTCTTTTTCGACGAATCGATATGCCCCCTGCATACATAATAACATATGCAATGGCTTTTACTATATTAGTAACATCAGTATCATCATTTTTAATCAAACCATCGAGTTCGGTGAGTTTATTTTGAGTGTTTTAAGATTAAAATGCTTCTTGAAATCTATGTTTAGCAGATTCAGACCACAAAAACAACAATTTGGCAAAACTGTTATCAAAGCAGATATCTTGATTAGAACCCAGTGTTGAGTCTATCTTTAAACTGGTGGATAACATACAATGCTCAGAAATAAATTAAGATCATAAATCTTCATACTATGCACTGATTTAGATAGTGATCCACTAGTAATAAAATAATCTATGGTACCACCTGATGAGTGATAAGTGAACTGACCAGCCAAATCTCTTTCAGTTCTTCCAGTGATTATGTACTATAAGAATCTTATATGGGTGTGAGAGGTGGATGGAAAAATCCGTCCCGGCATCACGAGGCTTGCCGAGTGATGCCGGACAGTGATCCCGAGGGACGGAATTTTCTATCCACCCCTCACACCCATATAGGATTATTTTTCTTGCATACCTTCCATTTCTTAGCGGACTTTTAATGCTGCAGTCACTTCGGTTACCAACGTCCGCCATATTGTGTTGACACTGCAGGAATATTTAGTGACGTCACGTAACGACGGCGTATACGAGGTCGTAATCAACTAGGGCATTTATCAAACACGCGATAATATTCGATTTTGGGTCGGAACACCAGGGTCAGAACATAAATTTATATTCCAGGGTAAAATCACGGATTTACTTGTCTGGTGTGCAGAAAAAATTGGTTATCAACACATCCTTTTTATCAACCATCTGACAGCCTGAATTAATGAATTGTTTTCAGATGAGACGCGTGGAAAAATAGTTTCAAAAACCTCATCACTGGGAGTTGGTACATACAATTCTTCTTTGTTCTGTATTATATCTATGTTATTACCAACCCTTGCATTAAAGTCTCCTCATGAAAGTATTTTACCCTTACAAGAAAAACATTATCTCTGCTTTTCTAACTGTGACATGATCTCTTTAGTATGAGCTTTCCAGTTTAATGAAGTTTGTGGTGGTATATACACAAATCATTTGACATTGAAATATAATCTTTCAGAATTGTTTCCCAAATTCGCAATTGAAGGCCGAACTCTTTGAACAACACTGAAATGCCACCCTAGATGTGCGTGCATTTTTATGCTTAACTTTATCTTTTCTGAAAACGCAATAATTTGCAATTGCAATATCAACATCTTTGTCTGCATGTGTCTCCATCATTCCTATGCAATCATATCTTTTTATTGATCCAATTACTACAGATTCATCAAACCTATTACATTTAATTCCGCTCCTCTTTTACTCAAGACCATGCACATGCTTGGTTGCTATAGATAGAGTATTATTTATGAAGTTTGTCTTCATGCATTAGTTAAGAATTAGTGTGATTGTTACAGAAAATTACTTTAAAATAAACAAATTCAAGTTAAAAATTATGTTCGTTTCACCATTTTTGTGTAAACATGAATGATTTAATTATATGTCCAAAACAGTAAATATGTATTTCAGTATGAATTGTCATTATGTATTTAATGTAAATGCTTATCACACTGAGGTCCATTAACTATCACTGTGTCAGTTTTTAATGTATCATATGACGTCGTTGATAAGCAGTGGATAACATCGTGTAATAAAAATCATATGACCACACGTGTAATAAAACTTTGGCGGGATTAAGTAACGTCATGACGACGTCCATGTCAACAATGTATTTTTCGCAGAAAAACTGTCAAATTAAAAGGCGATAAAATCCAATTTAAAGTAGTCTTATGATAAAGAGAATCTTCCACTCGTGGTCATTTCATATGAAATTTCTGAAACTCGCCGAAGGCTCGTTTCATAAATTTCATATGAAATGACCACTCGTGTAAGATCCTCTATTTATTGGCAGCTGTTTAAAGCTGATAATAGTTATTTAGTGAAACTATTGTCTGTTAGTTTATACTAATTTATTTTATTTCTATTGCGATGAAAGCTTCAGACTTATTGAATCGCTCTCGAACACTCATTCCGGGTGTTTTCTGCAATTGTCTGTTGTGAGGCAAGAACCGACTTGATCCTCCAGCATAACCCCTCACAACTGTTCTGTTGAAAACAGAGCCCTACTTCTATTGTAATGACTGCCTCTAATGTCGTAGTGTGTTAAAGGATCATCATAAGCACTGGACCTTGTGCAAGTCCAATTATTATCATTATGATCCCTGTGCCATGTTCCATCATGTTGAGATATCTTTTTCATTAATGACGCCGCGTCTGAGAGTGTAATAACGCCGTGTAATATTTTCGATAATCCACTAGTGGATTAAATATGCAAATTAGCTAGATACGTCCCGTAACGTTACATGTATGACGTCCTTAACGATCTCGCGTTTACTATCGACGGAATATTGACATTTTTGTAAACAATCGTCAATAAAATGCGTTTTAAATGTCATATGATAAATAAAATCTTGCATTCGTGCTCATATAGTATTAAATTCATTAAACTCGTTAAGGAAAAGGGAAAAAATGCTCGGCAAAGCCTCGCATTTTATCCCTTTTCCTCAACTCGTTTAATAAATTCAATAATACATGAACACTCTATGTAATCCGTGTGCCTTGTTCCTACTTCTACCACTGCTGAAATCCATGTGCTTCGTTCCACTGTTATGTCGTATATCATAGTAATCAATGTGCCTTGTTCCCACATTTTCTGTTATATTGTTATTACCCATGCGCCGTGTTCCATCATTCTTATGCTCATCCTTGTAAGGCCTGAAAATAGCTGCGTTTCCAGAAACATACCGAAAACGTGTATGGGTCGATAGGTCCCAAAAACTTTTTTTGTCAAAAATGTTTGCGATTTAAAAAAAAAAAAAAAAAAAAAAAAACAGAAAAAAAGAATTAAGACGGCCAAATTTTGACTATATTATCTGAAAACATTAAAAACGAGTTTAAAAGCATTAAGGAAGCAAATGAACAGGGTTTCAAGTATTAGTGCAGCTATTTTGACAGTTTTATGAATTTTTATCAAAAGTGCTGAAATATAAAGGTCGATTGGTAATATTTTTTTCAGTCTGGATGGCTTTAAAATTGCAGGGTCGGCACAAAAAAACAGGGTTGGTCGGGTAGGTGGAAACACAACTATTTTTACGCATAATCCATGTGTCTTGTTCCCTCATTTTCTTTTACAGTAGAACTTCGATGGTTCGAACACCGACGGCTCGTTTACCATGGCTGAGTCGAACACGTTGTTGAGCCCCTAGGGAAGTCCTCGACATAAGAAACGGTGCGATATAATTTAGGAGACTTTCGTCTTTTATCTTGCAAATGTATGCTGTGTGTACTCATTAGAATCGCCTCATTAGAACCAGCATACATTTTCATTACACCGAAAATACATCAAAAAGTACCTCGTTATGCCTCCTGACAGTAAGCCTCTGTGGCTCGAACTACCCCTGTCTCGAACAGATTTTCGAGGTCCCAAAGGTGTCCGAGCCATTGAAGTTTGACTGTATATTGTTATAATTAATGCGGCTTCTTCCATCATTCCAATGTCAAGTCCACGTGCCGGTTACGCAATTTCGATGTACACTGTACATAGTCGTAGGCAATGTGGCTTGTTACACCAGTTTAATGTACATGGTTGTCATACATATGCCATTTTCCACCAATATGTTGTGCATTGTTGTTACCCATATGCCTGGTTTCAGCATGTTGTCCTATATCATTATAAACAATGTGCAATATACTGCCATTATGTCCCGGCTCATATATGTTATATAGGCGTGTTTCGTGATACTGTGTGTGTGTGTGTGTGTGTGTGTGTGTGTGTGTGTGTGTGTGTGTGTGTGTGTGTGTGTGTGTGTGTGTGAAGCCTCTGTGGTGCAGTGGTTACGCTACCAGGAATCGCAGGATCGGCTTCTCAAGACTTTCGGATGAGTCTTTAAACCGAGGTCCCGTCTCCGTATGACCTTAGATGTTGGTTAGACGTAAAACTCAAACACTCAAACTCGTGATACTGTGACATAAGCTGGGTCACTGGCGATCAGTGTAGATCCATAATACGGCGTCCGATCAGGGTGTACACTGTTTGTTTTGAATACAGGAATTTAAAGTTTAAACGAAACAGTGCCCGTCCAGGACCATTTTTTCAACCCACAGTCAGAGACAATCGACTCATCAGCGCTGTCAGTGCTTTGATGAAAATATGAAAGGTGTACCGAGATTTCCAAAGTAGTTTAATCCCCCTGCCCATCGAGGCTTGGAGAAATAATCTTGGGCTGCATGGTGCTTCCACGCTCAGGGCTGAAACTGACAGCATATGGTTACTGGTAAACCGCTGAGAAGTGAATAGTTGGATCCTTTGGAAACAAAGAGTACACCAAAGAAACGAAAATAGCAGACTAGGTTTTATTGAGTCTGTTCATGGCCGATACTGAAATGTTCAACACCGGCCACGCCCTCCAGCACCGGCTTAAGCAGAACTCTATGTTCAAAATGATTCTTAATGAACTCAACGATCCTATATGACCAGAAAATATAATTATGATGTTGTACGGGGAGACGTTTTACGGCCGCCAAACGACACAACACCTGTCCAGGCAATGTCGTATATGTCAGACTGACGCCTTTGGGCGGTAGGGCTTTAGATGCTATTTCATCTCAATGTCGGATAAAAGTCCCACAAAATTGGAGTGTCTCCAAAATGACATAAAAAGTGTTGTCGGGGCGTTAAACCTCAATTCTAACATGACGTTAACGTTTTTCCCATTGAACCCAGTGGAAACGTCAGCGTTTGCAAATATGCGATAATTCACGTCGTCAACGTGGTGCGTGCAATTTGGCGTCATCGTGACGTTGCATGTAAACATTTCCTTCTGTCGACATCCGCTGCAAAATAGTCCCCAAGATAACGCTTTGTTACTACTGTATTTCAGTTTAGCATCATGTTAGAATCGAAATAATTTCCACGCACCCGGTGTGTTATCGTGATTAACACACGGTGTTGTCGGGCAGATGCGAATATTAATTCACTCCGGCTTCGCCGTCGTGAATTAATATTTCGCAATCTGCCCTCCAACACCGTGTGTTAATCACGATAACACACGGTACGTGGAGATTATTTCTTAATTCAAACAAATAAACCAAACTACATGTAGTTAAATAGGAATGGATACACCTTCAGGTGAGGCAACTCCTGCAAAAGTATTTTGTCTCCCATGTCAATAGGGGTCAAGTCTTGCTCCTGAGGAGACTTTTTTCTTTAAGAGTAGAATCCGTTTTCACTGCGACAGAGCTTATAGACAAGAAAAACGCCAAATGGCATTATGGACGGGTTTTTCAGGGTTAACCAAAAGGTATACCGGGACGGGGACGCTCGGCCGGCCGCCCGCCCGCCCGCCCGCACGGACATCGTTATTCTAAAGGACGGAATTTTTCCTTGAAAACCCCGTCCAAAAAGCGATCAGGAAGTCCCGAACTTTGTCCCCCTTTAGAAAATGGCGGAAAAATCTGGTGGGTGTTCCCATTCCCCTTTATTGACAACCGTGGGACTACGTGCGCAATTTCTATCTTTTATTGAATGATTGTAACCATGACAGATACACACATTATACAAAACAATACCGTTGCTACGTTGTCTATTTGGCCGAATCATTTGAAAAGACTACCTATCATATAGTCAAACGATGAATTTGCGTTGCCCAAATCTAATAATTTTACTAACACTGAAAAAAAATCCAGACAGAGACCAGGAATCCTTTCCCTTTAAATGAAGGCTTTTGTACATGTACCTTGAGAGACCTAACCGCACTCAAGGAACAAGGTCGTTGAAGTCAAAATAAATACTAAAAAATTGTTCTGTTCGAACTTGCCAGATTGGAAAATCACGATCTTCTTTTAATCTTTTGTATCTTAAAGCAATTTTGAATATAATGCCCGAAAGACTCAAATTACAGTTTAAATGATATACCTCTTATGGTTCTTGTGAACCTTGAACATTGTTGAACGTTGTCCAAGAGTTAAGCCCGTCCGGCGATAACGTGGTCGTTTATTGCTTGTTCTTCGTCATCGTCGATGTTTGATACCTAAAGTATAGACTCATCGTGCTTGACGTTGTAGGCCCGTTGTCTCGTTATAAGCTTCAGTATTTGTGTGCGCAATTTGCCAAGATTCGTTTATGAACGTCGCGGCTTATTTGATGTGTTATTGAACTATGTCATTTGAATGACCAAATGTCAGGTCGGCTCATAAGAAACTGGTACAATGTACTTATTGCAATGGCGACCAACCGAAGCTCAGGCGGGCATCCGTATACGCACAGACTCGCCAGGGTCTTTACTGTTGGCATAATATTGATGAGGCCTTGTGACAGCCGTGTGCCTAGCACTAATAGTTCGCCGCAAATGCATATTTGAGAACCACAAATTATGGCCGAAAGGCCAATTCCTGTTCTAAGGTGTCGGCTAAAAATTGAATTGACACGGTTGAGGAGAGGTCAGAAGCTATCCAAATTAGTACTTTAACGGTATGGAGAGCATTTTTGAGTTCTGTCGATTGGACGCCATATCGCTTTCAGAGTGGGGTTTTCTAAAATACCGGCTAGAATGAAATTTCGAAATCATTGTCGAATGAACTTTGGTTTGCAAGGGAAAGACCATTTTCCCTGTTGTCAAGGGTGAAACCCCGTCTGAGTGTCTAATTTCAGGGCCGTCATTATCCTTTACAGCTCCGCCCACTTTCGCTTCACCACGCCCACATAGGCCAAGCTATTCTAAACGCAGCGAAGAAAAAAAAATAACAAAACGCGAGTGACCTTCATTAATTCCCAAGGTCCGTTCCTAAGGACCTTTAACTTTCTTTCATGTTCAACCATATGATTGAGCTGTTCATAAAAGATTTGCGATAATGAGTCTGTCTCAAAGGAATCCTTTATTCTACGCCCATTCTTGTAAAATCTACAAAGATTTCAACAATTTAACCCATTTTGTACCGGAAACTCCAAAATGGGTACCCTGGCAACCAGTGCAGTCCCAGATTAGACGCCACAGAACGCGGCGTCTGATCAAGGCCTACACTGTTTGCAAAAAGGTGAGCTATTTTCCGAATAAATGTTAAAGATAACAACTTGTCACCCATAAATTTCGAAATGGACTCCTGTCATATATAATAAGGAAGAATCCATTTGGTACAAAAAGGGTTAATGCCCAGTTCACCCTTTGACAGATCTTCCTGTCTCAAGTTACATACATACACAAAAACTTGATTTTATTCTGTTTGTGTTGACATATTCAGTACATGGCCCACGTCTTATTAGCGATCGGCTCGAAATAAGTAAAATACCCTTCCCCCCCCCCCTCCCCCCCACGCGGCTTGGGAAAAAAGGTTGGGTCGCATGGTGCTCCCATGGAGAGCTGAAACCGACTGCACATGTGTACTGGTAAACCGCTTAGAAGGTCTAATATGCTCTATCAAAAGGTCAAGAATACACCACAGAAGTGAAAAGTATTGAATGTACAGTTTTTTGGGGGGTTAGAATAGCTAGTTTCGGTCTATAAGGCCTCATCACATATTTAAATATTTTCAAAATTCCACAACTGGAATCAATGATCCTCAAAGACAAGAAAATATAAACTACACTATGGTGAAGTTCATGGAGACTTTTTACGGCCGCCACACATTCCCTTAACACCAGCTGTACTTCACCAGTGTAGTATAAATATGTTCTATAAAAGGGTTATCCTTTGGAAACAAAGAATACACCGTAGAACTGAAACGTATGGGGTGATCAAGTGTTTCTGGATCAGACTAGCTAGTTTCGGTCAATTAGGCCTCATCAATGACCCTCAAATATTTTCAAAAATCCACAATGAAATCAATGATCCCAAAGCCTGCCCAGGCAAAGTGGTGCGAATCTGACCGTCCATGCATATAAACCTTATTGGTTCCATTGGGCGGCAGGGTTTCAGATGCCATTTCACCTCAATGTCGGGTAAAATTGGAAGTAACGCCTCCAAATAACCTAAATAATGTTGACAATGACGTAAAGCCTCAATAAGAACAAAACATACATTTATTTAGGAAATGAATTTTATATTTCGGCTGTTCACGAAAGTATGAACGCAGTGGGTCGTCTGCATTGTGAATGGACCCAGAAGGGGTTCATGTAAACTTTGCTGGCGACCCGCTGTCATTCATACTTTCATGAACAGCAGAAAAATTAAGTTTATTTCTTATATTCACATTCTTTGCTCCTCATCCCTGGGCGAAAAAATGCTTATAGGGCAAACTTTTAAAGCTGAAAAAATTCACGTTTTTCTAAAAAGAGTAGCACAGCGTTGACGATGCCGACGCCCAATCAGATCATATAGAACCGCATAGTTTAGACTGACATCACTTGACGTCCCTGAAAATCACGTGACTCGATGCGCTCATGGAAGTATGAAATACATTGTATTCTATAGGTTTACATTAGGCTTTACACTGGAAATGTAAATATTTCATAATATAAAGACAGAAATGGTAATCCCATTATGCCTTCTGATTGGGTGCTGTTACTAACCCTCATTGCCTCGAAATACCTCTTTCTCAAATGCATTTTCATGGACCAATTAAGAAATACTTTCATGAAGAAAAAAAAAAAACAGAAAAAAATAAGTTTATTTTCTATATTTACATTCTTTGTCCCTCATCGCTGGGCGAAAATATGCTTGTAGGACAAACTTTTAAAGCTGAAAAACATTTACACGCTGTTTTTTCTACAAAGGGCGGAACAGCTTTGACGTCGCCAACGTCCAATCAGATCGTATAGAACCATGGTTCAAACGGACGTCACTGAAAATCACGTGACTCGATGCGTTCATGGAAGTACTGACTACATTGTTTTCTATAGGTTTACATTAGGCTTTACACTGGAACTGTAAATACAAGTTTTTGAATCATTGAAGTTTCAGCCTATATTATCATGTTAACTAACAAGTCCGTGAAAAAGCACCATGTAAACCCTACTTTAATAAAAAAACTGGGGTTTACGGGGGTATTTATTATTTTTCTTTATGTTTTGGTTTAAACATATTTATTCATTAAATATATGACATACTATCCACAGAAAACAAACATGTTATAGATGGATTTGAGCGAAAGCTATAAATAGCTTATAAAGCTTATCTCTTTATTTTTGCTCTAGAACATAGATTGTGGGTTCTTGTTAGAACATTCAGGCGGTTCTAAGGAGCACCTACAACATATATTTGGAGTAAAAATATGAAAAAAAAAATATCTTAGATTTTCATCAGGAAGTAGCCCGTTTGGAGATATGAAAGAATGCAGTATGTCACCCGTGTGTTTGTAATGTGGAAACGGAGTGGGCGTGCTGGAGTGCACAAAGGGGATCTTACACTCGTGGTCATCTCGTATGGAATTAATGTAAGGAGCTTCTGGCCATTTTTCTGATGTTTATTATTATTATTATTATTATTATCATCGTTGTTATTATTAGAAGCCACCCCCCCCCCCCCCCGTGTTGAAGTGGTCATGCTACTCGCCTCATAAACCAGGGGTCGTCGCTTTGATTACGGGCTTCTCCAGACTTGTGGATGAGTCTTTAAACCGAACAGCTCTAGCTGTGATTTTTTTAATATAATAAATCACAGTTAATAGATCAGTTGTAAAGTAGTCAAATCACATGCGCGTAGCGCGCGTGATTTGTCTAATTAAAACTGACCTTACAAAGATGGGCTGTGTCTTTAACCCATCATATACTTATAAACTCTTCCATTGCTATATGTTGGACAAGTCCATTGTCATATAAGGGGTGTCAGGCCTATTTTTTGTTTTATTCTATCTTTGACGGAAAAAAATATGTTAGTAAATAGTGCAGGCCCTGATCAGACGCCGCGTTCGGAGGCGGCTGATCTCGGCCTGCACTGTTTGCCAACTTGAAGGTACCCCTTTAGGGTTTTCTCGCATTCAGTGCGACCACAAGGAAAGAAAGTATACATGGGACATGATGCATCTTAGCTGAAACAAGACAGCAAAAGGCAAGCATTCAGTAATGTCATCTGCAGCCATTTTGGATGTATCGTTACGCAGTTCACACTATCCAGAAGTGACTTAAACAATATCTAGATATACCGTTCGCCCTCGGCCCCCGCCCATCGGGGCTTGAAGAAATTGATGGGCTGCATGTTGTTTCCACGCAGAGCTGAAACCGACCCGCACACGAGTTCTGGTAAATCGCTTAGAGGATCTACGCCTATCCAGGCAAAGCGGTGCGAATCGGCCCGTCCATGCTTATAAGCCCTTTTGGTTTCATTCTGCGGCAGGACTTGAGATGTCATTTCATCTCAATATCGGGTAAAAGTCCCACAAAATTGGAAGCAACGTCTCCAAAATGACATTTACATTTACAGTGTTGACGAAGACGTTAAACCTCAAATCAAACAAACAAACACCGTTCGCCCTTCAGCTAAGAATCCCAAGGACTTGTATCTCGTAAACGCCAAGACTGGTTTAACGCATATGACGAGGTAATTCAGTGATTCCGTGAAGAGAAACACCAAAACCACGAGGTATACCTCAGTGATATACCAGCTCAGTATCTAATAAGCATATGTAAGAGAGTCCAGACTATGCTCAGAGATATGAAATACTCCTGGCTGATCAACTTTTGCAGATAGAAATGGTATGAAGAAAGTTTTATATGCACGAAAGTCCGTTTATGGTTCCCAGAGCCCAGGAATCAACCATCTCCTTGATACAGATGGGGCTAGTCTCATAAGCCAGACTGACAAAGAAACTATCTTGAAAAAACAATGGGCTGTGTCATTTATCAATAATGAAACTTTCAACAGACTACATGTACTTAGGTAGAAAGTAATCTGCTGCTTGAAGAGTTCCCGACCCTCTAAACCAGAAAAAAGCAATGAATGGCAAGGCTCTAGGATCAGATGCAATATCTGCTGAGATCTACGAAGCGGGACGGTAACCGACGGAGGTATTACACATTATGTGGATAATGATGATGATGATGATGATGATGATGATGATGATGATGATATAGTCTTTAACGATGAGTCAACCCTCTTTGTGGGTAAAAGCGTCAATCGGTTAATGATCAAAAGGTATGAAGACTTTTGGTGATATTAAAAGTAAAAAAGTCAGAATTATAGAGTATAAACATCTGAAAAAAAATCTTATGAAAAAGTCCAATTTCTTTTAAGAAAAGATAATATTATCAACAGGTACATCTTAAAACAATTGTTGCAAAGTGTCAGCTTTGAAGTATAAATTACGGGACGGAGAAAAATCTACACAGTCAATTAAGATATGTTGAACAGTGAAAGGACGATCACAATCTACACAAGAAGGCTGATCATCACCATTTAAAATATAAGAATGAGTAACACTAGTATGGCCAATGCGCAGTCGTGTTAATACTACATCCTCTTTCCTGGAAGACCGTGGAGGAGAACAGTGTGTTCCCACGCCAGGTTTAATGGCACGGAGTTCGTTATCTATTGCACGGTCCCATTCGCCTTGCCATTCCGACAAGATGTATCTGATGCTAAATGGTTTAAAATTATTAAAAAAAAAAACAAAAAAAAAACAGACGGATCAAGATTGAACAATTCCTTTGCTTTCTTGTCAGCATACTCATTGCCGACAATGTCAATATGGCTCGGAAGCCAACAAAACAAGATTTGGTGTGTTTTAGAAATTTCATGATGTTTTCGATTATTTTTTGCATTTGAGGATTTTTGGATGATGAATGGTCTAAAGCCTTAAGCACAGAAAGTGAAACAGAAAATATAATTGCTTTTTGAATTGTTGAAGAACTGACAAAATCTAAAGCTAGATCTATTGCTTTGGCTTCAGCTGTAAAAATAGATTAACCATCTGGAAGGCGCAAAGTTTTGTGCGTATCTTTACAAACATACGCACATCCAACTTTATCTCCTTCTTTGGAAATATCAGTAGAGACTTGCTGGTAATCATTGTAACGTGACTGCAGTACCTGGAAGTTTTGTTCGAGTAATATTGGATTTGATTAGGATTTTTCCATAATGTAAGTCAAACAGAATAGAGGATTTTTTAATACACCAAGATGGAACTTCGGCGGTTTCATGTTTTTTTTTTAAATATTTTTAAGGTTCGATACCTGAATAGCAGTGGTAATATACGTAATCCAAAAGGCTTGATTGCTGTGGGTTTAATATCATACCTATCTACAAATTCAGTTGGAAATGGAATTTTGAATGCCGGGTTGGATGGATTAGTAGCAAGTCTGATAGCATACTGAAGAGAAAGTTTTTCTCTCCGCGAAGTTAAAGATGGTTCACCTGCTTCCACATAAATAAAAATCAACAATGAGTTAGTACGGGAGAAGTACGAAAGGCTCCCATAGCCAGACGAAGGCCTTGGTGATGGATAGTATTCAAAGATTTTAAACAGGTCTTTCTGGCAGAACCATAAACAATAAACCGATAATCTAATTTAGATCTTATTAAAGACCGGTAAAGATGTATTAAGGTATACCGATCTGCTCCCTAACTTGTATGAGCTAAAAACTTCAAAAGATTAAAAGCTTTTAAGCACTTCGCTTTAAGATATTTAAAATGGGGAATAAAAGATAATTTTTGATCAAATATGACCCCAAGAAATTTGGCTTCTTCAACAATAGGGATTTGTGATCCGTATAAAAACAGGGAAGGATGTTTGTGTTTCTTACGTTTGTTTGATTTGAGGTTTAACGTCCCCGTCAACACTTTAAAGGTCATTTTCGAGACGTAGCTTCCAATTTTGTGGGACTTTTACCCGACATTGAGATGAAATGACATCTCAAGCTCTGCCGCCCAATGAAACCAATAGGGTTTATAAGTATGGACGGTCCGACCCTTGCTCCGCTTTGCATGGGCAGGCTTAGATTCTCTAAGCGGTTTACCAGTACTCGTGTGCGGGTCTGTTTCAGATCTGCATGGAAGCATCATGCAGCCCGCCCATCTATTTCTTCAAGCCCCGATTGGCGGGGGCCTTTTACGTAGCTTACAAAAATGAATACGCTGCGTTTTCGTCTGGGAGAACTTGAAACCATTTTTATCAGCCCATTTTTCATTTTTTTTTTTAAATTTTGTTGTAATATTTTTTGAACGGTAACATATATAAAATCATCAACATACAATGCACACCCTGTTTTGTCGTCCAAAGATTGTACAATATCGTTTACTTTGATGTTAAATACCGTAGTTGAAAGATTACTACCTTGTGCAACAACCTGCTCTTGATCATTGAGATCTGACAGGGTAGATCCCACACTACCTGAAACATGCGCTTCCCTGAAAAGCTATCAATAAAACTAGGAAGTTTTCCTCTTAAGCCAATGTTCTGGAGATCTTTCAATATTCCATAACGCCATGTAGTATCATATGCTTTCTCTAAGTCTAAAAAGATAGATACTACGTGTTCTTTGTCCACAAAAGCATTACGTTTAAATGTTTCTGGTCTTATTAAATTGTCGTTGGTACTTCGTTGACTGATATTCTGATATAAGAGAACCAAACTAATCCCTTGTTTATCATTCTCTCCATTGTTAGCTCACCTGTCATGCAGTGACGAGGTGAGCTTTTGAGATCACTTTTCGTCCGTCGTCCGTCGTGCGTCCGTCCGTGCGTGAGTCCGTGCGTCCGTGCGTAAACAATTTCTTCAAACGACATCTCCTCCGAAACCACTAATCGGATTTTGGCCAAACTTCACAGGAATGATCCTTAGGTGGTCCCCTTTCAAATATGTTCTATAAAAGGGTTGTCCTTTGGAAGCAAAGAATACACCACAGAACCGGAAAATATGAAGTGTACATGTTTTTAGCTCACCTGTCATGTAATGACGAGGTGAGCTTTTGGGATCACTTTGCGTCCGTCGTCCGTCGTCAGTCCGTGCGTGCGTGCGTCCGTCCGTCCGTAAACAATTTCTTCAAACGATATCTCCTCCTAAACCACTGATTGGACTTTGACCAAACTTCACAGGAATTATCCTTTGGTTGGCCCCTTTCAAAGTTGTTCAAATGGTTCCGGTCCGTTGCACATCAAGGTCACAGGAGTCAAAAATAGATTTTTTTCACCAAAAACTTAAAAAATCTTCTTCCCTGAAACCACAAGGCCCAGGTCTATGATATTTGGTATGAAGCGTCATCTTGAGGACCACTACCAAGATTGTTCAAACTACAGTGCTGGGGCCAAAAATGCCCCCGCCCCGGGGCCCTTTGGTTTTACATGGATTATATAGAGAAAAACTTTAAAAATCTTCTTCTCTGAAACCGCAAGGCCCAGGTCTTTTATATTTGGTATGAAGCTTCATCTAGTGGACCCCTACCAAGATTGTTCAAATTATAGTGCTGGGGCCAAAACTGCCCCCGCCCCGGGGCCCTTTGGTTTTACATGGGCTTATATAGGGAAAAATCTTTAAAAATCTTCTTCTCTAAAACCGCATGGCCCAGGTCTTTGATATTTGGTATGAAGCTTCATCTAGTTGACCCCTACCACAGTTGTTCAAATTATAGTGCTGGGGCCAAAAATGCCCCCGCCCCGGGGCCCTTTGGTTTTACATGGGCTTATATATGGAAAATCTTTAAAACTCTTCTTCTCTGAAACCACAAGACCCTGGTCTTTAATATTTGGTATGAAGCTTCATCTAGTGGACCTCTACCAAGATTGTTTAAATTATAGCCCTGGGGCCAAAAATGCCCCCGCCCCAGGGGCCTTTGGTTTTACATAGGCTTATATAGGGAAAATGTTTAAAAATCTTCTTCTCTGAAACCGCAAGACCAAGGTCTTTAATATTTGGTATGAAGCTTCATCTTGTGGACCTCTACCAAGATTGTTAAAATTATAGCCCTGGGGCCAAAAAATGACCCTGCTCTGGGGCTCTTTGGTTTTACATAGACTTATATAGGGAAAATCTTGAAAAATCTTCTCTGAAACCACAAGGCCTAGGTGTTTGATACTTAATATGAAGCTTCATCTAGAGGACCTCTACCAAGATTGTTCAAATTATATCCCTGAGACCAAAAGTGCCCCCGCCTCGGGGCCCTTTGGTTTTACATAGGATTATATAGAGAAAATCTTTAAACATCTTTTTCTTTGAAACAACAAGTCCTAGGTCTTTGATATTTGGTGTGAAATTTCATCTAGTGGACCTCTATCAAGATTGTTCAAATTATAGCCCTGGGGCCAAAAATGCCTCCACTCGGAGATTCTTTGGTTTTACATTGACTTATATAGAGATATCTGCCCGGGGCCCCATCGGTTTTACATAGACTTAATCTATGAAAATCTTCTTCTCTGAAACAGCAAGGCCCAGGTCTTTGATATTTGATGTGAAGCTTCAGATAGTGGACCTCTATCAAGATTATTTAAATTATAGCACTAAGGCCAAAGATGCCCCCGCCCCGGAGCCATTTGGTTTTACATAGGTTTATGTAGGGAATTTCTTTAAAACATTTCTTCTCTGAAACGGCATTGCTCAGGTCTTTGATATTTTGTGTGTAGCTTCATCTAGTTGACCTTTGCCAAGATTGTTCAAATTATAGCCTTTGGTGATATTGGTATGAAGCTTCATCTGTTTAGACCTCCCTCAACATTATGCACATTATAGCCCTGGGGTCAATAATGGCCCTCCCCGGGACCCACTTTTTACTCTATGGATCAGGTGAGCGATCAAGGGCCATCATGGCCCTCTTGTGTTTTATATTAGGATCACTTTTTGTCTGTCATCCGTGCGTAAACAATTTCTTCAAACGACATCTCCTCCTAAACCAAAGATAGGATTTTGACCAAACTTCACAGGAAAGATCCTTAGGTGGACCCCTTTCAAAGTTGTTCTGATGGTTCCGGTCCGATGCACATATAGGTCACAGGAGCCAAAAATAGATTTTTTACCGAAAACTTTAAAAATCTCCTTCCCTGAAACCGCAAGGCTCAGGTCTTTGATATTTGGTATGAAGCTTCATCTAGTGGACCCCCTCCAAGATTGTTCAAATTAAAGTGCTGGGGCCAAA
Organism: Lucinisca nassula; assembly: GCA_963580285.1. Classification (NCBI taxonomy): domain Eukaryota; kingdom Metazoa; phylum Mollusca; class Bivalvia; order Lucinida; family Lucinidae; genus Lucinisca; species Lucinisca nassula. Next base: position 58,759,397 of record OY757026.1, on the reverse strand, counting down.
AATGCCCCCGCCCCGGGGCCCTTTGGTTTTACATGGGCTTATATAGGGAAAATCTTTAAAAATCTTCTTCTCTGAAACCGCAAGGCCCAGGTCTTTGATATTTGATGAAGTGGACCCCTACCAAGATTGTTCAAATTATAGTGCTGGGACCAAAATTGCCTCCGCCCCGGGGCCCTTCGGTTTTACACGGGCTTCTATAGGGAAAATCTTTAAAAATCTTCTTCTCTGAAACCGCAAGGCCCAGGTCTTTGATATTTGGTATGAAGCTTCATCTAGTGGACCCCTACCAAGATTGTTCTAATTATAGTGCTGGGGCCAAAAATTCCCCCGCCCCGGGGCCCTTTGGTTTTAAAAAGACTTATACAGCGAAATCTTTAAAAATCTTCTTCTCTGAAACTGCAAGGCCATGACTTTGATATTTGGTATGGAGCTTCATCTAGTGGTCCTCTACCAATATTATTCAATTTATAGCCCTTGGGCCACAAATGCCCCCGCCTGGGGCCCTTTGGTTTAACATAGACTTATATAGAGATAATCTTTGAAGATCTTTTTCTCTGAAACAGCAAGGTCCAGGTCTTTGATATTTGGTGTGAAGCTTCATCTAGTGGATCTTTATCAAGATTGTTTAAATTATAGCCCTGAGGCCAAAAATGCCCCCGCCTCTGGGGCCAATTGGTTTTGCATAGCTTATGTAGGGAGTATCTTAAAAAAATCTTCTTCTCAAAAACCGCAAGGCTCAGGTCTTTGATATTTGGTGTGTAGCTTCATCTAGTGGATCTTTGCCAAGATTGTTCAAATCATTGCCTTTGTTGATATTTGGTATGAAGCTTCACCTTTTTAGACCTCCCTCAACATTATGCACATTATAACCCTAGGGTCAAAAATGTCCCTCCCCGGGGCCCACTTGTTACTCTATGGATCAGGTGAGCGATCCAGTGCCATCATGGCCCTCTTGTCTGGGCATGTTGTTCAAATGGGTCCGGTCCGTTGCACACCAAGGTCAAGGGAGCCAAAAATAGACTTTTTTTAATGAAAACTTAAAAACTCTTCTCATCTGAAACCGCAAGGCCAAGGTCTTTGATATTTGGTATGAAGCTTCATCTGGTGGACCTCTACCAAGATTGTTCAAATTATAGCTCTGGGGCCAAAAATGCCACCGCGCCGGGACCAACCAGTTTTACTTAGACTTATATAAGGAAACCCTTTTAGATCTTCTCTGAAACCAGAAGGCCCATGTACATGTATTTGATATTTGGCGTGAAGCTTCGCCTTGTTGACCTCTATCAAGCTTGTTCAAAGAATATCCCTGGGCCCAGAAAATGCCCCCGCCCCGGGGCCCTTTGTTTTTATATAGGCTTATATAGGGAAAATCTTTAAAAATCTTCTCTGAAACCGCAGAGCCCAGATCTTTGATATTTGGTATGAAGCTTCATCTCGTGGACCTCTACCAAACTTGTTCAAGTTATAGCCCTAGGGACAAAAATGCCCCCGCCCCGGGGCCCTTTGGTTTAACATAGGCTTAAATAGGGAAACTCTTCAAAAATCTTCTTCTCTGAAACTGCAAGGCCCAGGTCTTTGATATTTGGTATGAAGCTTCATCTAGTGGACCTCTACCCAGATTGTTCAAATTATAGCCCTGGGGCCAAAATGCCACCGCACCGGGACCTACCAATTTCACATATACTTATATAGGGAAACCCTTTAAAAATCTTCTATTCTGAAACCAGGAGGCCAAGGTGTTTGATATTTGGTGTGAAGCTTCATCTAGTGGATCTCTATCAAGATTATTCAAATTGTATCCCTGGGGCCAAAAATGCCCCCGCGCCGGGGCCCTCTGGTTTAACATAGGCTTATTTAGGAAACATCTTTAAAAATCTTCTTCTCTAAAACCGCAAGGCTCAGGTCTTTGATATTTGGTATGAAGCTTCATCAAGTGGACCTCTACCATAATTGTTCAAATTATAGCCCTGCGGACCAAAATGTCCCCGCCCCGGCGCACTTTGGTTTGACACAGGCTTATTTAGGGAAAATCTTTAAAAAATCTTCTCCTCTGAAACCGCAAGGCCCAGGTCTTTGATATTTGGTATGAAGCTACATCTAGTGGACCTCTACCAAGATTTTTCAAATTATAGCCCTAGGGTAAAAACTGCCCCCCCCCCCCGCCCCGTGGCCCTTTTGTTTTACACAGGCTTATATAGGGACAATCTTCAAAAATCTTCTTCTATGAAACCAGAAGGCCCAGGTGTTTGATATTTGGTGTGAAGCTTAATCTAGTGGACCTCTATCAAGATTGTTCAAATTGTAACCCTGGGGCCAAAAATGTCCCCGTGCCTGGGCCCTTTGGTTTTACAAAGGCTTATATAGGGTAAATCTTTAAAAATCTTCTTCTCTGAAACCGCAAGGCCCAGGTCTTTGATATTTGGTATGAAGCTTCATCTAGTGGACCTCTACCAAGATTGTTCAAATTATAGCCCTGCGGACAAAGATGTCCCCGCCCCGGGGCCCTTTCGTTTTACATAGGCTTATATAGGGAAAATCTTTAAAAATCTTCTTCTCTGAAACCGCAAGGCCCAGGTCTTTGATATTTGGTATGAAACTTCATCTAGTGGACCTCTACCAAGATTGTTCAAATTATAGTCCTGCGGACAAAAATGTCCCCGCCCCGGGGCCCTTTGGTTTTACATAGGCTTATATAGGGAAATCTTTATAAATCTTCTTCTCTGAAACCGCAAGGCCCAGGTCTTTGATATTTGGTATGAGTGGGAGTGTTTGAGTTTTACGTCCCACCAACAGCTAAGGTCATACGGAGACGGGACCTAGGTTTTAAAGACTCATCCGAAAGTCTGGAGAAGCCCGGAATCGATCCTGCGATCCCTGGTTTACAAGGCGAGTAGCGTAACCACTGCACCACGGAGGCTTCTATATTTGGTATGAAGCTTCATCTAGTTGACCTCTACCAAGATTGTTCAAATTATATCCATGGGATCAAAAATGCCCCCGCTCCGGAGCCCTTTGGTTTTGCATAGGCTTATATTGGGAAAATCTTTATAAATCTTCTTTTCTGAAACCGCAAGGTCCCAGCCTTTGATATTTGGTATGAAGCTTCATCTAGTGGAACTCTACCAAGATTGTTCAAATTATAGCCCTGGGACCAAAAATGCCCCGTGCCGGGGCCCACCAGTTTTACATAGACTTTTATAGGAAAACCCTTTAAAGATCTTCTTCTCTGAAACCAGAAGGCCCAGGTGTTTGATATTTGGTGTGAAGCTTCATCTTGTGGACCTCTATCAAGATTGTTCAAATTATATCCCTGGGGCCAAAAATCCCCCCGCCCCGCGGCCCTTTGGTTTGAAATAGGGTCATATAGGAAAAATCTTTAGAAATATTCTTCTCTGAAACCGCAAGGCCCAGGTCTTTGATATTTTGTATGAAGCTTCATCTAGTGGACCTCTACAAAGATTGTTCAAATTATAGCCCTGGGACCAAAAATGCCCCCACTCCGGGGCCCTATGGTTTTACATGGCCCACCCCCCAGTGGAATTCAGTTCCGCTGACTGTTCCAAGGCGGTTCTTCTGTCGCGGTTTATTTATGTTATGGTTTGTCTTTGGGTGTTTGTGTCGCTTATATTATTCTATTTTGGAAAGCCTATTGGCCATTTTGTGGGAAAGTAACTGTCCTTTTGGCTTTCCGCTGTTGATGTTTCCGTTGGGGTCTGTTGTTTCATGTTGGTGTTTCTTTCCCTTTGGTGTCTCTGATGGGAGCTGTGGGTTAATTGTATCGATTCCTGATCATTGCCTCCACTTCTTTTTTATATAGGGAAAATCTTTATAAATCTTCTTGTCTGAAACCGCAAGGCCAAGGTCTTTGAAATTTGGTGTGAAGCTTCATCTAGTGGACCTCTATCACGATTGTTGAAATTATAGCCCTGGGGCCAAAAATGCTCCCGCACTGGTACCCTTTGGTTGAACATAGGCTTATATAGGGAATATCTTTAATAATCTTCTTCTCTGAAACTGCAAGGCCAAGATCTTTGATATTTGGTGTGTAGCTTCATCTAGTGGACCTTTGTCACGATTGTTCAAATTTTAGCCCTTGGGCCATAACTGCCCCCCATACCGGGGTACTTCGGTTTTACATAGGCTTATATAGGAAAAATCTTTAAAAAAATCTTCTTCTCTGAAACCGCAAGGCATGGCATGAAGCTTCATATAGTGAACCTCTACCAAGAATGTTAAAATTATAGCCCGGGGGCCAAAAGTGCCCCCGCCTCTGTGCCCTTCGGTTTTACTTAGAGTTATTTAGGGACAATTTTTAAAATTTCAGAGAAGAAGATTTTTAAAAATGTTCCCTTAATAACTCTATGTGAAACCAAAGGGCACACAGACGGGGGGCACTTTTGGCCCCAGGGCTATAATGGGAAAATCTTTAAAAATCTTCTTATCTGAAACCGCAAGGCCCAGGTCTTTGATATTTGGTATGAAGCTTCATCTAGTGGACATCTACCAAGATTGTTCAAATTATAGCCCTGGGGCCAAAATGCCACCGCGCCGGGACCTACCAATTTCACATATACTTATATAGGGAAACCCTTTAAAAATCTTCTATTCTGAAACCAGGAGGCCAAGGTGTTTGATATTTGGTGTGAAGCTTCATCTAGTGGATCTCTATCAAGATTATTCAAATTGTATCCCTGGGGCCAAAAATGCCCCCGCGCCGGGGCCCTCTGGTTTAACATAGGCTTATTTAGGAAACATCTTTAAAAATCTTCTTCTCTAAAACCGCAAGGCTCAGGTCTTTGATATTTGGTATGAAGCTTCATCAAGTGGACCTCTACCATAATTGTTCAAATTATAGCCCTGCGGACCAAAATGTCCCCGCCCCGGCGCACTTTGGTTTGACACAGGCTTATTTAGGGAAAATCTTTAAAAAATCTTCTCCTCTGAAACCGCAAGGCCCAGGTCTTTGATATTTGGTATGAAGCTACATCTAGTGGACCTCTACCAAGATTTTTCAAATTATAGCCCTAGGGCAAAAACTGCCCCCCCCCCCGCCCCATGGCCCTTTTGTTTTACACAGGCTTATATAGGGACAATCTTCAAAAATCTTCTTCTATGAAACCAGAAGGCCCAGGTGTTTGATATTTGGTGTGAAGCTTAATCTAGTGGACCTCTATCAAGATTGTTCAAATTGTAACCCTGGGGCCAAAAATGTCCCCGTGCCTGGGCCCTTTGGTTTTACAAAGGCTTAGATAGGGTAAATCTTTAAAAATCTTCTTCTCTGAAACCGCAAGGCCCAGGTCTTTGATATTTGGTATGAAGCTTCATCTAGTGGACCTCTACCAAGATTGTTCAAATTATAGCCCTGCGGACAAAGATGTCCCCGCCCCGGGGCCCTTTCGTTTTACATAGGCTTATATAGGGAAAATCTTTAAAAATCTTCTTCTCTGAAACCGCAAGGCCCAGGTCTTTGATATTTGGTATGAAACTTCATCTAGTGGACCTCTACCAAGATTGTTCAAATTATAGTCCTGCGGACAAAAATGTCCCCGCCCCGGGGCCCTTTGGTTTTACATAGGCTTATATAGGGAAATCTTTATAAATCTTCTTCTCTGAAACCGCAAGGCCCAGGTCTTTGATATTTGGTATGAAGCTTCATCTAGTTGACCTCTACCAAGATTGTTCAAATTATATCCATGGGATCAAAAATGCCCCCGCTCCGGAGCCCTTTGGTTTTACATAGGCTTATATTGGGAAAATCTTTATAAATCTTCTTTTCTGAAACCGCAAGGTCCCAGCCTTTGATATTTGGTATGAAGCTTCATCTAGTGGAACTCTACCAAGATTGTTCAAATTATAGCCCTGGGGCCAAAAATGCCCCGTGCCGGGGCCCACCAGTTTTACATAGACTTTTATAGGAAAACCCTTTAAAGATCTTCTTCTCTGAAACCAGAAGGCCCAGGTGTTTGATATTTGGTGTGAAGCTTCATCTTGTGGACCTCTATCAAGATTGTTCAAATTATATCCCTGGGGCCAAAAATCCCCCCGCCCCGCGGCCCTTTGGTTTGAAATAGGGTCATATAGGAAAAATCTTTAGAAATATTCTTCTCTGAAACCGCAAGGCCCAGGTCTTTGATATTTTGTATGAAGCTTCATCTAGTGGACCTCTACAAAGATTGTTCAAATTATAGCACTGGGACCAAAAATGCCCCCACTCCGGGGCCCTATGGTTTTACATGGCCCACCCCCCAGTGGAATTCAGTTCTGCTGACTGTTCCAAGGCGGTTCTTCTGTCGCGGTTTATTTATGTTATGGTTTGTCTTTGGGTGTTTGTGTCGCTTATATTATTCTATTTTGGAAAGCCTATTGGCCATTTTGTGGGAAAGTAACTGTCCTTTTGGCTTTCCGCTGTTGATGTTTCCGTTGGGGTCTGTTGTTTCATGTTGGTGTTTCTTTCCCTTTGGTGTCTCTGATGGGAGCTGTGGGTTAATTGTATCGATTCCTGATCATTGCCTCCACTTCTTTTTTATATAGGGAAAATCTTTATAAATCTTCTTGTCTGAAACCGCAAGGCCAAGGTCTTTGAAATTTGGTGTGAAGCTTCATCTAGTGGACCTCTATCACGATTGTTGAAATTATAGCCCTGGGGCCAAAAATGCTCCCGCACTGGTACCCTTTGGTTGAACATAGGCTTATATAGGGAATATCTTTAATAATCTTCTTCTCTGAAACCGCAAGGCCAAGATCTTTGATATTTGGTGTGTAGCTTCATCTAGTGGACCTTTGTCACGATTGTTCAAATTTTAGCCCTTGGGCCATAACTGCCCCCCATACCGGGGTACTTCGGTTTTACATAGGCTTATATAGGAAAAATCTTTAAAAAATCTTCTTCTCTGAAACCGCAAGGCATGGCATGAAGCTGCATATAGTGAACCTCTACCAAGAATGTTTAATTATAGCCCGGGGGCCAAAAGTGCCCCCGCCTCTGTGCCCTTCGGTTTTACTTAGAGTTATTTAGGGACAATTTTTAAAATTTCAGAGAAGAAGATTTTTAAAAATTTTCCCTTAATAACTCTATGTGAAACCAAAGGGCACAGAGGCGGGGGGCACTTTTGGCCCCAGGGCTATAATGGGAAAATCTTTAAAAATCTTCTTATCTGAAACCGCAAGGCCCAGGTCTTTGATATTTGGTATGAAGCTTCATCTAGTGGACATCTACCAAGATTGTTCAAATTATAGCCCTGGGGCCAAAAATATACCCACTCGGAGCCTTTGGTTTTACAAAGGCTTCTTTAGGGAAAATCTTTAAAACTCTCCTTCTCTGAAACCGCAAGGCCCAGGTCTTTGATATTTGGTATGAAGCTTCATCTAGTGGACATCTACCAAGATTGTTCAAATTATAGCCCTGGGGCCAAAAAATGCCCCCGCCCGGGCCCTTTGGTTTTACATAGGCTTGTTTATAGAAAATCTTTAAAAATCTTCTTCCCTGAAACCGCAAAGCCCAGGTCTTTGATATTTGGGATGAAACTTCATCTAGTGGACCTCTTCCAAGATTGATCAAATTATAGCACTGGTGTCAAAAATGCTCACGCTCCGGGGCCCTTTGGTTTTACATAGGCTTATATAGGGAAAATCTTTATAAATCTTCTTTTCTGAAACCGCAAGGCCCAGGTCTTTGATATTTGGTATGAAGCTTCATCAAGTGGACCTCTACCAAGATTGTTCAAATTATAGCCCTAGGGACAAAAATGCCCCCGCCCCGGGACCCTTTGGTTTAACATAGGCTTATATAGGGAAAATCTTCAAAAATCTTCTTCTCTGAAACTGCAAGGCCCAGGTCTTTGATATTTGGTGTGTAGGTTTTGCCAAGATTGTTCAAATTATATCCCTTTGGCCAAAACTGCTGCATACCCCGGGACCCTTTGGTTTTTCATTGACTTATATAGGGAAACTCTTCTTGTCTGAAACCAGAAGGTTCAGGTCTTTAATATTTGGTATGAAACTTCATCGAGTGGACCTCTATCAAGATTATTCAAATTATAGCCCTGGGGTCAAAAATGCCCCCTTTCCCCACGGCTCACTGGTTTTACATTGACTTATACAGGGAAAATCTATATAAATCTTCTTGTCTGAAACAAGAAGGCTCAGTTCTTTAATTTTTGGTAAGAAGCTTTGTCTAGTGGACCTTGACCAAGATTGATCAACTTATAGCCCTGGGGCCAAAAATGGCTCCGTCCCGGGTCCCACTGGTTTTACATAGACTCATATAGGGACAACATTTTAAAATCTTCTTGTCTGAATCAAGAGGGCTCAGGTCTTTGATATTTGGTGTGAAGCTTTGTCTAGTAGACCTCTATCAAGATTGTTCCAATTATAGCCCTGAGCCCACTGGTTTTACATAGACTTATGTAGGGAAACCTTTGAAAATCTTCTCGTCTGAAACCAGAAGGCCAAGGTCTTTGATATTTGGTATGAAGTTTCATGCAGTGGATCTCTACCAAAATTGTTTAAATTAGTGCCTTGGGGCCAAAAATGGGCCCAACCCTGAACCCACTTGTTTAACATTGACTTATTATGGTAAAACCTTTGAAAATCTTCTTGTCTGATATCAGAAGGCCAAGGTCTTTGATATTTGGTATGAAGTTTTGTCTTGTGAATTTCTACAAAGATTGTTCAAATTATAGCCCTGGGACCAAAAATGACCGCGCCCTGGGACCCGCAGGTTTTATATATAGACTTGTATAAGGAAAACCTTTAAAATATTCTTGTCTGAAACTAGAAGGCTCTGTTCTTTGATATTTGGTATGAACCTTCACCTTTTAAACCACTACAAATATTATGCAAATTATAGCCATGGGGTCACTAATGGCTCTCCCCGGGGCTCACTTGTTATTCTATGGATCAGGTGAGCGACCAAGGGCCATCGTGGCCCTCTTGTTTTACATAAACAACTGGTAAAAGCTATCGGTCGATAATTCGTAGGCTCTGTGTGATCTGTCCCTGGTTTGGGGATAGGTACTATTGTTGCTAAACGCCAGCCCTCAGGACAGACACCCGTTTCCCAAATATTATTAAAGATATCTAAAAATGTGGAAAGGGAACCTTTTGGCAGATGCTTAAGCATCTGATAGTGAATTCCATCGGGACCGGTTGCGGTATCATGTGATTTTACAATGGCTTCAACTAGTTCGGATAAGTTGTTGTATTCTTCGTGGTTAGGGGATTTAAAGTTTAGATTTCTTTTCTCCTGGTCCTTTTTGAAATTTCTAAAAGCGTCAGATTAATTTCGCGATTTCTAAAAAATGTGCTACCAAGAGTTTCTGAAATATCTGTCTTAGTTGAAGCGTTTGTGTCAAAACCAGACTTTAAATGGATGTAACTAGGGGACTTTGTTTTCCTGTAAAGAGTTGATTGTAGTTTGATTTAAGACCTCGACAATTCCATTTTATTATTTTTTGTTTTAAATCCATTTTATAGAGATATTTTTACAAGACTAGAATTTATTTTGAGGTATTATTGGGGATAACGATCTAATGTTATCACTTCGTGGTGTTTGAGACCTCGACCTGTTATTACTACTTCGTGGTGTTGGAGTTTCAGAAAACTCCATGTCACTGTCACTCTTTCGATTGTGCGTTGTCTGTCCGTTGTTATTTGTTTTTGACTTTGTGTTGCTTTTTAAATCTTTTTTCATCATTTCCAAAGTTGCGTTTTTCAGTTATTCCTCTGTTTTATTGCCTTGTGTTGGTTGAGTTGGCTGTGGAGGTGTTTGATTTTTGGCATTGCTTGTTTGATCTTCAATTTTGCATTGAGGTTTCAGATTTTCTAAAGGTGCTAGGCCAAGAATCGGATCTGTTTGAGTAACAGCATCTTCAACATGTACCTTTTGCGCAGGTGACTATGTGATGCTGGCATAGTTGACTCCGGGAATAGGGGTTGGAGACCCATATTATCTGGAGAAAAGAAGTCCAATGATGCGTCAGTTATCCACTATTCAAACGGTAATGGAATCCCCATGTCTGTGCCAATTATCCGGGCATAGCTTTATTGTCAATTATTGGAAATATCCTTGCCAAAGGCTTACATAAACCATTATACACCAATCACGACAATTGTCGCCTGCTTTGCCGTCTGCCGGTTACCTTAAAACAGTATGGACCCAAAACAGACTGCTCCTGTTTGCCTGTGTGCAAAAATATTTTATTAATGTTTGCAAGAAGAAGCAACAGAAGACATAAACAGACAACATTTTCAGATACAGTTTTCTCGGCAGCTTAAGGTTTAACCGACTGCATCTTGAACAGTCAGGGATTATACCAGGGAGCCAGTGTGGATTCAGAAATGACAGAGTAACAATTGGCCTGATCGTTACTGCAATAAAGCTTCAAGAGAAATGCAAGAAACGGAATGTGGACCTTAACATGACTTTTGTTGATCTTACCAAAGAATTTGACGCAGTCGGTGAGGGTCTTTGGAAACTTTGATATAATTTTGATGTCCGACCAAGTTCATAGCAATGGTGAGGCAGTTCAACAATGGTATGCTTGTAGGGATCCAAAATGAAGGCGAGTTTTTTTCTGATCAATTCCCTGTAAAAATGAAGTCAAGCAAATCTGTGTACTAGCGCAATCGCAGTTCAGCTTGATGTTTAAAAGTTTGACCATGCCCGCAGATGCTTTCTAGGACGTTGACAATGGCATACCTAATGATTTAGATATCGCTTTGATGGGAATCTAAACCTAAGATAGAGGCAGAGGTGCTAGATAGTTCCTGATTGCTGATGACATGTCTAAGGGATTCAAACAGAAGAGACGATGCAAAAGGGTGTTGATCAAGTATCTGACTCATGTGACAGCCAGGACATCACAACCGGCAGATGGTATATCAACAAGCACCTGCCAAGCCTTACAAGGAGCAGTGAAAGTCAGAGATTGCAAGCTGTACATGAGTTAACTACCTTGGATGTACATTGTCAAGGATGGTGCAGATAGATAATGAAGTCAATGGCAGGATGGACGAAGCTAATGCAGCATTTTGCCGACTACGTGGAAGTGTTTGGGATCAAAGTGGAACCAGACTTGGCAAAAAGCTGAACGACTACACATCTGTGGTACTGCCAACACTATAACATACATGCGAAACTTGGTCAGTTTGCCAACGATTGAACCACTTCAGTACAGGCTGTCTTAGTAAACTTTTAAAGATTTTTGGGCAAAACAGGATTCCAGAAACGGAAGTCCTGAAAAAGCAGGGATACAGAGTGAAACTGGCACAGTTAAGATTGACAGGCCCTGTTACCATGCGGAACGTTTGGCAAAGAACTCCTCTATGGAAAACTGCAAGTGGCAAAACGCTCCTCTGGTGCTCAGAAGAAGCGATACAAGGACATCCACAAACTTCATCATGCCAACAATGTCCTGAGAACGAATTGCACAGGACCGAACAAAGTTGTGAGGTTTTATAAGAAGGGGTTGTAGTGAACACGAGGTAAAAAGAATCAGCGAATCCAGCAAGGGCTAAAGCATCAACAAAAGAGCTTTCTTCCGCAGACTTCTTGCTCTATCTGCGATAATCAGATTATAACTACTGGTAAGATCAATCTCATCATCAGCCATCTTCAAACACACAGACAGAAGTACTTCACACACTTATTTTTATAACTTGCATTTAAGCTCCAGTGACGCCAAGCTATTTCTTTGACCTAACAAAATCGTTAAACGGACTGTGGTCCGGGTATAACGTGTAATATTTGCCCAATTATGACTGAAATACGAATCTGAATCGACCATTATAAGTCCTCAATTCGTCCAACCTGTTGGTTCGTTCGTATCAAGTTCATACTGGACAGATGTGCCCGTTCATATGATGCGAACATCGTTTCCAAGTAGTCCAGGTCCTTTCATGGTCATTTAAGATCAATTTGCAACTAGTTCTTTCCCGTCTCCCAGTACGGTCAAGCCTATTATAGCTAGTTTGGAACTCCACCACCTTGTTCATAGAGGATCTTACATGAGTGTTCATGTATTATTGAATTTATTAAACGAGTTGAGGAAAAGGGATAAAATGCGAGGCTTTGCCGAGCGTTTTATCCTTTTTCCTCAACGAATGCAAGATCCTATTTATCGTATGACATTTAAAACGCATTTTATTCACGTTTGTTTAACAAAAATGTCAATATTCCGCCATTAGTAAACGCGACGTCGTTAAGGACGTCGTACATGTAACTAACTAATTTGCATATTTAATCCACTAGTGGTTAATCGAATTTATTACATGGCGTTATAACACTCTCAGACGCGACGTCATATGGTAAATAGAAAGTTCATCTTGTTCTAACTACGTCCTTATCCCGTCCGAAGTGCGCGTGGAACGTAATTGCAGTCGCGTCCTGGCCCGACGGCTATAGAAGTCCCGCGTTCTTGTCAGTCCTCATTCCCGATCGCCGCATCAAGCTGTGGGCAATGGTAATTATCACTTAATCATCACCTCGGTGTGCTCTTTGAAACTAGCATCAAGCCCATTGCATCCTTGTTATCGCCGTGCTTCAATAAGCGGGACTCAAATTTCTGAAGCACCATTCCCGTCAAAGTCCGTCCATGACGTTCATGTGTGTGTGTGTGAGTTCGGGTTTAACGTCGCTTTCAACAATTTTTCAGTCATATCACGACGGTGTCTGGTTGCGACAGGGAGCTCAATGCTCACTTTTATAGTGCTGCCTCACTGAAGTATCATGTCCCAGACACATTACATGATACCACACCCAGTCACATTATCCTGACACTGGGTTGACCAGTCCTAGCTCTACACCATAAATCTGAGTGCCAAGCGAAGAGCAGCTAGTACCATTTTAACGACTTTGGTATGTCGCGGCCCGGGATCGAACCCGTGACCTCCCGTTCCCCAGAGCGGTCCATGACGTTCATAAACAGATAGTAAATGGTTGCTGCTACGTCAGCTCAGTTCGGAGAAAGTTCGAGTCCGTTTAGCAAAAAAAAAAAAAAAAAAAATCAGAACGTAGTGAGAACGAGTATGTAAAAAGTCTCCCTGGTCTCCCTGCCCTACATAGTAGTGTAGTTTATATTTCCTTGTCCTTTGGTAACATTGATTCCATTGTTGAAGTTTGAAAATATCTGAGGGTCACTGATGAGGCCTAATTGGCCGAAATTAGCTAATCTGGCCCAGATAACATGTACACTCCATATTTTCCAAATATGTGGTGTATTCATAGCCCTTTCTAGAACATATTTAGTGTGACGGGGGTTTTAAGGAGTACAGAATTCGTTCTACTCCTAAAAATGTAGTATTCTGTTTATATTTGACATGCAATGACGATAAAGTAACAAACATATTTATCATATAACATCGCATCGGAGAATGTTATAACGCCATGTAATAAATTCGGTAATCCACTAGTGGATCAAAGGCGTGGCTCATGCAAACTTTGCTAGCGATCCGCTGTCGTTCATATGTCATGAAAAGAAGAACATTTCAAACTTTTCTCTTCATAACTTGGCGAAAATATCACGAAAACACGCCTATATAATTCTGACCCCCTTGAACCCCGCTTTTATATTGTTTTGTTTGATTTGAGGTTTAACGTCCCCGTCAACACTGTAAAGGTCATTTTGGAGACGTTGCTTCCAATTTTGTGGGACTTTTACCCGACTTACGATGAAATGACATCTCAAGCCCTGTCGCCCAATTGAACCAATAGGGTTTATTAGCATGGGCGGTCCGCCTCGCATCGCGGTTCCTGGACAGGCTTCGATCCTCTAAGCGGTTTACCAGTACTAGTGTGCGGACCGGATTCAGCTCTGCGTGGAAGCACAATGCAGCCCATATATATATGGGCGGGGGCTTTTATATAGTAAAACTGGGGTTTCCGGGGGGTATATCTTATTTTTCTTATTTCTGCTCTAAAATATAGACTGTTGATACTCGTTAGAACCGCCTCGACGGATATGTGCACTGATGAGTTAGGAGGCCTTCATTCGGATTGAACAAATTATTTGTCTAAATCGCGACGGAAGTATGGGCGAGGATTGTGGCCACGTAAAATCGATTCAAGCCCCCAGTGGAATTCGTTTCCGCTGACCGTACCAAGGCGGTTATTCTGTCGCGGTTTATTTTTGTTATGGTTTGTCTTTGGGTGTTTGTGTCGCTTATATTATTATATTTTTATAGCATATTGGCCATTTTGTCGGAAAGTAACTGTCCTTTTAGCTTTCAGTTTTCTCTTTCTTACTGTTTATAATTATAGGAAATTCACTAGATCCTACTTGTTTTTCCGGGAATTGGCTACTTTCAGCTTCTATAGGCAAACTCACTACAGACCGATTTTCAGAAAATCCAATGGCCTGACATTTACCGGGAATGTGTTACTTTCAATATATATTCATACAGTCGAACTTCAATGGCTCGAACACCTTTGGGACCTCGAAAATCTGTTCGAGACAGGGGTAGTTCGAGCCACTGAGGTTACTGTCAGGACGCATAACGAGATACTTTTAGACATCTTTTCGGTGTTCTATAATGAAAATGTATGCTGTGTGTACTCATTAGAATCGCCTCATCCAGGCGATTCTAATGAGTACACACAACATACATTTGCAAGATAAAAGACTAAAATCTCCTTAATTATCCCCATCTATTTCTTATGTAGAGGATTTCGCGAGGAGCTCAAGAATGGGTTCGACACATCCATGGTAAACGAGCCATCGGTGTTCGAGCCATCGAAGTTCTACTGTAGTGTGTTAATTATGTCAGTTCTAATAAGATAATGATAAAAATAATAACCAATGATAAATCTGGAGCTCCCTTAAGAATATGATTTAGCCTTTAAAACACCTTAAAGTTTATATATATCCACTCTGAGTATTTTGTATTACTGGGTTTTCCAAAATAGAACTCTCAAAATAGTAACAGGTAAAAATGATAAAAATCATTATCATTTTTCTATTTGTAGCTCAAATCGGGTCAAATATATATTTTTTTCGAAATAAATATAATACAAGTTTATAATTTTATACATCACTCATAGAACATAGTCTTACTCTTTCTTAAATTTGAAAGAAAGATTTTCATATGGCAATTCACGAAAACATTTTCATTGCAAATTGGTTTGGCTTTATATACAAATCGGTTTCTTGTCTCAAACAGGCCAGCGATCTAGCTTACTGGTGTGTGGTCTGTAATTAATGCACTGCGTGTTTTTCGGGCTTGGTCCACAGATGCGAGATTATCGAATACAGTAGAATTTCGATGGCTCGAATACCGATGGCTCGTTTACCATGGCTGAGTCGAACCAGTTCTTGAGTCCCTGGCGAAATCCTCTACATAAGAAATAGGGAGGGATTTAAGGAGATTTTATCTTGCAAATGTATGCTGTGTTTACTCATTAGAATCGCCTCGATTAGGCGATTCTTATGAGTACACACAGTATACATTTTCATTATAGAACACCGGAAACATGTCTAAAAGTATCTCGTTACGCCTCCTGACAGTAAGCTCAGTGGCTCGAACTACCCCAGTCTCGAACAGATTTTCGAGGTCCCAAAGGTGTTCGAGCAATTGAAGTTCGACTGTATATGCTTAAACAGAGTAGAAGGTAGCTATGCTCAGGCTACTTTAAGGGGACCTACGAACATTGGGAAGCCTCCGCTCTGGGACCCACTCTGGTCCATAGAGACATTCAGGTGGTTCTAAAGTGTCTTCGAAATAACCTCAAGTCGTCGCCGCAGGGAAGCACATTAATGCAATTCACAAGCACACTGGGGAGGTTGTTTGCCGTTAGAGGCGGCATCTAATTCTCTTGTTCTTTTTCCCCAAAACAGCTTGATCCTACCAAAATACATTTTCCAACCACAAAGTTAGTCATATCCACCGCCGGTGAGGGAATTCGGTTTTCTAAGCCAAATTGTCCAATGTGTAAATGTGGACGTCGAATCTCCACATTGTGGATCCACATTCTCCGCATCACATCCACATTGCTCCACATTGAGCATTTTAAGCTGAGTCTTAGAAGTGAGAAATGGCTGGTTGCAAAATTACTGAATGTGAAGATGTGGACATGTGGAATCTCCACATTGTGGATCCACATTCTCCACATTTCATCCACATTTGGTCCACATCACCTCCACAGTTCAATGTGGAGATGTGGAGGTTCCATAATTTCAATGTTGAGGCTACACAATTTCAATGTGGAGATGTGGAGGTTACACAATTTCATTGTGGAGATGTGGAGATTATACATTTGTGATGTGGAAGTTAAGAGACCATAATATTAAACAGAGTATATCTAGGCACTTTAGCTCAGTATAAAGAGCACCTGTCTGATAAGCAGGAGGTCATAGGTTTGAGCTCTATTCGTGCCAAACATTTTTCACACTAGAGACTAAGTTCTTTCAAGTTTAGTCCCTATAACCTTCAGGTACTCAATATATGAGCATGGCACAATGAAGTCTCGAGATACGAGACAAAGATAATGTCATCTTGTGGTATCCCTGGACCTCTTGAACGTTTATCACATTCCCAACTACAAACACCAGAGACTAAGTTATTCTAGATGACGCTATAATCCCACAAAACTGAAAAATTATAGCGTCATTTGGACACAACTAAGTTATTTCAAAATTAAGCCCAAAACCTATACCTACACACTCCACAGACTAAGTCCCCAAACCCAGCTTAGTCAAGCTTAGATCAATCAGTGTAGGTATAGCGTCATTTTATAGCGTCAGAGCGTCAAAAGACGCTATAAAATTGACGTTATAAAGATGACGCTATACCTGCACCCTATACTGCTCAAGTACTTCACAAGCTATAACTGTTCTTCGCTGAAATCTGTCAGAACCAGCACTAGCACTGTCCATGCACTTATATCGAGCAAATCGTGAAGTAGAGGTAGACGAAAACCGGGAGTACCCGAAGCACACGCACACACACGCGCACGCTGCAGATCGTGACCAGAGCGAGGCTTCATTCCACTGCGGTGAAAGATTTAAAGTTCACTCGTAATCAGCTGAATAAATTAATTTAGCCACATGCCTTTCTGACTCTCAACCAATCAACTAGACTAGCTACGAGCTTGATAATAAAAGTTATTTTTTGTATTTTTATATGCAAAAACTTTATTAACTTGTTAGTAATGACAAGTCTATTTCATCACGCAAACATGCCGATATAATTTTTACCCCTTAAACCCCACTTTTCTATAGTAAAACTGGGGTTTACAGGGGTATACATTATTTTTCTTATTTCTGCTGAAAACATAGATTGTGGGTACTCGCCGAGGCGGTTCTAACGAGTACCCACAGTCTATATTTTCAGCAGAAATATTAAATATATCAGGATTTTTATCTGAAAAAAAAAAAACAGTTTTGGTGGTAAAATTTTACAAATATAATTGAATAGGTGTATTTTCCTAATGTGGTAGTGTCTCCAAGCTTAAAATTGAGCCAGAGTGACTCGACTAGCTAAACTTTAATATACTGTTTATTTAAACCCTTTTCCTGCTGAGCCCGGATGCTGAGTCCTGCTAAGCCCTTTCAAACAATGTAGATCCAGATCAGATGGCTTCTTCACCAGATCAGATGGCTTCTGAAGAAGCCATCTGATCAGGATCTTCATTGTTTGTCGTCCAGTTTATGAATTTGTTGCATTGATTTGCATCAAGAATTTTAATTCCATATTATTCATTTTAACGTCAAGTGGCTACGCTACCAATCAACTTACTTGATATAACGTTTTCGTTCAATTCACAAAGCGCATGCTAAACAGTGATGATCCTGTCTCTACACTGTTTGCAAAGCTAGGGGTTGTTGTATTCAGCAGCATAAGGGTATGAATCCGAGCAAGTCCGTGTAATGAACAACTCTGTAAACCAACTAAATTCCAGTTTAAAGAGAAAACTGGAGATAAACATTATTTTCCTTTATTTTTGCTCCAAGACACAGGTTGTGGGTACTCGTAAGAACCGCCAAAACCTCTGTTTGACGTATAAATAATAAAAATACCAGCTTTTCATAGGAAACAAGATGTGTTTGTGAAACGTTGAGGCTCCCGGACAGTGCATGTGAAATATGAAAGCCCTATCATTAACCAATCAAATGGCTGATGAACAAGTTTTTAAAAAGTAGGTCAAGGTCAAGGTAACAAGGTAGAAAATTATGGTATCATCATCACTGGAAAGGTCTTGTCCAGAAAAGCACACGTGAAATATAAAAGCCCTATCACTTATCAACCGAAAGTTATGGCCAATGTTAAAGTCTTTAATGAGTAGGTCAAACATCAACATCAAGGTAACAAATTGTGGTACCATCGGAAAGGCCTTGTGACAAGGAATGGACATGTGAAATATGAAAGTCCTGTCACTAACCGATCAAGGGTTATGGCCAATGTTAAAGTTTTTTTTAAAAGTAGGTCATACCCAATGTTATTTAAAAAAAATAGGTCAAACATCAGGTCAAGGTAAGGAGGTCAAAAACTATCGTACCAATGGAGAGGTCTTGTGACAAGGAATGCACATGCGAAATAAGAAAGCCATATCAGTTACCATTCAAAAGTTATGCCCAGTGTTGCCAATGTTAATTTCTTTTGAAAATGTAGGTCACGAGATCAAACAATATGGTACAACTGGAAAGGTCTTGTGACTAGGTATGCACATGTGAAATATGAAAGCCAAAGCAGTTACCATTCAAAAGTTATGCCCAATGTTAAGGTTTTTGCGGACAGACAAACCAAAGTAGGTCAAACGTCAAGGTCAAGATCACGAGGTCAAAAAGTATGGTACCACTGGAAAGGTCTTGTGACAAGAAATGTACATGTGAAATATGAAATATGAAATATGAAAGACCTATCTGTTACCATTCAAATGTCAATGTCACGAGATAAAAAAAAATATGGTACAACTGGAAAGAACTTGTGACTAGGAATGCACAATGCTGCCAATGTAAAAATAAAAACAAAAGAGGTCAAAGGTCAAGATCAAGGTCACGAAACTAACATTATGGGACCAGAGGTAAACAAAAATATTGTATTGTGACAAGGAATGCACATGTGAAATATAAAAGCCCTTTCAGTTACCATTTAAATGTTATGCTCAATGCTACGCATGTTAAAATTAAAATAAAAGTAGGTCGACGGTCAAGATCAAGGTCAAGAGAACAAATATTATGGTACCAGTTAAAAAATTATGGTACCACTTGAAAGGTCTCGTAACAAGGAATGCACATATGAAAAATGAAAGCCACATCAGTTACCATTCAAACGTTATACCCAATGTTGCCAAAGTTATTTTTTTAAAAAGGAGGCCAAAGGTCAAGGTAACGAGATTAAAAATTATGGTTCAGCTGGAAAGGTCTTTTGACAAGGAGTGCACATGTGAAATATGAAGATAAGAAATTATGGCACTACTTGAAAGGTCTCGTAACAAGGAATGCACATATGAAACATGAAAGCCACATCAGTTACCATTCAAACGTTATACCCAATGTTGCCAAAGTTATTTTTTTAAAAAGGAGGCCAAAGGTCAAGGTAACGAGATTAAAAATTATGGTTCAGCTGGAAAGGTCTTGTGACAAGGAATGCACATGTGAAATATGAAAACCCTATCAGTAACCATACAACAGTTATGCCTAGTGTTGCCAGTGTTTTTTTTAAAGTAGGTCAGAGATCAAGCTCAAGTTCACGAGATTAAATAATTATGGTACAACTGGAAAGGTCTTGTGACTCGGAATGCACATGTGAAATATGAAAGCCCTATCAGTTACCATTCTAAAGTTATGCCCAATGTTAAGGTTTTTCTGACAGAAAAACAGATGTAAATCAAACGTCAAGGTCAAGATCACGAGGTAAAAAGAGTGGTACCCCTGAAAAGGTCTTGTGACAAGGAATATGCATTTGAAATATGAAAACCCTATCATGTACCATTCAAAAGTCATGCCCAGTGCTGCCAATGTTAAAATGTTTTAAAAAGTAGGTCAAAGGTCCAGATCAAGGTCACGAGAGCGAAAATTATCGTGCCACAGATCAAACATTATGGTACCTCTGGAAAGGTCTTGTGACAAGGAATGCACATGTGAAATATGAAAACAATATCAGTTACCATTCAAAAGTAAAGTCCAATGTTGCCAATGTTAAAATTAAAAAAAAACTAGTAGGTCAAATGTCAAGGTCACGAGATAAAAAAATTATGGTACCATTGGAAAGGTCTTGTGGCATGTAAAATGTCAAAGCCCAATTAGTTACGATTCAAAATTTATGCCGATGTTAAGATTTGTGCGGACAGACAAATGCTCTCGACTAAACCCACTATTTAGAAGAACGGACTTGTCCAAATCCAAAGGCGAAGAGAGTCGACCCGCACACGAGTACAGGTAAACCGCATAGACGATCTAAGTTTGCTCAGGCAAAGCGGTGCGAGTCGGACCGTCCATGCTTATAAACCCTATTGGTTTTATTGGGCGGCAGGGCTTGAAATGCAACGTCTCCAATATGACCTTTACAGTGCTGACGGGAACGTTAAACCTCAAATCAAAAAAGCAAACAAAATACAGTCAACTGATACATCATTTGGTTAAAAGAAGCTGACCTTTGTATCCAATGTCTAAGGAAATTACTGATCCGGAACTGGGGTCTAAAAATTCAGTGTGTAATCGTTTGCAAAAAACATATTCCTTCGTTATTTCAAATTCTCCTTTTGGAGTGGGGGGGGGGGGGGTAGGGTGATGGGCAGACCCAGGAGAATTAGACATTTTTGATAATTTGGAGTCTCATTTCCCACCCAAGAGCAATAATTTTGTGTCAAAAATCCCCGAGGCAGGCATTAAAATTTGCACATATTTCCTTCCAAAGTTCACTATTTTAGTCTCATATTTAGGTGTTACATTTGTTTTCACTCGGTCGATTTAAAGCACATCATATAAAGAAGTTTACGCATATAAAGGAGTTGTTTCATAATAAATTGTGATCATATAAAATTCACACAGTGCATCACATCATAAAGTTATACATCACATCACTAAGTTTATACATCACATCATAAATCAAATACATCACATAATACAGTTTATACATCAAATGATAAAGTGAAGACATCATTGAATAGTTTTGATAAATGACATAATAAACAGTTCACATCACATAACAAAGTTACGCCAAATAATAATATTTCCACGTGGCAAAATGAACTTTTAACAACAGATAATATAATTTGCACATGACCTAATAAAGTTTGAACATCATATAATGAAGTTTGCACATGACATAATAAAGTTTGAACAGCAAATAATAAAGTTTGCACATGACATAATAAAGTTTACACATCATATAAAGCTTATACACAACGCAATAATGTTGCACCACATAATAATATTTCCACGTGGCAAAATGAACTTTTAACAACAGATAATATAATTTGCACATGACCTAATAAAGTTTGAACATCATATACTGAAGTTTGCACATGACATAATAAAGTTTGAACAGCAAATAATAAAGTTTGCACTTGGCATAATAAAGTTTATACATCATATAAAGCTTATACACAACGCAATAATGTTGCACATTACATAATAAAGTTAATACAACACACAATGTAGATGCCCCATCATATAATATATAATGCAGTTGACTTAAAGTATAATAAGATTTATGCAATACATAATGTAGTTGATGCACCTTATCATGAAGTTGATAACAATGTAGTTGACATACAACATAATAAGATTTATACGATACATAATGTAGTCGATACATAACATCATGAAGATCATACAAAACATAATGTACTTGACACATAACATAATGAATATCACACAGAATATAATAGAGTGTGAGCAATACAGAACGATTTTTTCGCACTACATATGTAGATAAGAGCCAATCATGTATTTGTTTCTTAGCATCAGACACCCATTGCGTTCCATACTAAGGTACTTTTTTTGTTTTGGTTTTACTGCCCTTTCAAGATTGTTTCACTCATATCGAGTCAATCGTTGAACAGAGGGCGGGGAAAAGCAAAAACCGGAGTTCCCGGAGAAAAAACACCTGACATTCCGTTGCAGAATAATTATTTGGCGTCTCACATGTGACCTGAGCCAGGCTCGAATAGCAGCGGTGCGAGACCTAATGATTAAGAGTCAACGCTCTTATCCATTAGGCCACGGAGGTCCGTTGCAAAGGTGTGGGTTTAAATAAGGTCAAAGACTTTTCAGTTATTGAAATGTCATATATTAACTGACTACAAAAGGATCCGCGCCAGCTGAAAAAAGGTATCTTGAGGCATGTACGCTTGACGAAGAATCAGATCAGCTTGTACATATGCACGTCCGATCAGAGTCCCTAACATGTGCTGTTGATGGATGATCATATATTATAACTGGAGTGAGTATACAGGCTGAAATTGCAAAAGCTCTAAGCCACGTTTCTGTTGGTCGTTGACCATATTGTCTAGCGGTAAAATGGTCCGTCCGCTTCGAAAAAAAAAGTTTCTATAAATAAAAGATTTTTTTTTCTTTGTGACCGAGAGAAGCCAATGAAAAGAGATTTTGAAATATGAATCTGTTGATTTAGAACATCAGTACTCTGATCGAAATTACCACAACGGGTCTCGTTACATAAACAGGGGACGCAACTCAGTCAAGAACATTTTATGCCTTCCTTATTATTTGGGATCTGCGCTTAAAGGAAAGAATTTGCTCCTATGGAGCAAATTCTTTCCTTTAAGAGCAGGTCCTGTTTTTCATAGGTGTTCTGAGTTTTGGGAAGTAAACTGGAGGTCCATTGTAAACCAGGTGTCGGACAACCGTTCTCCTAAAGAGCGTGGCCTTTGTAACAAAGCCCAAACGCCCCTAGCAACAAGGTCAATATTTATATATCAAATATCATCGGTTTGGACGATATTGCGTTTGACCGTAAATCATTAATTTTAAAAGACACTTGTCATGGGACAAACTAGAATAATTAACCCATTGTATACTAGTGGACCCTTCCCATTGCTATATATTGGACAAGTCCATTTGTCAAATAATGGGTGTCAGCCCTACATTTTTCGGTTTTATTCTATTTTTGACGGAATAGTTTGTTGGCAAATAGTACAGGCCCTGATCAGACGCCGCGTTCTGCTCTGGGACTCCAATGTTTGCCAAAGTGCCCCTTTAGGGGTTTCCCGCATGCAATGGGTTAAAGCAGAATATTCACCATGTTCTACATGTACACAATCGGCGATTTAGGTGACGCGAAGGCGTCGTGTTTGTTTGTTTGAACTGAGTTCCCCGTCCCCGTCAACTCTACACGTATTTAGGTCATTTTAGAGACGTTGCTTCCAATTTTGTGGGACTTTTGCCCGATATAAAGAGTAAATGAGATTTCAAGCCCTACCGTCCGAACAAACCATTTGGGACAGGGGCCATCCGATTCGCACCACATTGCCTGGGCAGGATTAGACCTTCTTAGCGATTTGCGGTCGGTTTTAGCACTACATGTACGTTGAAGCATCATGCAGCTCATTCTATTTCTCCGAGCCCCGATGTGAGGGGGGGGGGGGGGGAGCAAAGGTGTCGTGTACCTTGCGTCACTGAGGCTTCCAACTGGTCCTATCAAACCCTGACGTCACGTCTGAGAGTGTAATAACCCCATGTTATAAATTCGATAATCCACTAATGGATTAAATATGTAAATTAGTAAAGATATGCCCCGTAACGTCGCATGCACGACGTCCTTAACGACGTCGCGCTTACTAATGGCGGAATATTGATATTTTTGTAAAAAACTGGTAAATAAAATGCGTTTCAAATGTCATATGATAAATAGACTCGTGCATTCGTGCCCATGTATTATTGAACTTATTAAACTCGCTGAGGAAAAGGGATCAAATGCTCAGCGAAGCCTCGAATTTTATCCCTCTTCCTCGAGTTCAATAAATTCAATTAAGAAATAAATTTTATTTTTCTGCATTTATGAAAGTATGAACGCAGTGGGTCGTATGCAAGTAAATGAACTCCGAAGGGGTTCATGTAAATTTTCTAGCGACCCGCTGTCGTTCATACTTTCATGAAAAGAGTTTAATTTACATTTAGGAAAACATGTCCGTGGGAAATAATGGCGTCCAACATGGTGTCAGAAATGACAAATATTTGAAAAAATTGTGACATCTTTCTTATTCTGCTTTGAACATAGATTGTTCGTGCTCGTTAGAACCGCCTAACGAGTACCCACCATCTATGTTTTGAGCAAAAATAAGGCAGATAATGTTTACCCCCTTACACCCAACTTTTTACTGTATAAAGTGGGGTTTAGAGGGGTCTTCGTTTCACGGACTTATTATCGTGATGTATATTTACATTCTTTTCCCCTAATCACTGCTACGGGCCTCCGTGGCCTAGTGGTTAAGAGCGCTGACTCTTGATCATTAGGTCTCTCACCGCTGTGGTTCGAGCCTCGCTCGGGTCACATGTGAGACGCCAAGTTCTGCAACGGAAGGTCAGGTGGTTTTTCTCCGGGTACTCCGGTTTTCGCCCACCTCTGATTAACGATCGGCTCGATATGAGTGAAATAATCTTGAAAGGGCCGTAAAACCAAAAAACAAAAACAAAAAACAAACCTTATCACTGTTCGAAAACAAAATGCTTATAGGACTAACTTGTAAAGCTGAAAAATATTTACACGCTGTTTTTCTACAAAGGGCGAAAAAGCGTTGACGTCACCAACGCCCATAAAGAACCGTGGTTTAGACTGATGTCACTTGACGCCCCGATGGGCGGGGGCTGTCCAAAGATACAAAGAGACCGCTAGGGTATAAGGGGCGGACCGACTTGTACCACTTTTTTCCTGGGCAGACTTAGTTAGACCTTCTAAACAGTTCACCATGTGGAACTTAAAAATTCGTTCGGTGTCAGCTCTGCACGGAAGCACCATTTAGCCATCACGTGAACAAGTCCGTGAAATGAACACCCCCTTACACCCCATTTTGTATAAAGAAAACTGGGGTTTATGTGGTGAAGATTATTTTTCTTATTTTTACTCCAAGACATAGGTTGTGGGTACTCGTTAGAACCGCCTCACTGAGGCGGTTCTAACGATTACTCACAACCTATGTTTGCAGTATAAATAAGAAAGATGTTATGGATTTTCATGGTTAGCCATTTTGGAGATGTGATAAATGTCACTCTAATTTTAGTTCAGTTTGGCGCTGATACGAAGTTTTTATTTTAAACAGTTTGAGATTGTTATTACACGTTTTTTTCTTTTCTTTGTCTCGGATCATCGACCTTGGGGGTTATTAAAATATCGGGTTATCAATAATGACTCGTGGTCAGTCATCTGAGGGCTAACGGTGTTTGAAA
Organism: Lucinisca nassula; assembly: GCA_963580285.1. Taxonomy (NCBI): domain Eukaryota; kingdom Metazoa; phylum Mollusca; class Bivalvia; order Lucinida; family Lucinidae; genus Lucinisca; species Lucinisca nassula. Next base: position 58,734,057 of record OY757026.1, on the reverse strand, counting down.
AAACTTGACATGTTTTCAAGTAACCATATCGGACGCCAATATTGAAAATCAAAGCACCAAAGGCACTGAAATGACAGATTCTATGAGAAAATCATTGACCTTATTTGCATTATTTGCTTGTTCCTAGTCTGAGGATAATCAGGTCTGGTTACCTGTTTTTGACAATGTGCAAGCTGGGAGCCAGCAAATAATGCAAATATGGTGAATAACGCTGTGACCTTTCATAAAAGATCTTACCGGCCCCAATAATTTTACCGGCCCCGATAGCTCAGTGGTAGAGCGTCCGCTTCGAGAATGGGAGGTTTCGGGTTCGATCCCTAGCCGCGCCATACCGAAGGCGTGAAAATGGTATTAGGAGCTCCCTTGGCTGACGCTCGCATTATCAGGGGTAGTCCTAGGAAGATAAATGAAGGCAGGTAAGTATTTGTTAAAGGATACTTTGTTTGTCGCAAGCAATAAAAGCTCTACAGAGCTTATGTTATTTGTTCTATATCTTTATCTCATCTTAAAATTTAGAAAAGTAGATCTGCAAATTCAATCATATGATATGTTTGCAGATGTCTATACACCGGTGGTATTATGAAGTGCCATTCGATGTTTCAAATTTTTTAAAGAAACTATTTACGATTTCAAAACCAAACATTAAAAGTTTTAACAATGCTACTGTCCATAAGTATCAGTTTTTGTCTGGTCGGCTGTGGATACCTCTCCCCTAAGATCCTCTATGGGAAAGCGATCGGAGGAGAAAGGCTGGCTAGTCCAGAACATATATTGCATTGGCTTGAAGAAATTTTTGAGTAAGAACAGCACGTAATCCTGCTGGATAAGATATCCCGGATTCTGAGCATAAACAAATAAATGGAACCGCGTGAGGCCGAAGCACTTGACTGATGTAACGTCTCTCTGTTCAGTCCACGTCTCAGCCATGATCTTGAATTTTCTTAATGACACCAAGCTGCGTTCGCTAACATGCACTTGCTCGCCACACAATTACGCTTGTTCCACCCGATATGTCACGCTCTATTACGCACGCGTCGCCTCGGCATACCTTACACCTATACGTCGAAACACCCGGAAACGACAATCAGCGTGATTCACTCTGAAGTGCGATTTGTCACTGAAACGCATATCACGTCAGTAGCTTAGTTGCCAATTTACGTACTTCACCAGCGTAAGCATTCCGTACTCTATTGACGCGTTAACTTTGGTTACGACAGGGACGTCTAGCCCTCAAACGTGCATCGCATAAGGGCGACGAACAGTGTCAGCATTTATTAGTCGGTTGTTGAGACCTCTTGCTTATCTACAGGTACAGTGTAGCAGCTGCCGGCGGACATCTGTTTCGCATATGCGTTTGACGGTTGAAACGATCTTGACGTACTGACGTCGGTCTTCCGCTACGTCGACGTCCATTAGTGTCTTCTGTATATAGTAAGATGTCGCTCCCATAGACGATAGATCAAACACATGTGGCACCCAAATCAGAGTCAACGTCATCCGCTTTCCGACCAGCTTCTAACTGTCCAGGGGCACGCTTACGATCCTTTAATGAAAAATGTCTCAATACGCTCTGACTTAATGCTTTTTGAGAACAAACTTTTCTAGGCACGACCTTTCATTACACATCAAACGTTTGATCCTGAACATGGGGTTTCTATCCGTACTGGTGTGAAGGTAGTGCACAGGATCGACGTGGCCGGACTGGTAACCAGACGTCACGGTTGAATGATTTAACCTTTTAGCTTAAGGGCATGGTGTCTAAGCGTGTTGTAATCATGCAATCGTTTGGTTTCAGAATCAAAGCTGGGGTGTAGGTTGGGCTAATAGTCCTGGGCTGAGATTTTAACTGTTTCATTTAACTCTGAAATTACAAACAAATAGTGAAGATTATGATAAGAAGCAGCGTTCTGCAGCGTCCGATCTTGGTCTACACTGTTAGCCAAGCTCACCTTATGATTCCAGGATAACCCTCTCTAGTCTTATGGAATACCCTGGTCCCACTGCGGCTATTTTCTGCAAGAAAAAGGTTATTCTGACAAGTCAGTGATAGTCACGTAGATGTTAGCACTGAAGCGCTTTTCTTATTAGCAACTTCGGGTCGAATGCCAAACAATCAACCCAAACATAGCCGCGTCGTTTGTCAGTGTTGGGTACATGTGAGTGTTGCATTTGAATCAAATGTTGGATCTGGCAAACAATGTAGACTCAGATCAAACGCCACAGAACACGGTGCTGATCGTGTACTACACTTTTTTTGCATTGGTTACTAACATTTTAAGTTTAAACAGTCCAAGAACCCGTTCATGAACAGCCTGCATTCAGAGACAATTGGCATGAGTAGACGCCGCATAGATCTGGGTATACAGACTTTGCCAAACCCGCCGCATGATCCAGCTGATTCATATGGAATGCTTAATCTATTCTCTGAAAGGTAAGATAAAATCGTCAAGTCGTCTGCTTCAAAAGTTTATATTGCGCTTATATTTGTTTTGTTTGATTTGAGGTTTAACGTCCCCGTCAACACTGTAAAGGTGAATTTGGAGACGTTTCTTCCAATTGTGTGGGACTTTTACCCGACATTGAGATGAAATGACATCTCAAGCCCTGTCGCCCAATGAAACCAATATGGTTTATTAGCATGGACGGTCCGCCTCGCACCGCGGTTCCTGGACAGGCTTAGATCCTCTAAGCGGTTTACCAGTACTAGTGTGCGGGCCGGATTCAGCTCTGCGTGGAAGCATCATGCAGCCCATATATTTCTTCAAGCCCCTATGGGCGGGGCTTATATTGCGCTTATAGGATAACTAATACGCTTGTACAATTTTGATTACTGTGCCAAACCGAACTACATTTTGTACGGACTCGTATGGCAGTTAAAATCGGAAAAAAGCCGGAACTACTTTAAGACGTGCAGCACAGCAAGAATAGACAGATGGAAAGTACAGTTAAACTTCATTCTAACATGACGTTAACGTTTTTCCCATTGAACCCAGTGGAAACGTCAGCGTTTGCAAATATGCGATAATTCACGTCGTCAACGTGGTGCGTGCAATTTGGCGTCATCGTGACGTTGCATGTAAACATTTCCTTCTGTCGACATCCGCTGCAAAATAGTCCCCAAGATAACGCTTTGTTACTACTGTATTTCAGTTTAGCATCATGTTAGAATCGAAATAATTTCCACGCACCCGGTGTGTTATCGTGATTAACACACGGTGTTGTCGGGCAGATGCGAATATTAATTCACTCCGGCTTCGCCGTCGTGAATTAATATTTCGCAATCTGCCCTCTAACACCGTGTGTTAATCACGATAACACACGGTACGTGGAGATTATTTCTTAAATAACTCGAACACGTATGACTCGTTAGTAGCATAGGGCGTGTATATGGCGTCATTTTTTTACAGCATCAGATTTTATAGCGTTTTTTGGGGTCCTTTGCGACGCTATAAAATGACCCCATATACACACTGCTTAATCTAAGCTTGACTAGGCTAGGTTGGGGCCTGTGGACTTAGTCTGGGGCGTTTATAGGTATTGAATGCTGGCTTAATTTTGAAATAGCTTAGTTGTTTCCAAATGACGCTATAATTTTTCAGTTTTGTGGGATTACAGCGTCATTTAGAATTCTTTCATAATGACGCATTTTTTCAGTTTTGAGAGATTAAAGCCCCCTTCTATGAAAGTAACTTAGTCTCTGGAGTTTGTAGTTGAAAGGTTTTCTAGTAAACTTTCAAGAGGTTCAGGGGGTATGACAAGATGACATTATGTTGGTCTTGTATCTCAAGACTTCATAGTGTCATATTATTGGTCTCAACTTTCACATCTCCACCGTGATCGCACATGTGTAACCTCCACATCTCCACATCGCAAATGTGTACATGTGTAACATCCACATCCCGACATGGAAAATGTGTAACCTCCACATCTCCACATTGAAACTGTGTAACCTTAACATCTCCACATTGTTTTGTTTGTTTGATTTGAAGTTTAACGTCCTCGTCAATACTGTAAAGGTCATTTTGGAGACGTTGCTTCCAATTTTGTGGGACTTTTACCCGACATTGGGATGAAATGACATCTCAAGTCCTGCCGCCGAATGAAACCGATAGGGTTTATAAGCATGGACGATCCGACTCGTACCGCTTTGCCTGGACAGGCTTAGATCCTCTAAGCGGTATACCAGTACTCGTGTGTGGGTCGGTTTCAGCTCTGCGTGGAAGCATCATGCAGCCCATCTATTTCTTCAAGCCCCGATGGGCGGAGGCGGCATCTCCACATTGAAATTATGGAGCAAATGTAGATGTGAAGTGGAGAATGTGGATCCACAATGTGGAGATTTCACATGTCCACATCTACACTTTCGACAATTTTGCAACCAGCTCTTTCTGGGTTATAAGACTCAGCTGAAAATGCCCAATGTGGAACAAATGTAGATGTGAAGTGGATAATGTCATTACGAAAATACGCCTATACAAATACATTGTAACCTTTATCACCGAAAAAATGAAAATTTTAAGATGAAAATTTGTGATATTTTTCTTATTTCTGCTCAAAATATAGATTGTGGGTACTTGTTAGAACCGCCTCGTCGAGGCGGTTCTAACAAATACCCACAATCTTTATTTCAAAGCAGAAATAAGAAAAATAAGGTTTACCCCTGTAAACCCCATTTTTACTATATAAAAGTGGGGTTGGAGGGTGTCAAAATTATATAGGCGTGTTTTCGTGATGGGATCCACAATTTGGAGATTCCACATATCCACATCTACACATTCGGCAATTTTGCAACCAACCCTTTCTGGCTTTCTGGGGCATCCCTACATTGTGTAACCTCCACATTACCTCCACATTGAAATTGTGGAGGTGATGTGGAGTAAATGTAGATGTGAAGTTGAGAATTCGGATCCACAATGTGGATATTCCATATGTCCACATCTGCACATTCGGCAATTTTTCCAACCAGCCCTTTCTGGCTTATAAGACTTGGCTGAAAAGGTCCAATGTGGAGCAACGTGGATGTGATGTGAAGAACGTGGATCCACAATGCGGAGTTCCACACGTCGACATCTACACATTTGACAATTTGGCACTTTAGCCCGAGTATGCTACAGTCTATTCTTTTTATATATATATATATATATATATATATATATATATTGATCGTGTCGCATCTTTGGACCGAGGCGGAAAAGCAACCGCAATGCATTATACACAAACACACCAGTAAGCTAGATCACTAGCCTGTTTGTAACAAGAAACCGATGTGTATATATAGTTCTCCCAAACATACTTGTATTGAAAATGGTTTTGTGAGTTACATATGAAAAACTATCTTTTTGTTTTGGATAGCCAATTCGCCATTGTGTGAATAAGTAACTGTCCTTTCCGCTATTGATGTTTCAATTAGGGTCTAGTTATTTAATGTTTATGTTTTGAAAGCTCTTTGGCTTTTCTGATGGGGGTGTCGGTTAATTGTATTGATTCCTGATCATTGCCTTCACTTGGATTTTTCAACGGGACATTGGTAAACACTGAAGGCCCCGATCAGACGCCACAAATGAATAATGAATGACTTCTACCTTACATTCTAAGTGACAGTTCATTGTGCATTTTTTCAACAAACAAACAAAACAGTTTTACGTTGAGACTCGATCATCCCATTAACATCAATGAAGAAAACTGGGAAGTTGCATTAGTAGAAATTATGACAACAGAACAAGTGCTGAAAATCTCTGAAGAAAATAACTTTTTTCGATTCAGGTTACGTAAGAAGACATGATTTTGAAAATAACACAGAAATGTGTAGAAATACGCATGCTTGTGATACATTTGAACTGATCATCCCATTTGGCAGAACAAATATAGTCTTCCATCAATGCGTTTGAGAACGGGTTTTTGAAACGTGTAAATGTTGATATTGGAGTTGTTTTGAAAATAACACAGAAATGTGTAGAAATGCATCACCAAAATACGCCTATTTAATTCTGACCCCCTTGAACCCCACTTTTATATAGTAAAACTGGGGTTTACAGGGGTAAACGTTATTTTTCTTATTTCTGATCTTAATATAGTTTGTGGGTACTCGTTAGAACCGCCTCGACGAGGCGGTTCTAACGAGTACCCACAATCTATATTTTGAGCAGAAACAAGAAACATATTGCAATTTTTCATCTGAAACTTTCGTATTTTCTGTGGTAAAATTTACAATGTATTTTTATAGGCGTGTTTGCGTACTGTGGATGCTTGTGATAAATTTGAACTGATCATCCCACCTTCTCACAGTCATTTGGCAGAACAAATGTAGTTGTTCATCAATGCGTTTGAGAACTGATTATTTAAACATGTAAATGTTGATTTTGGATTTGTTTTGAAAATAACACAGACATTACAAAACATTACGCAAACACGCCTATACAAATACATTGCCACCTTGATCGCCGAAAATATGAAAAGTTTATGATGAAAAATTGTGATATTTTTCTTATTTCTGCTCAAAATATCTATATTTTAGAGCAGAAATAAGAAAAATAAGGTATACCACCGGAAATCCCAGTTTCACTATATAAAAGTGGGGTTTGAGGGGGTCAAAATTATATAGGCGTGTTTTCGTGAAGACACGCCTAAACAAACTCAGTGTAAGCTTTACCGGCGAAAAAACGAAAATTTTATGATGAAAAATTGTGATATTTTTCTTATTTTTACTCAAAATATAGATTGTGGATACTCGACAGAATCGCCTCATCGAGGCGGTTCTAACGAGTACCCATAAACTAAATTTTAGAGCAGAAATGAGAAAAATAAGGTTTACCCCATGTAAACCCCAGTTTTACTATATAAAAGTGGGGTTCAAGGGGGTCAAAATTATATATGCATGCTTTCGTGATGGATGTGTAGAAATACGGATGCTTGTGATAAATTTGAATTGATCATACTACCTTCTCACAATCATTTGGCAGAACAAAATGTAGTTGTCCATCAATGCGTTTGAGAACGGATTTTTGAAACGTGTAAATGTTGACATTGGAGTTGTTTTTGATGAAAATTCTAAACGCATGACAATAATTTGTCAAGATGAAAGACAAAACCAGATTACATTTTGGGCAGTTATTAGGAGTAAATCCATCTCTGTTCAGAAAACCCATTGGGAATGAAAAAAAAATGCATTTATATTTGGGCCCCGTCAAGCGATTTTGGTACTTATCGCCTATGCGAGCAGCGAAGGTTCAGGCGAGCCTGCGCATCCGCGCAGTCTCGCCAGAACCTTCGCTGCTCGCTCATACAAGCAGTGAATCAAGAAGAACCTTCAGACAGAAAGCGATATCCCTGGCTCCTCAGAATGGCTGGGCATGCGCAGTTAAAACTTGTCATGACGGAATGCTCGAAGACCCAAATTCGCTTGGCGGGGCTCATTTAATGTAGACCTGACTTTTCCAAATGATACCTTTTTCATATATTCAGATATTGCATATTTTACAAATGTTGGTGATGTGAAGGCACCGATTTTAAGAATTGTTTCAGTTAACCATACAAAGTATTCTACTTATTTTCATACAGAACTAAAAAAATGTATTATGTGCAGTAGCCAAATCTGTAATTGACCAAGTTCAAATCAGCATAAAAACAACCACTGGTTTGTTTGTTTGTATTGGAGTTTAACGCCCCAGTTATCACTATTTTAGGTCATTTTTGAGCCGGTCAGTTTACCTATCCACACTTTCCCTGGGCAGGTTTATACGCAAGCGGTTACCAGTACAGTGCACTTTCTTTCGCCATAAACTGACAACTACCCTTCTTTAATCAGTGGAAGTGAGAGAATAAAGGTAGAAAAGATTTCATTATCAATCTCCTTGAAAGAATTTGCCGACCCCGGCGAATTTTGAACAGGTTTTTGACCGTTCCAAGGCGGTTCTTCTGTGGCGGTTTAATTTATGTTGTTGTTTGTTACTTACTGTGTGTATCACTTGTGTCTTTTTGTTTTGGGTGGCCATATGGCCATTTTGTGGGAAAGTAACTGTCCTTATGGCCTTCCTTTGTTTAGCTTTCCATTATGGTTTGGTCGCTTAATGTTTGTGTTTCTTTCCCTTTGGTGTCTTTGATGGGTGGAGTAAGTTAATTGTATCGATTCCTGATCTTTGTTTTACTTCTACTTTTAACCTGTGTCCTGCTGATCACAAGTGACGCGCATCCGACTGAGCTGCCGAGACCGGCTACACAAGCACTGGTTAAAGTGTACCTTTTATGACTGGAAAGTCCTTGGTTAAATTAAATTTTAGACACAAACATTTTTGAAATGATAAAAAAATACTCTGCAATAATACAAACTTTGTCAGTTTATCAGACACCTGAAAGGAAATAAGATAGGTAGTTCAGAGAAACAGACCAAGACATCCTGCAAACAGATTACCAAATGTAAACAAGTTACCAGTGACACAGAAGCCTAGTACGTAAATATGAAGCAAGTTATGAACAGATACGGTACTTGATGAAAATTCTTAGCAATAAGCTCAGGGAAGGTTGTCCATCCAGATTCTGCAAAATATGTAACGCAGAAATTCAACAGCTCGCAAAAAAAACTGGACATCTGAAAAGACGTCGTCTGGCAGAACCAAGAATAAGAATGAAGAAATAACGTTATGGAATTCTCAAGAGATCTGCTTCTTTACAAACAAAGAATGTCCATGATAATATCAAGCATAGAAGAAGTGAAATTAGAGACAAACCGTCACAAACAGTTGCCGAAAAGTGTGTAGAAGTTAAGAAGTTTTGCGAAAGAGTATAAAAGGAGTACCAAGACTGAATAAAAATCAGTTCATTATTTGACATCCATGGGGAGATACCAGTGTCATAAGTGTTTTCGAGAGTTTACAAGATCAGACAGTTTGAGAAAATATAGATCCAGTGGTGTGTCAGATGACAAAGAAAGTGTAGCGTCCTCAAGCTCACACCATAATTTGGGAAAAGGAGAAGATATATTTTGAAAATATGACTATACCACTGATTTTGAAGAATACACCGAAGACGATGATAGTGCTAACGAGGATGTGATACCCAAAAAGAAGAAAATGAAATCTACCATGGGATCAGATGGTTAAGAAAACCAAGGAAAACTTACAAGATACCTTCAATGAGACTGTGGAAGACTTTTTGGCAGAACATAGCAATATCGATACAGAAGATGCTGAAGATTTAGGATATTAGGAACTCAATCAAACCAAGTTATACACAAGAGTTAGCATGCTTCTGAAGAACATTTATTAGACATGCAGAAGCACTGAAGAAAGATTCAGAGCACAAGAAAATCATTCACACAGCAAAACAATTGAGGGATGAGAATGATTACTATGAAGATGAACCCATGAACAGTGCCATCAAGAAACGCAGATTCCTCTTTGGGAAGAAACTGGATGAATATGATATACTTACCTATGACGAGGAAGAGACTATGTCCAATTTCACAACTAAATCACAAAAATCATTCTTAAAATCAGCTTTGCCACATCAACTGTTATAGAAATGTATTGAGACTTATTATTAAGACGGCCATAATCCTCAAGTAAGTTAGAGGGGCGAATAAAGGTGTTAACAAATCATTCAGCAATCTTTCTTGTCTTTTCATGTCTCTTCAGTAGTAGTAGCTAAACTTGAGATGGCTACAATTTTCCCACTGACGCTTCATAGTCAAACTTCTACATCATGGAACAAAAAATAGATCTTTAAAAACAAGATCTATTTAATTTCCATTAAGAAGTTTGCTACTGTTAAGCCTCAATATGTTCGCACTTGACGCTTGAAAATCACATTCTACTGGTGAAGAAATAAAATGTTTAGAAACTTGTCATTAGATAGCCTCAATAAATGATAAGTCGTACCCGCCGCCGGTCAGGTAATAAGAGTCGGTTTTCTAAGGCAAACTGTCAAATGTGTAGATGTGGACATATGGAATCGCCACATTGTGGATCCACATTCTCCACAGCACATCCACATTGCTCCACATTGACATTTTTAGCTAGGCCTTATAAGCCAGACAGGACTGGTTACAAAATTGCCGAATATGTAGATGCGGACATGTGGAATCTCCACATTGTGGATACACATTCTCCACATTACATGTACACCACATTGCATTGGGTGTTTTCAGCTGAGTCTTATAAGCAAGAAAGGGCCGGTTGCAAAATTGCCGAATGTGCAGAAGTACACATGTGGAATCTACACATTGTGGATCAAATTCTCCACATCACATCCCCATGCTCAACATTACCTTCACAATTTCAATATTGAGAGGTGGAGGTTACACAATTTGAATATGGAATTGTGGAGGGTACACAATTTGCATGTGGAGACGTGGATGTTACACATTTGAGATGTGGAGATGTGGAGGTTACACATTTGCGATCACGGTGGAGATGTTTAAGTAAAGAGACCAATAATATGACACTATGAAGTCTTGAGATACAAGACAAACATAATGTCATTTTGTGGTACACCCTGAACTCCTTGAAAGTTTACTCAAAAGCCTTTCAGCTACAAACTCCAGAGACTAAGTTATTTTCAGAGAGACTAAGTTATTTTCAAAACAAAAAAAAATATAACGCCATTATGATAGAATTCTAAATGACGCTTCAATCCACAAAGCTGAAAAAGTATTGCGTCATTTTGGAAACAACTAATTTATTTCAAAATTAAGCCAACAATCTATACCTACAAACGCCACAGACTAAGTCCACAGACCCCAACCTAGCCTTGTCAAGTTTAAATTAAGCGGGTTGACCGTTCCAAGGCGGTTCTTCTGTCGCGGTTTATTTTTGTCATGGTTTGTCTTTGGGTGTTTGTTTCGCTTATATTATTTTATTTTGGATAGCCTATTGGCCATTGTGTGGGAAAGTAACTGTCCCTTTGGCTTTCCGCTGTTGATGTTTTCATTAGGGTCTGTTGTTTCGTGTTTGTGTTTCTTTCCCTTTGGTGTCTCTGATGGGAGCTGTGGGTTAATTGTATCGATTCCTGATCATTGCCTCCACTTCTATTTTGTATATGGCGTGATTTTATAGCGTCATTTTATAGCATCACATAAGACCCAAAAGACGCTATAAAATTTGATGCTACAAAAATGACGCCATAAGCACACCCTATACTACTCTCGTTTACCTAAGCTACATCACGCAAACACACCTATTGAAACACACCCGTTGAAAACCAGTCTGAAATCATCGAAGCCTTTAGCTCGACTTCTAGATATTTGGATGATTTATTATATTGACAATACCTATTTCGATGGTTTGATCAGTCAAATGTCCCCCCCCCCCCCCCCCCCCCCCCAAAGAACTTCAGATGAATAAAGCAAATTTTAGTGATACCGAGGCCTCTGTTTTTTTATTTACATCTATCTATTGTAGATAGGTTCGTTTCTTGCCAAATTTATAATAAACGCGATGCTTTTGATTTTTAGATTGTAAATTTTCCTTCTTAGATGGCGGGGTTCTTCTTGCGGCATCATATGGCGTTTATATTTCGCAATTAATTCGATTTGCCAGAGTGTCTGGTCATGTCACTGACTTTAACACTCGTAATAAATTGTTAGCTGCTAAACTTCTTAATCAGGGTACTACGCAAAGCCTTTTCACAATTTTATAGACATCATTCCGATTTAATTTCAAAATTCAATGTGGGACTTAAACCTCTTCTGCATCAAGGTGTATCGAACCCGAATTTTATGGTGACTTATGGTGACATCTGGTGTCTGGGAATGTGTGGCGGCCGTAAAATGTCTCCCTGCCCTACATGATAGTGTAGTTTATATTTTCTTGTCCTTTGGGACCATTGATTCAATTGTGGAATTTTGAAAAATATTTGAGGGTCACTGATGAGGCCTAAATGACCGAAACTAGCTAATCTGGTACAGAAAACATGTACGCACCATATTTTCCATTTCTGTGGTGTATTCCTTGCTTCCAAAGGATAACCCTTTTATAGAACATATTTACTATATAAATTTAGAAATATATATAAATTCAATGACTAAAGCACCCAATTTCGTAAAATCGTACTTCGATATAAAAAGATAGGGTAAACATAAATGTTATACGACAGACTGCATGCATGGTAGTTAACACAATCGCGGTTGACAACTTTGCTTCCCTCTTTAATTGCTCGCCGCTGGGCCAAGCCTCAGATTGTATGACGGTTCCAGCGTAAAGGCTTACTGAGAATTAGAGAGTATCTAATTATATATAGTGTTGGTTGGTGTCTGATGCGCCGTCTCTGGTCGTGCCCATCGGAGTCTAACTGTTGGTCTTCTTTTGCTCCAGCATTTCAGTGGCTTCTTGCTGTCGAGTCCTCACCATTGTTTCATCTCTGTGGTTGTTTGATTTTTGTGTCCACGGAGATGTTGCACTGATGAGTTAGGAGGCCTTCATGCGGACTGAACAAATTATTTGTCTAAACCGCGACGGAAATAAGGGCGAGGACTGTGGCCACGTAAAATCGATTTAAGCCCCACATTTGAATTCGTTTCACTGACCGTTCCAAGGCCGTTCTTCTGTCGCGGTTTATTTTTGTAATGGTTTGTCTTTGACTGTGTGTATCGCTTATATTATTTAGTTTTGGATAGCCAATTGGCCATTTTATGGGAAAGTAACTGTCCTTTTGGTTTTCTGCTAATGATGTTTCCATTAGGCCTGCTTGTTCCAACTTTGTGCTTCTTTCCCTTTGGTGTCCCTGATGGGAGCTGTGGGTTAATTGTATCGATTCATGATCATTGCCTTCACTTCTATTTTATATTGTAAAACTTGGGTTTACAGTGGGTGGTATATATTATTTTTCTTGATTCTGCTCAAAATATAGATTGTTGGTACTCGTTAGAACCGCCTCGCCGAGGCGGCTCTAACGAGTACCCACACTCTATGTTTGAGCGGAAATCTGAAACTTTATCAGGCTTTTTATCCAAAGAAAAATCTTTTTTTTATGGTGGTAAAAATGTACCAATATATTTGAATATGCGTGTTTCGGTAATGAATTCGAACCCGCTCTTTAGTCCTGGAATCCTTCTAATATAGCACCAGGTACCCATACATCTCCTTTTAGGATATTTTAGGGTGGTATGTTGTGTGAACAACCCAGAGTGGACGTAGTGATATGATTCTAATTAGTACACACAGTTTACTTTTACATGTATTTAACAGAAGATTGTGAGGATATTCTGAAGAAACATCTTGTTTACAAGTCCGTGTAATGTACACCCCTCTGAAATATAATGTACACCCCTGAGAAAAATGGGCTTACGGGAGATAAACATTGTTTCTTTTATTTATGCTCAAAGACACAGGTTGTGGGCACTAGTTAGAACCGCCTCAATGAGGCCGTTTTAACGAGCACACAAAACCTCTGTTTGGAGTATAAATGACAAAAAAATCGCAAATATTTTATTTAAACAAGAGCTGTCACTATAGATGACCATACCCCCCCCCCACCCCCCCGTGGGATCCAATGTCTGAGTTTTTGCAAAATTTCGAAGGGGAGATAATTCAGCCAAAAATGACAACAGCGTTATGGCCCTTGGTTAGAATGTAGCCCTTGTAACGGTGAATAAGTGTGTGAAGTTTCATGGGGCTAGGTCAACTATTTTTAAAGTTATGTTCAAGGTTAAAGTTTTTGTGACGGACAGACAGACAGACAAACAAGCAGACACATAAAAAATCATTTTGAGGTACGAAAAATGCACTATATCGCACGAATGTGTTATATTATTCTCTATTACGCCATTAACTCAGTAGTTCTACTAAATTTCAATGGTCTAAAAGTTTTTCGAGGGTCGATTGTATTTACAGGTCTTTGCAAAAAGCTCTTGTAAGCAAAAAAAAAAAAACATGGCTATCCATCACGAAAACACTACTATATAATTTTGACCCCCTTGAACCCACTTTTATATAGTGAAACTGGGGTTTACCTTATTTTTCTTATTTCTGCTCTAAAATAAAGATTGTTAGAACCGAAATCTAGGTTTTGAGCAAAAATAAGAAAAAATTACAGATTTTTTATATGGAAATTTTCCTTTTTGGGTGTTAAAATCTTCCAGGCGTGGTTTCGTAATTCTAACATTCTAGCAGAACATTTATTATACGCATGCTTAAAATGACACCATGGGAAAAATGGCGAAAACGAAGTTGAAACCAATGGTGTGGGACTTTTACCCGACATTGAGATGAAATGAGATCTCAAGCCCTGCCGCCCAATGAAACCAAAAGGCTTATAAGCACTTGACGGTCTGACTCAAACCACTTTGCCTGGACAGGCTGAGTCCTTCTAAACGGTTTACCAGTACTCGTGTGTGGTCAGTTTCAGCTGTGCGTGGAAGCATCACGCAACCCAATCTGTTTCTTAAAGCCACGATGGACGGTGGCGAACATCCCATAGTATGGACAAGAGGCTGGAACAGGTGCCCTTAACAACTGACTGGCCCGTTAACCGCGTCGAACAAGTGTGTGTGTGTGTGTGTGTGTGTGTGAATTCGGGTTTAACGTCGCTTTCAACAATTTTTCAGTCATATCACGACGGTGTCTGGTTGCGACAAGGAGCTCAATGCTCACGTTTATAGTGCTGCCTCACTGAAGTATCATGTCCCAGACACGTTACATGATACCACACCCAGTCACATTATCCTGACACTGGATCGACCAGTCCTAGCTCTTCCCCGTAAACCTGAGTGCCAAGCGAGGAGCAGCTAGTACCATTTTTAACGACTTTGGTATGTCGCGGCCCGGGATCGAACCCCAGACCTCCCGTTCCCCGGAGCGGACACTCTACCAACTGAGCTATCGGGGCCGGTACGCGTCGAACAAGTAACAGGCAGCCCAGACGATCGCTTACCTGAATATAATAAAGCACGCCCCGCTTCACCATAAATATGTCTCAATCAACTAAATGTTACCTTGAAAATGAAGTCAAGGTCTCCAAAGTTTATGTTCCCACGAGGTACGGTTCTAAAATAGAAGTAAATGCAATGATCAGGAATCGATGCAATTAACCCACACCTCCCATCACAGACACCAAAGGAAAAGAAACACAAACATGAAATAAATATACCCTAATGGAGTTTGCCAGATTTCTTCAAGCGATACAGTACAGACATTACGAAAACACGCCTATACAAATACATTGCTAACTTAACCACCGGAAAAACGAAATTTTACGGTGAAAAGTTGTGATATTTTATTTCTGCTCAAAATATGGATTGTGGGTACTCGTTAGGCTCAAAATATGGATTGTGGGTACTCGTTAGAACCGCCTCATTGAGGCGGTTCTTACGAGTACCCACAATTTATATTTTAGAGCAGAAATAAGAAAAATAAGGTTTACCCCTGTAAACCCCAATTTTACTATAAAAAGTGGGGTCCAAGGGGTTCAAAATTATATAGGCGTGTTTTCGTGACGCATGCGAAAATTGAACATTCTTTGAACCCCTGTGACCTTGAAAACTAGATAAGGTCATCAAAATCTATTCTATTCTTTTGAATGTTCATCATGAAAACACGCCTATATACGTTCGACCCCCATAGACCCCACTTTTATACAGTAAAACTTGTCCGTGACACTTTTGATTTTCCTGTATATCTTGCTTAATAATTTTTAATAACTTTTGTATTTATTGTTCTAGATTAATGAAACTTATATCACACTTGGTGCCTGCGGTAAGGAATCTGTTGTAGTAAAATATTTATCGAGGGCCCATAACTCTTGGAGTTATGTGCCTAGATAGGTTTTAGTTTATACTAATTTATTTTAGTTCGATTGCGATGAAAGCTTCAAGCTTATTGAATCGCCCTCGAACACTCATTCCGGGTGTTTTCACGCGCGCGCGAGAGAGAGAGGCAGTGGCTTTTACACCACTGCTAGCCATTTACACCTGGGTGGAGTGGGGCAGTGTCATTACGTGTCTTGCCCAAGCACACACCTCGATACCGGTTTTAGGTTTTCATTTAACATAGCCATTTTTTTGAGGTCTAATAATGTTAAAGTGTATAGGGACAGTTTTAGGGTGATCGTTTTGAAACTTTGCAGATGTTTTCATATAGGTCTGGAGATGTGCATGTGGTTTTTTCTTGCTCCTAAAACTATTTCTTTCACTTTTTTCGTCTTTTTTAACTTAACCATTTTTTAAGGACTGATAATGTTAAAGTGTATAGGGAGTGGGTACCTTGTTAGCGCAACTCCTCTCACAGTTTTAAGGTGATCGTTTTGAAACTTTGCAGGTGTTTTCATATAGGTATGAAGATGTAAAGACCACTTTCGAACAGTTCCAAAGGTGGTCTTAATATAGGACTGTTATACTGAAGGGAACTTCTAACTCAAAACCATAGGCGAGTGTGAAAGCATCTAGTGTACCCTCAAACATTACCGCAACTGGAGCAGGCACCCATCCAAGAATAATCTATAGTTGAAAGATACGCCTCCGTGTTCTGCAACGGAAGGTCAGATAATCCGGTTTTCGCGCACCTCTGATTAAAAATCTTTGAACCCGTTTCGAACAAAAAATGTTATTCGCCATTTAGCTGAGTCAATGAGTCGCTAATGCACGGCAGTCATATGCTGCTGGTGGCCATACCAGGTACTGTGTTTTGTGCTGAGCTTGTGTTATTGAAACCTACTACTACTACTACTACTACTACTACTACTACTACTACTACTACTACTACTACTACTACTACTACTACTACCACTTCTGCTGCTGCTGCTGCTGCTGCTACTACTACTACTGCTACAATAACAACAACTACTACTACTACTCCTACTCCTACTACTACTACTACTACTACTACTACTACTACTACTACTACTACTAAAATTACTACTACTACAGGGCCTACCATCGGGGTTTGAAGAAATAGATGGGCTGCATGATGCTTCCACGCAGAGCTGAAACCTACCGCATACGAGTACTGGTAAACCGCTTAGAAGATCTAAGCCTGCCCAGGCAATGCGGTGCGAGTCGGACCGTCATTGCTTATAAACCCTATTGGTTTCATTGGGTGGCAGGTCTTGAGATGTCATTCAGTCTCAATGTCGGGTAAAAAGTCCCACAATTTGGAAGCAACGTCTCCAAAATGACCTATACAGTGTTGACGGGGACGTTAAACCTCAAATCAAACAAAACAAACTACTACTACTACTACTACTACTACTACTACTACTACTACTACTACTACTACTACTAACACTACAAATACCGACACCACTACTAATACTACTTCTACCACTACCGCTATTACTACTTCTACTACTGCCATTACTACTATTACAACTGTCACTACATGAACTTCTACTACTTCTACCACTACTACTACTACTACTGCTACTATACTAATACTACAAATACCACCACCACTACTACTACTACTACTACTACTACTCCTACTACTACTACTACTACTACTATTACTTCTACTACTACCGCTATTACTACTTCTACTACTGTCATTACTACTATTACAACTATCACTACATGAACTACTACTACTTATACTACTACTACTACTACTTCTTCTACTACTACTACTATTACTACTAATACTACAAATACCACCACCACTACTACTACTACTACTTCTACTACTACCGCTATTACTACTTCTACTACTGCCATTACTACTATTACTACATGAACTACTACTACTGCTACTGCCACTGCTAATGTTGATTCTACTGCCGCCGTCACAGGGTGGCCTCGGTAGCTCAGTCGGATGCGCGTCTGACTGGTGATCAGGAGGACGCGGGTTCGATACCTGCCGGGTCGGCAACATTCTTTCGTGGAGGTTGATCATGAAATCTTTTCTACGGTCATTCTCTCCCTTCCGCTGATTCAAGAAGGGCAGTTGTCAGTTTCTGGCGAAAGAATGCGCACTGTACTGGTTAACCGCTTACGTATAAGCCTGCCCAAGAAAAGTGTGGAATAGGTCAACTGACTGGCTCAAAAATGACCTAAGACAGTGTTGACTGGGCTGTTAAACTCCAATACAAACAAACAAAAACAGCCGCCGTCACTGCCATCATCACCATTACCACTGCTACTTCTTCTTCTACTGTTATCAGTAACAGGAGAAACAATATTCGGGACTACGGGCTTATTTAACCCATTCAGTACCAGAAACCCCTAAAGGGGTACCTAGATAAACAGTGCAGGCCCAGATCAGACGCCGCAGAACGCGGCGTCTGATCAGGGCCTCCACTGTTTGCTAAACGTTGAGTCATTCTCCAAATAAATTTTGATGAAAACACAACCTGACACGCCTAAATTTTGAAATAGATTCCTGCTATATACTAGGAGGAAGATTCCATTTGGTACAAAAAGGGTTAAAGACCACGTTTGAAACAAGGGTGGTTTCTTACAGAAGGACGGTGAATCAAGAAACACAAAAAAGAGAAAAAACTGAATCCTTTGATGTTTTAAAAACAAAAAAGTCTTAATTTTAGTTGGTCTTACGTTGTAAGGGTTGAATTTTACTTATTATAAAATTTTCCCATCATTGTGATTTATTGTCAACGTCGCTAGGGATGAGCTGGGCCAGCGCACGAAAAAATGTTGCAATACTGGGTCCTGTTATATACCAAATTGAACAAGAGGTTTGATTTAATTTTCTTTGGATATATGTAAGCTGTAAATAGTTCATGAAGATCTGAGTCTTGGCTGGTCGGACAAGACAAACTCTTAACTTAGCAGCGACATAACGTCAAATAATGTAAAAAAAAATAACATTCAGCTTAGGACAAACCCACCAACGAATAAGCGACGACTTTTAACAAAGGCTTCTGTCTTGAAAACACCCACATTTGACCAATACGTGACTAACGTTTTGTCGATTAGAAACCGTAGTTTTAAACACTTATAAAATACCCGTCGCCAAGCCACGGATCGCAGAAGCGCTGAAGTCGTAAAGAACGGACTTTGATTCATTACCATCGGGAATTATATCGTTAATTTGTGCATAAAAATGGTAAGCTGTTTACTGTTAGTTAATACATTTTTTTTGTATTATCATTACATTCCAAGTGAATTGAAAATACTTCGAAATGAAATAATATATATATAAAAAAAAGGTAAATGAGAATTAGTAATGAGAATTAGGGACGAAAATCGAGATATCGAGGTCTTGGGCGCTGAGATCCGATGTGACTCAGTAGTATCGACGGTTTGAAAGGATTTGAAACATTTTTTTTTTTACTTAAACATCACCGAAATTTGGTTGATTAAAAAGAATGACAATTTAAATAAATAAATAAATAATAATAAAAAAATAAATAAATAAAAATGCGTACTCGTATAGAATGTTAAATAAATAAAAAAAAAATGTTTTTTTTTTTTATACGGCACATAAATAAATAAAAATATATAAATAAAAAAATGAAATAAATAAAAAAATAAAATAAAATAAATAATTTCACAAAATTATGTTTTCACAATAAGGACTGGAGAATTTTATCGTAACATTACGAAAAAACGCCTATTCAAATACATTGCAAATTTTACCGCCCAAAAAACGAACGTTTTCAGACGAAAAATTGAGATTTTTTTTTTTTTTTTTTTCACAAAACATGGATTGTGGATATCCGTTAGAACTACCTCGACGAGGCGGTTCTTACGAGTACCTTCAATCTATGTTTTTGATCAGAAATGAGAAAGATAATGTTTACCCCTGTAACCCAAACCCCCCATCACGAAAACATACCTTTATAATTCTGACCCCCTTGAACCCCACTTTTATATGGTAAAACTGGGGTTTACATGGGTAAACTTTATTTTTCTTATTTCTGCTCTAAAATATAGATTATGGGTACTTGTTAGAATCGCCTCGATGAGGTGGTTCTAACATGTACCAATACTCTATATTTTGAGCAGAAATAAGAAAAATATCACAATTTTTCATCTTAAAGTTTCCGATTTTCGGCGGTAAAATTTACAATGTATTAGTATAGGCGTGTTTTCGTAATCCCCCCCCCCCCCCACACACACACACGTAAAACCCCAGTTTTACTATATAAAATTTATAAAAGAGGGTTCGAGATGGTCGGAATAATATAGGCGTGTTATTCTGATGATCAACGGCAAATAAATGTTTTCCGTCAATGAACTCATTGTAGAGATCCACTATTACTATAGTAACAAGGCGGGGCTATTTAGGTGTTGTCAATTTATGTCAAATTCGCTGACTCCACCTCAGGAGTTCGCATGTTTTCTGCAAGCGGACCAACACAGCTATGTTACAGTAGAACGATATCACAAGTACTCATATAGTTCTTCTACAGAAACAAATGGCATGTAAACATAATGGAGAGTTACTAGCGAAGTACACTGGAACAAGTAAAATTATGCCGTGGTATTTAACAACGAGAAAGCAACACATAACAAGTTTTGGTTGGACATGTCTGCAAAAAAAAAACAAAAAAAAAACAAACAAACAGAATTTTCCTTCAAAAATAGAAAAAATTTATTAGGGGCCTGACATCCCTAATATGACAAATGGACTTTTCCAACATATAGCAATGGAAGAGTCCACTCGTATGCAATTGGTCACAAGTTAAGCTGAACCGTATAGCCACTGGAGGTTTATAAAGCAAAATTGTCTATAGATGACTTTACGGCGCCATCGGTTGCTAAGGAAAAGCGATCCCATACTGCAGTATTCGCGCGCATGCGCAAATTACGTAGGGCAGAAAGCACTAAATTATTGTTAAAAGCAGTGACCCTAGTCATGTTGGTCGTGTCTTCATTTGTTTATAAAAACTGCAATTTGTCATAATCTATCCGATGTTTCAAATTTGCAATTGACATACAATGCTATCAACGGCCCCCGCCCATTGAGGCTTTATGAAATAAATGGGCTTCATGATGTTTTCACGGAGAGCTGAATCCGGTCGCACACGGGTACTGGTAAACCGCTTAGAGGGTCTAAGCCTGCCCAGGTAAAGCGGTGCGAGTCGGACCGTCATTGCTTATAAAAAGTAGAAGTAAAACAAAGATCAGGAATTGATACAATTAACTTACTCCACCAATAAAAGACACCAAAGGGAAAGAAATACAAACATTAAGCGACCAGACCATAATGGAAACCTAAACAAAGGAAGGCCATAAGGACAGTTACTTTCCCACAAAATGGCCATATGGCCATCCAAATTTAAAAGACACAAGTGATACACACAGTAAGTAACAAACAACAACATAAATAAATCGCCACAGAAGAGCCGCCTTGGAACGGTCAGTGGAAGATTTCCACTGGGGGGCTTAAATCGATTTTACGTGGCCACAATCCTCGCCCTTTCTTCCGTCGCGATTTAGACAAATAATTTGTTCAGTCCGCATGAAGGCCTCCTAATATTGGTTTCATTGGCGACAGGGCTTGAGATGTCATTTCATCTCAATGTCGGGTAGAAGTCCCACAAAATTGGAAGCAACGTGTCCAAAATGACCTATATACTGTTGACGGGGACGTTTAACATTAAATCAAGCGAAAAAAAAAATGCTTTCATATCATGTTGTTTCTGAGATTCCAACGTCATAGGTCAGCCAGCAAAGAATGTCGGGCCAGCGTCGGGCCGACAGCGATACAACCGCCGGTCCGACGCGTACGTTTGCCCGCTGTTTTGTGCTGGCTGGGAGCATCCTATCTTGTACTACCCCCAGACGCTTATGATTCACGAAGAGGGTTGGCGCATCGTTACACACGAACTCATCATTGTACTACCCCTGCCTACATAGAACGTCGGCCTAGCGTCAGGCCGACAGCGATAAGGTGTTATCACGTCGTATCGCTGTCGGCCCGACGTTGGCTTGCTGTTTTGTACTGGCTGGCAGCATCCCATCTTGTACTGCCCCAGCCTGCATAGAATGTCGGTCCAGCTTCGGGTCGACAGAGATACGAGGTGGCAAAGTCGTATCGCTGTCGGTCTGACGTTGGTCCGCAGTTTGATGCTGACTGAGACATCTTACCAAACAGTTTCACATATGTGCATGGTGCTATAAGATAATTCTGTCTGTCACACCTTAGTTCATCCTTTACAAGAAGTAAATCCTCATTCTTTGTAGGTTTTATGGCAATCTCTCTCTCTCTCTCTCTCTCTCTCTCTCTCTCTCTCTCTCCGGGGGAAGGGGGTGGGGAGGCGTGGGGTGGCCGGGGCGGCTCAGTTTATGGCGTGATCCGGACTCTCCGTTTACAAACCGAGCAAATGCCATTATCAAAGAGGTTAGGTACACATAAACATAACCGAACTCAACAGTTGGCTATTTTGTGCCATAATAAAGACGTATCAAATCTCGATTTTGACGATACATCCATACATGGAAAATCCTTTTCCACAGTATTTATTCTTGATGAACATAAAGATAAACAGAAAAATAACTGAAACTAAATAAATTTGATTGGCTTTTATTTGGCCATGAAGGACAATTTGAATATTCAATCAGATAAGTATATTAGAATTAATGCTTCATAATCAACTTTTCAACAATTGTATCAATCAATAAATCAAAAGTGTCAACTTTGAAACAACGTCATCACTCAACTAAAAACGTTGACTGCAACAATCCACATGATTCAAGTCAGAAATCAACCAACATTTTCATAATCAACATCATGTCCTATTATTATGTCCCGTTATGTACAACGCATCAACAACTTCAAATCAACGTCCCATGATTTCAACTCTTACTTTCACTGTACACATTTTACCTTAAAAATATGGAGGGGAACCAGCCATATTATAATTTCTAAATGGACGGTCGAATGCTGCCGTAGCAATCAACGTGCACGATTCCAAAGCGAAAGAGGCACGAGGTGACGCCCGACGTCAAAATCCATATTGTCCACCATGAAATGTCCGCCATGACAAGATTAGGTCACGTAATTGTATATCACCTGAAAAATAAAAATCAAACAGCAGCAACAGAACCCCAAAAATAAGGGAGGGAATATATGTGAAAACGGGAGGGTTTATTCTTCAAAATTTGTCGACTTCTCGAAAATTTTTGCTGACAAGAAAAAGAACGATTACTCTTTAACAAGCATTAACTTTGAGGGAAAATTTTCTACAGCGCCCTCCAAGACAAAGTTACAAATGGTGTGTTCACAATAATAAAAGAATTTAATTCAGATCGAATTAAATTTCATTATTCTTGATGAACATAAAGATAAACAGAAAAATAACTGAAACTAAATAAATTTGATTGGCTTTTATTTGGCCATGAAGGACAATTTGAATATTCAATCAGATAAGTATATTAGAATTAATGCTTCATAATCAACTTTTCAACAATTGTATCAATCAATAAATCAAAAGTGTCAACTTTGAAACAACGTCATCACTCAACTAAAAACGTTGACTGCAACAATCCACATGATTCAAGTCAGAAATCAACCAACATTTTCATAATCAACATCATGTCCTATTATTATGTCCCGTTATGTACAACGCATCAACAACTTCAAATCAACGTCCCATGATTTCAACTCTTACTTTCACTGTACACATTTTACCTTAAAAATATGGAGGGGAACCAGCCATATTATAATTTCTAAATGGACGGTCGAATGCTGCCGTAGCAATCAACGTGCACGATTCCAAAGCGAAAGAGGCACGAGGTGACGCCAATGAGCAGATTATCTGTAAAACAGCTAATCTGCTCACCGCCATCAACGCCTCGGCTATTTGATTAATCACCGAACACCGCCATGGCCAAAACTTAACTGTACCTTTAGTCAAACGGATAAATTTGAACAACGGGATTTTGTATGAACGTCTCCAATGCACCCTGAATGGTATTGAGAAAAATATCATTTCCAATAAATGACAAATGACAACTGTCTGAAAACAAGCCCGGTGCCTTATCTTGAAAATCAGGATATCTTATAGCCTTACCCCCACTTTGTCTCATGAAATTGATTAGTGCTCGATTAGCTCTAACTCTCACCCGTTCCATAGCCTCTGTATCATGAGAATAACGCCAACCAAGTCGAGGCAGAATGCTTGACCAAATTAATATAGTGTTGGGCATCAAGATCCTTAAGCACTCAAAGATATATTTAAGCTGGCATCGTAGATGTAAAGACGTTATACAACCTATATCATTACCACCAACATGCAATATAAAATAATTTGGTGGACCTTGCCAGTTCAATAAGGCCTGAGTTATGCCTAGCACTTGCGCCGACTTCAATCCACCATGTCCTACCCAAGTCACTGAAAACCCATAACGTTGTAGACTTAGATTCCTGCCCATTGGCCTTCGACGAACATGTTGAAATGCATTTCTTATGATTGATGATCCAACAATCCAGATCGTGGAATGACCTGAAATGCTTAGCTTACTGATAAGAAGGTTGTCAGTGAATTTGCTATTGTAAAAGTATATGAAGCATCATTTGATTCCTGGAGAATTGTTCCATATGAACGAATGTTAATATGAAACGATAAAATATGGACATGAAATTATTTAAATGTGTATAAAGTATTACTAAATAAAAATGTATGCTGTAAAAACATGCAATTTCCTGATCATTTTCCAAGCACCCCCCCCCCCCACCCCAGATTCTGTGATTTATGCTGAAATTTTGTCAAGCCTTATATAGCGTTTAAATGCAGTACTTTCTGCAGACCAGCGACCCATCTGTCGTACGTCTGATTCTGGAATGTTCTGTGAAATTGCCAGTGTGCACGCGCCTATGCGGAATGAATGAGAACGGATGCAATTAGTGACCCCTAAAAAGCGCAGGCACCTAGCTAGAACGGCTGACACTTGAAATCGGGTAAGCGGGGCACCACTAAAATGGCAAAACAATGGACCCTTGATACTAGGCCTTTTCCTGATGTACTGAGAAAGAAGAGCAACAGGACATATTCCTTTTGACAGAGAAGGGGTGAAAACCAAAGTTACAGCCCTACCATGCTGATCCGTTTTCGAATACCTAAGTATAACATGCACTTCCCGCTCCTTAAAACAAACATCTGAAACTTGAATAACTTTCGACGCATCACCTCCAGTTTTTTCAATGGCAATTTCGCCTACCCGTAAAAAGCCGAAAAACATTACAACAAACGCAGTCGAGAAAAGCAGACCCTCATAATCGGAAGAAGCCAAACTCTGTAAAGCCACTGGAAATACCTTTAGCATGTCAATGGTAACCGGAGCTCTTACATCTTTCGAATGATGATCTTTTTGCAATCCCTTGAGCATTTTTCTTACAATGAATGCAGAAGTGACATCAACCTTGCCATTCAATTTTAAATAAAATGCCAGCCCCGAAATGTATGAGCTGACAGTTGCATGTTTGTAGCCAGAAATGGATAACCAAGCAATAAAGTTTATGACTAAAGGTAAGGTAGGCCAATCTAGCGGTATGGCGTGTTCCTTGCAGAAGTCAGAATACTTGGTGATAGCAATGTTGTAAGATTTTACCGTATTGGCTGACAGTGAAGCACTTAGAAGACGCTCTACTTCTCCGGCAAGAGGTTCCAAAACTCCCTGGGAATTTCCGCAGAGCAAGGTTTGGCGTCTGGGGCAAGAGCCTTGAATTTGTCCCACTGTGTACGAGAAATGGCATCGCTTAATTGGTTATCACAGCCTCGGACGTGAGAACTATTAATGATAAAGTCGTACTGAAGGGACCATAATACAATCTGCCTGACAAGGGTCATCACTCTTTCAGACTTTGCAGTTTTGGAATTCAAAATCTGAACGACAGCCATGTTATCAGATGCAAACAGGATGCGCTTGGCGACAAACCTCTCTTTCCATAGGCAAACGGCTAAAGCAATAGGGACCATCTCAAGGAAAGTGATGTCCAATAAAATACCTGTGTTTACCCATGTCAAAGGCCATTTAAGAAAGACCCAATCACCTTGCAAATAAGCACCACAGCCTAATGCAGCGCCACCAGCGCTGTCAGTCTGTAAACCTAACGTGTCCGACGAAGTCCACTGCAGATCAAGCATATATGACAGCCCATTAAACTGAGTTAAAAAAGTTCGCCACATTGCAAGATCCTCCTTAATACCCTTTGTAAGACGAACTCTGTGATGCGGTTGTGTTGCTGTGCTCATTGCTGCATACATTCGGCGAATGAAAGCTCGTGCAGAAGGCATGGCTTTTGCACAAAATGAAAGAGAACCTGTTAACGACTGTAGTTCTTTCAATGTTAACTTTTTGCGCCCTAAAGCCTCTGTAACTTTTCCCAAAACTTGTTTGACTTTTTCACCCGGGATCCTTATCTGCATCTTAATTGTATCAAGTTCATGCCCCAAATAAGTCAAACGAGTTGTGGGACCTTTGGTTTTTTCAGATGCAATAGGAACACCAACATCTTTACAAATATCCTGAAAATGTGACATCAGCATCGAACAATCGTTAGCCTGAGGGGGACCAGCAAAGAAAAAATCGTCAAGGTAATGGTCCACATATTTCGAAAACCTGTCCACCACAAGCCAGTTCAAGAAAGTAGCGAAAGCCTCCCATGCCCTACATGAAATTCGCAAACCCATTGGAGCCATTTTATCAATGTAATAGGAATGCCCGAGCTTGAAGCCTAACAAATCGAAATCCCCCGGGTAACACGGCAATAGCCGAAATGCACTTTTTACATCTATTGTAGCGATCATACACCCTTTGCCCAAAGATTGTATCATAGAAACAGCGTTATCAAAGTTGGAATATTTTACTGAAGCAAATGAGTCATCAATATGTTCATTAACACTGAGCCCTGGTGGATGTGACAAATGTGTAATGAGTCGAAAGCCCCCAGTTTTCTTCTCCACAAGGCCAATCGGCGAACAGCGCAGATTCGAAATTGGCCTTATTGAGAATGGGCCAGCAATCCTACCCAAGTTCACTTCTTGCATGATTTTTTCCTTAGCTATCTCCGGGTTATCCACAACGGATTTTAAATTTTTGCATTCAATTGGTATTCTTGGACCTTCAAATTGCAATTTAAAACCTTTTGAAAAACCATCAGACAAGAAGGCTGCATCTTGTCTTTTGGGGTAACTAACAAGCAAAGATTTCAATATGTCAACTTTAATAGGTGTTCGCCCTAGGGCCCATAAATCTGGTTTGGGGACGAAAATTAGGCCTGAATGGTTGTGTCAAATGTTGTCGAAACATACGCGGACGGAACCCTTGCTGAAAGGAAGCCGGTGATGGAGTGTATGATCTGGCTGACAATAGTCTTGGGCCAGGGACGTTGTAGTCAGCAGGCTGAGTAGGTGAATACGGACGGAAATTGCTGAACCCACGGCTGCCAGGAGATGGATTTTTAGACTCTAGAAATAAGCCACACGTGGAGGCAGGGTGCGAAACTTTGCATTTGATGCAAGTATGGGCATAGGAGCAGTTTAATCTGGAGCAAACTCCTTTAAAATTATACTCATAACAAGGAGCAGCAGCTTGTGCGACAGCAGATAGATCCCCGGCCAAGCCACAAGACAGCCAAAGGTGACCATCTATAGTGGCCCAATTTTTTGTGGGTTCTTTCGACATTCTCAAACGAAACTGTGTATCATATTCCAGCCATTTATGAATGGGATTGTTGATTGCCGCGCCCCTAATGATGGTCATGTACTTTAATAAATCTATTGTCTTGTCCTTATGCTTTCCTGAATAAATGATTATGTAATTAATGAAAGCATCGGTCCAAGTTTGAATAGTATTAATAGGGACCTTGATTCTTGTTGGTGCTTGCTTAATTGTTATTTGATTATTCACTATGGCAAGCGTTCCACTCATGTCATTGTAAGCAGACTGTGTGAAATTCTGTTTTAATAGTGTTGCAAGATTGACATATTCCCCATTCCAAATTTTGTTCTTAATGTTATCTGGAATAAAAATGTCTTGTTCATGGTAAGAGTAATGAAGCATGGGATCCTGCTCACCTTCAGTATTGACCACTTGAGATGATAGCTGGAGACCAGACCCAAAAAGGCTCGGTTGAGCTGCAAGTGGGCTGGACACATTTGGACTCCCTGAGGATTGAGAGGCCATGGGGAGGCCAGTGGCCTGCTCTGCAGCAAAGACCATGGGGTGACCAGTGGCCTGGTCTGCTATGGGAGTGGATGTAGAAGAACCCTCTGTCGCCGTAACTGTCTCTGTCGAGCGGTTTGTAGCAATGGACTTTTTTGCTCTGGACTGTACTCTAGAACGTTTGGAGATTGGTCCTTTACCAGGAGATTTCCTCTTCGGCATGACTGTAACTGCTGACTATGATAAAAGAGAGAATAAAACCTGAGTTCCAAAGTAGAACAGTTTTTCAAACAACAACAAAAATATCAATAGGCTATGTAATTAGTATCAATCACCATGACCGTTGTATCATCATGACTGTTTGTATTAAAAAAAAAAAAAAAAAATGTATACATATAGATTGTAGCATTAATACCAATTTAGTGAATAATACTAATCATTATAATATTAATAACAACAAAATGTGAAGAAAAAAAAAAAAAAAAATTACGCACGAGATTCGATCCCCGAATGTTCACGACTGTAGTCGAGGGCCTTAACCAATCGGCCACTGAACGATATACAGACACAGCGTGAATTATAAGGTATACAAGCACTATTTGAAGCAAATAAATTATTAAATTAGAAATGACAATTTAATTAAGCGGTAGGTAGTCATTATGAAATTTAAATATCATATTTTGCCAATTGGAACATTAATATGCGTAAGGAATTGTTAATTCTTAACGAATAAATCATCACCATGCGACGCAATAACGACGTCAAGCTGAACGAGTTTGTATTTTGAAAATAGGGCTATAAATTCGATAATAACAGATACAAAAGTATGACAAACGTTTAGTGGAGCTGTATGTGAACACAGTAACAGAAAAAAGCAATACTTATCTCTTCACAAACCCACGATGTTCCTCGATTTTTATTCTTCAAAATTTGTCGACTTCTCGAAAATTTTTGCTGACAAGAAAAAGAACGATTACTCTTTAACAAGCATTAACTTTGAGGGAAAATTTTCTACAGCGCCCTCCAAGACAAAGTTACAAATGGTGTGTTCACAATAATAAAAGAATTTAATTCAGATCGAATTAAATTTCATTATGTTTGTTGTTGTACCGTTGTTGTTTTATTGCGATAATAGTTTTGACAAACTTGACTCCTTTTTCAAGCATTTTTTTTAAATACAGTGTAGTTTCACTTTACACTTGAGACTTTTTGCCCTACACAAACTGCGCATGCGCAAAAATCGGACTGCCGTTGCCAGGAAGTGAAAGTGCCTAAAGTCATCTATGCACCTCCTTCTGCAATGCCCATGTTCATAAGCATCTATCCGCCAACCTGTATTCATAGCGCTTTTATTGGGGTTTACGGGGGTAAACATTATTTTCCTTATTTCTGCTCCAAGACATAGGTTGTGGGTACTCGTTAGAACCGCCTCGATGACGTCTCGATGAGGCGGTTCTAACGGGCACCCAAAACCTATGTTCTGAGTAAAAATAAGAAAAATATCACAAATTTTCATCAGAAAAAATACTTTTTTTGAGGTTTGAAAAAATGCACTATATCACACGGATGTGTTATCGTAATGAAAGTTGGGTGGGGGGGGGGGGGGAATATTGGTATAAGTTATGTACGGAACCCTGGAAGGGACATGCAATTTATTTTAATATGTTGTGTGAACAAGATAATGTGATGCTTCCACGTAGAGCTGAACCCGACCACACATGCGTACTGATATACTGTTTAGAGGTTCTAAGCTTGCCCAGGAAAAGTAGTGCAAGTCGGACCGTCCATGCTTATAAACCCTATTGGTTTCATGGGCGACAGGGCTTGAGATATCATTTCGTCTCAATGTCGGGTAAAAGTCCAACAAAACTGGAAGCGCCGTCTCCAAAATGATCTATACAGTGTTGACGGGGACGTTAACCCCAAAATCAATCAAACAAGCAAATCATGTAGTTTCGCCGAGCATTTTATCCCTTTTCCTCAATGAGTTTAATAAATTCAATAATACATGAGCGCGAATGCAAGATTCTATTTATTACACGACATTTAATACGTATTTAATTCACGACTTTTGTACAAAAAGTGTGACTATTCGCGACGTCGTTAAGGACGTCGCACTAGTAACGTTATAGAGCGTATCTATCTAATGTACATATTTAATCCACTGTGTATTATCGAATTTATTACATGACGTTATTACATTCTCAGGCGCGACGTTGTATGATAAAGAGTAATCTCCATACAAAAGAACAGTAAGAGTAGGAGGGTGATAGATAGAAATCCCATTTAGGAGTACCTTTCACTGCAGCTTACAGAGGGGACAGTGGAAAAAGAAGTGTTATTACTACGTTTGGGTGGGCTTGACATTTTTTCGCATGTGTACACTATATACACTGTACACTCCAGATTTGAAACTCAGTGAAAGGCTGCACAGAAATTATGACAAAACGGTGTAATGAAAAAAGTGCAGAGAACATCTTCAAAATTCCTTGATATTTTCGTTTACACGTTTCAGCCTTCAATGACCTTCAGTGACTTTTAATATATTCAGATTCCAATGGCCCCTTAAAATGGTCTTTAGTAAATTGTTAACTGCTAAACATCTTAATCAGGGTTATCGGTATCATAAACTACGAAAAGCCTTTTCAAAGTTTTGTAGATATAATTCTGATTTGGTCGTAATTCTTTGTCTCTCTGCGAGTCGGACCGTCAAAGCTTATAAACCCTATTGGTTTCATTGGGCGACAGGGCTTGAGATGTCACACCCGTGCGGCATAGTGCATTTTTTTCCCCATCTCCAAAGTGGCTACTTTTCTCAGGAAAATCCGTGATATTTTTCTTATAAATACTGCAAACATAGGTTGTGTCTGCTCGTTAGAACCGCCTCATTGAGGCGGTTCTAACGAGTACCCACAACCTATGCTCATTGAGGCGGTTCTAACGAGTACCCACAACCTATGCTCATTGAGGCGGTTCTAACGAGTACCCACAACCTATGCTCATTGAGGCGGTTCTAACGAGTACCCACAACCTATGCTCATTGAGGCGGTTCTAACGAGTACCCACAACCTATGCTCATTGAGGCGGTTCTAAGGAGTACCCACAATCTATGTCTTGGAGCAAAAATAAAAAAAATATGTATACCCCCGTCAACCCCAGTTTTCCCTATATAAAGTTGGGTTTAGGGCAGTGTTCATTTCACGGACTTGTTCACGTGATGATTTCATCTCAATGTCGGGTAAAAGTCCCACTAAATTGAAAGCAACGTCTCCACAACGAGCTATATTAGTGTTGACGGGGACGTTAAACCTCAAATCAACCAACTCTCCGGCCTGGCCCACCGGAGTCTAACTGTTTGTTTTCTTTTGCTCCAGCATGCTGGCGAGTCCTCACCGTTGTTTAATCTCTGTAACTTACTTTGATTTTTATGTTCACTGATGAGTTAGTGAGCCTTCATTTGGTGGGAAAGTTTCTGTCGTTTTGGCTTACCACTAGTGATGTTTCCATTAGGGTTTTGTTATTTTATGTTCGTGTTTTATCTTTCCCCTTGTGTCTCAAATGGGGGTGTATGGGGTAATTGTATCGATTCCTGATCATTGCCTTCACTTCTTTTAGTGCGTACAAAAACCGGGTCGGACCGGATCCGATCCATTCGTTTTCTGTTTCTTCGATATTTAGCCCTTAAGACGCCGAGAAAAACTACACCTGAAAATGTTGGCAAACAGTGCTCCAAGGGGAGCAGTCTGATCTGGGTCCACAGTGTTTGCAAAAATGACTTTTAAAGAAGCCGGTAGACGACAAAGCAGACGACAATTGTCGCGCTTGGCATTTTATGGGTTAAGTCATTGTGCGCTGTTGAGAGCATCAGGAACACACGCCTATTTAATCTTCATACATGTACCTCACTTTTATATTGTAAAACTGGAATTTACAGGGGTATACCTTGCATTTCTTACTTATTTCCACTTAGAAACATAGTGAAATATATTTGGATAGGTGTTTTCATAATGGATTTTTTTATAACGTTTGTCTTCATTTTAACCCTTATCTTGCTGAATATTCAGTTTAGCCACACCCATTTCTGACTTTGAACCAATCAGATAACCTGATGTAAGTTATTCCTACAAATTCATAAACTGAATGTCAAACAGTGTAGATCCTGATCAGATGGCTTCTTCAGAACAGTGAACAACACAATCCATGACAGTAGCCCCCGTCCATCGGGGCTTGAAGAAATAGATGGGCTACATGATGCTTCCACGCGGAGCTGAAACCGACCCGCACACGAGTACTGGTAAACCGCTTACAGGATCTAAGCCTGCCCAGGCAATGCGGTGCGAGTCGGCCCGTCCATGCTTATAAACTCTATTGGTTTCATTGGGCGGCAGGGCTTGAGATGTCATTTCATC
The DNA here is from genome assembly GCA_963580285.1 of Lucinisca nassula. NCBI lineage: Eukaryota > Metazoa > Mollusca > Bivalvia > Lucinida > Lucinidae > Lucinisca > Lucinisca nassula. The sequence goes on along the minus strand of OY757026.1, from coordinate 58,701,657 downwards.
TCATTGTCGGGTAAAAGTCCCACAAAATTGGAAGCAACGTCTCCAAAATGACCTTAACAGTGATGACGGGGACGTTAAACCTTAAATCAAACAAACAAACAAAACAATCCATGACAGACATAGCCTTAATGCATACTGGAGAGAAACCAAACGAATGATTAAATGAACACATACTGGTGAAAAAAAAAAAAAAAAAAAAAAAAAAACTCAGAGGATTGTTTGCTTCATCACGTTACCACATCCGTGAAGTGAATACCGCTCTAAACTCCATTTTATACAGAGAAAACTGGGGTATACAAGGGTATACGTCATCTGCCTCATTTTTGCTCAAAGACATAGATTGTTAGTCCTCGTTACAACCGCCTCATTGAGGCGGTTTTAACGAGCACCTACACTCGGTGTTGAAAGAAGAGTGAGTAAGTGTTTGAGTTTTACGTCCCACCAACAACTAAGGTCATACGGAGACGGGACGTCGGTTTATAGACTCATCCGAAAGTCTGAAGAAGCCCGGGATCGAGTATGCGACCCCTGGTTTACAAGGCGAGTAGCGTAACCACTACACCACGGAGGCTTCTAATGTTTTAAAAGAAGAAACAAGAAATATGTTACAATTGTTACCTTATATTTGCCATTATTTCACATGGACATGTTTTCCTAATGGTTTGTAGTTTTAACTGCACAGTCAACACTCTTTAGGTCATATGGTACCGGTCAATTTACGTAGCCACACTTTGCCTGGACAGGCTTAATCACAACGTTTAAATTGCTTTTTCAATCAGAGAAATAGTTACAGTTTTCTTGTTTCTGCATGAAAACATTAGAAGCACTCCATCAAGGTGCCTCTAATGGATACCCAAACCTATATGTTTTCATGTAGATATGTTGTGGGTACTCACCAGATGCGCCTCACCTAGGCGCTTCTAAAGGGTACCCAAAAGATATGTATTTATGCAGACATGTTGTGCGTACCCATAATATGTGACCATGCAGAATTAAGAACATTAATATGTTGATACCCTTTCTTATCCGCGTTAGTTCATGCGCACATTTTGGCGGCAGAATTCAAGAGCCAGGTGCTCTATGAGCTCTCTCACAGGCCATGAGAGCGTTATATAATCCTCGAAGAGTATATTAAACGAAAATGTTTAATGTTTGGAATGTTTGTTTCTTTCAGTTAGCCAAAGCAGTTATTCTGCCATTGTGTGTGGCACTGATTGGCTTCAGTGGGCGTTCCTTGGGTGGTAAGTGTAATTCATTATTTTAAGAATGCTGTTGTTATCTATCAACCCATTGTATGCGGGAAACCCCTAAACGGGTACCTTGGCAAACAGTGCAGACCCAGCTCAGACGCCGCAGAACGCGGCGTCTGATCCCGGCCTACACTATTTGCTAACAGAATTTTCCTTCAAAAATAGAATAAAAACTATTAGGGGCCTGACACCCATAATATGACAAATGGACTTGTCCAACATATAGCAATGGAAGAGTCCACTCGTATACAATGGGTCACAAGTTAAGTTGTACCGTATAGCCCTGTGAGGTTTATAAAGCAAAATTGTCTACATCAAGTTGTATACACCTCCTTCTGAAATGCCAATGGTCATAAGCATCTATCCGCCAACCTGTATGAATTCACATTACGATAACATACCCGTGCGACATGGTGCATTTTTCACAACTCCAAAATGGCTTCTGTTATGAAAATCTGTGATATTTTTGTTAATTTTACTCCAAACATAGGTTGTGGGTGCTCGTTAGAACCGCCTCATTGAGGCGGTTCTAACGAGTACCCACAACCTATGTCTTGGAGCATAAATAAGAAAAATAATGTATACCCCGTACACCCCAGTTTTCTCTATATAAAGTGGGGTGTAAGGGGGTGTTCATTTCACGGACCTGTTAACGTGATGTATCGCTTTTATTTGTTTAATAATATGTTTGTATTTTGTATGCGTAGCTATAGTGTAATGGTGAGATAACTTGTGGTCCAACCACTTGCTTGCAATAAGATTACTAGTAAAATTCAGCTATAAAGACCACCCAATAATAAGACCACACCATGACACCATTTGTAAATCCCAAAGAATTGACCCATCTTCTTTCTTATGAATGTTTTCATTGCTCTTAAAGGAACTCATTTTTTGATTTTTATTCGTTATATTTTATATCCATATAGCTTAGTCGGATGCGCGTCTGGCTGGTGATCAGGAGGACGCGGGTTCGATACTTGCCGGGTTGGCAACATTCTTTCGTGGAGATTGATCATGAAATCTTCTCTACGGCCATTCTCTCCCTTCCGCTGATTCAAGAAGGGCAGTTGTCAGTTTCTGGCGAAAGAAGGAGCACTGTACTGGTTAACCGCTTACGTATAAGCCTGTCCAGGAAAAGTGTGGATAGGTAAACTGACCGGCTCAAAAGATAACCTAAAATAGTATTGACTGGGTCGTTAAACTCCAATACAAACAAACAAGCAAACAAACAAACAAACAAACACCACTCATCAATAAGATCTCGTCTACAGTGTCACAAAGGTGGTCTTGACATAGGAATCTTTTCTGTAGGCCTGCTGATTTGCTCATTAATGATCTGCACATATTTCCACAGATTATTTTTCTTATTTCTGCACACAAAACATACTCTGTATGCTCTGGTAATCATTAGAAGCGCCTCGCCAAGGCGCTTCTAATGAGTACCCACAACATATAGTTAAATTCCTATATTAAGACCACCTAAAATTAATTGATTGATTGATTTGATTGATTTGAGGTTTAACGTCCCCGTCAACACTGTAAAGGTCATTTTGAAGACGTTGCTTCCAATTTTGTGGGACTTTTACCCGACATTGAGATGAAATGACATCTCAAGCCCTGTCGCCCAATGAAACCAATAGGGTTTATTAGCATGGACGGTCCGCCTCGCACCGCGGTTCCTGGACAGGCTAAGATCCTCTAAGCGGTTTACCAGTACTAGTGTGCGGGCCGGATTCAGCTCTGCGTGGAAGCATCATGCAGCCCATATATTTCTTCAAGCCCCTATGGGCGGGGGCTTAACCTAAAATTAATACTAATTCTGCTTTAAAAAGCTTATTTAGAAGCGTGTCGTTATTATTTCTTCGCGTTTTCTGCATGCAATGCTCTCTGGCCAATGACCACCCTTGGAACTGTTCATAAGTGGTCTTAAAGACCGCTTTTGAACAGTCCAAAAGGTGGTCTTAATATAGGAATTTTATTGCATGATTTTGTGCAAAAAATACGAAAAATGGTGACATTACGAAAACACGCCTATATAAATATAGTGTAAATTTTACCACTGAAAAAAAAACTTTAAGATGAAAAATTGCGATATTTTTCTTATTTCTGCTCAAATCATAGATTGTATGTACTCGTTAGAACCGCCTCGATGAGGCGGTTCTAACGAGTACCCACAATCTATTGTTCGGGGCGGAAATAAGGAAGATACTGTAAACCCCTGTAAACCCCAGTTTTACTGTATAAAAGTGGGGTTAAAGGGGGTGAAAATTATATAGGCGTGTTTTCGTGATGGCTTTAGAAAAGCTTATTTAAAGGCGTGTCGTTATCATTTCTTCGCGTTTTCTGCATGCAATGCTCTCTGGCCAATGACCACCCTTGGAACTGTTCATAAGTGGTCTTAAAGACCGCTTTTGAACAGTCCAAAAGGTGGTCTTAATATAGGAATTTTATTGCATGATTTTGTGCAAAAAATACGAAAAATGGTGACATTACGAAAACACGCCTATATAAATATAGTGTAAATTTTACCATTAAAAAAAAAACTTTAAGATGAAAAATTGCGATATTTTTCTTATTTCTGCTCAAATCATAGATTGTATGTACTCGTTAGAACCGCCTCGATGAGGCGGTTCTAACGAGTACCCACAATCTATGTTTCGGGGCGGAAATAAGGAAGATACTGTAAACCCCTGTAAACCCCAGTTTTACTGTATAAAAGGGGGTCGAAATTATATAGGCGTGATTTCGTGATGAAAAACACATTAAAAAAAAAAAAAAAAAAAAAACGTAACCTGGCATTGTATATTGTGTACGGCCCCCGCCCATCGGGGCTTGAAGAAATAGATTGGCTGCATGATGCTTCCACGCATAGCGGAAACCGACCTGCACACGAGTACTGGTAAACCGCTTAGAGGATCTAAGCCTGCCCAGGCAAATCGGGGCGAGTCGGACCGTCCATGCTTATAAACCCTATTGGTTTCATTTGGGCGGTAGGGTTTGAGAAGTCATTTCATCTCAATGTCGGGTAAAAGTCCCATAAAGTTGGAGGCAACGTCTCCAAAATGACCTTTACAGTGTTGATGGGTACGTTAAACCTCAAATCAAACAAATTATATATTTTGTAGCCTTAACTGATACGTGTTCTTCGGATAGCGACTGCCTCGCAGCTGATAACACTTTGTGCTATACACCACCGGGATGTGTGAAGGGATACTGTTCACAGTGCAAGACAGACTATGTTCTATCCGGTGGTTCCTGCAGTAAGTACAGTAAAACCTGTCTTAGTGGCCACCTCTATTAAGCAAGCAACCTGTCTTAAGGAAGCAGACATTCAGTTCGCCGCCACAATTACATGAGTGTTCATGTATTATTGACTTTATTAAACAAGTTGAGGAAAAGGGATAAAATGCGAGGCCTTGCCGAGCATTTTATCCCTTTTCTTCAACGAGTTTAAAAAGCCTCACATTTTATCCCTTTTCCTCAACTCGTTTAATAAATTCAATAATGCATGAGCACGAATGCAAGGTTCTATTGATCATGTGACATGTAAAATGCATTTTATTCACGATTTTTTTAACAAAAATGTCAATATTCCGCTATTAGTAAACGCGACGTCGTTAAGGACGTCGCACATGCAACGTTACGGGGCGTATCTGACTAATTTGCATATTTAATCCACTAGTGGATTATCGAATTTATTGCATGGGGTAATTACACTCTCAGACAATCATATGATAATCAAAAATATTTCATTGATTGTAGTGAAAACATCAGAATTTTCAAGAGTGCGAAGGACGAGTGAAAAATCTGATGGATGATTTTTTTTTTTTTTTTTGGGGGGGGGGGGTATTTATTGAAAAAAAAAAACGGCCCCGCCCATCAGGGCTTGAAGAAATAGATGGGCTGCACGATGCTTCCTCGCAGAGCTAAAACCGACCGCACACGAGTACGGGTAGAGGATCTACATCAGTTGAGGCAAAGCGGTGCGAGTCGGTCCGTCCATGATAATAAACCCTATTGGTTTCATGTGGCGACAGGGCTTGAGATGTCATTTCATCATTAGGTCGGGTAAAAGTCCCACAAAATTGGAAGCGATGTCTCCAAAATGACCTATACAGTGTTGACGGGGACGTTTAACCTCAAATCAAACAAATCGTAATTATCGAAAAAAAAGTAAATTTTCTTTTTATTGTATATGTAACTGTAACTGTAACTGAATTACTTGCATACCAGACAAGGAAATTCGCGATTTTACCCTGGGATAGAAATTTATGTTCTGACCCTGTCGTTCCGACCCCAAATCGAATATAATCGCGTGTTTGATAACTGCACTGGTTGATTACGACCTTGTGTGCGTCGTCGTTAAGGTTGACGTCATGCACGATCCGTGACGTCACTTTACATTCCTGCAGTGTCAACAAAATATGGCGGACGTTGGTAACCGAAATGACTGCAGAATTGAAATTCCGCGCTAAGAAATGGAAGGTATGCATGAAAAAGAATCCAATATGGATGTGAGGGGTGGATAGAAAAATCCGTCCCTCGGGATCACTGTCCGGCATCACGAGGCAAGCCTCGTGATGCCGGACAGTGACCCTTGGGACGGCTTTTTCTATCCACCCCTCACACCCATATAAGATTCTTATAATCTGTTCGTGACATGCTTCGCACTCGTGAAAATTTCTTGTGTTTTTAACACTACGGAACCCGGGAAGGACATGATTTTTTATTTTTATTATGTTGTGCGAACAAGATAATATCTTGAGCGGACAAGATATTATCTTGTTCGGACAACATATTATCTTGTGCGGACAAGATATTATCTTGTGCGGACAAGATATGATCTTGTTCGCACAACATAATATCTTGTGTGCACAACATTTTATCTTGTTCGCACAAGATATTATCTTGTGCGCACAACTTATAAAAAAAAAATCATGTCCCTTCCCGGGTTCCGTATAACACACACAATGAATTATGTTTACAACACAGCCAATGAAAGTGTACTTATCGAAAAAAATAAATTTTAAATGTTTTTTTTTTTGTGCTTGAAGAAACAGTATTTTTTTTCTTGTTATTTTATAAGAAACAAAACAAAAAATAGTCCGGGTTGCTACTGTGAAAATAACAAGGTCATGTTATTTTTCACACCTTAAAATTATCATATATTTTTTCACAGTGTGAAATAACGTTTCTGTTTGTTATAGATATGTATTGCTTTCACTGCTGGTATAAAATAAAGACCGTTCTTGCACACCAGACCAGGAAATCCGTGATTTTACCCTGGGATAGAAATTTATGTTCTGACCCTGGTGTTCCGACCCCAAATCGAATTTAATCGCGTGTTTGATATTACGACCTCGTATGTGTCGTCGTTAAGGTTGACGTCACAGCACGTTACGTGGCGTCACTAAACATTCCTGCAGTGTCATCACAATATGGCGAACGTCGGTACTCGAAGTGACTGCAACATTAATAATCCGCGCAAAGAAATGAAAGGTTTGCAAGAAAAAGAATCCTATATGGGTATATTGGGTGGATAGAAAATCCGTCCCTCGGGATCACTGTCCGGCATCACTCGGCAAGCCTCATGATGCCGGACAGTGACCCTCGGGACGAGTTTTTCCATCCATCCCTCACACCCATATAAGATTCTTATATTCTTTCCTATCGGTTCTCATTTCTGTTGCATTCAAAGATTGTCCCTTATTGAGTCGGAAACCATGTATACCACATTTCTTTATACATGTACATTGCAAACCCCACATTTCTCTTTATAAAGTTATGTTTACAATGTTAACCACTACATAGAGTTTATTACTCAGCCCATTTTAAATATGGGATTTATAAACCGAGGGAGGTTGTACATCCAATGAAGAAACGCGTGCGCTTGCGCACGAGTTTCGGATCGGATGTTCAACCTCTCGAGGTTTATAAATCCCATATTTTAAATGGGCTGAGTCAATAAACTGTACATTACATGCATTTGAGACGCCCACGTCCATCGTGGCTTGAAGAAATAGACGGGCTGGATGATGCTTCCAAGCAGGGCTGAAACCGACCCGCACACGGGTACTTGTAAACCGCTTAGAGGATCTAAGCCTGTTCAGCGGACCGTCCATGCTTATTAAACCTGTTGGTTTCATTACATGCATTTGAGACGCCCACGTCCATCGTGGCTTGAAGAAATAGACGGGCTGCATGATGCTTCCAAGCAGGGCTGAAACCGACCCGCATACGGGTACTAGTAAACCGCTTAGAGGATCTAAGCCTGTCCAGGCAAAGCGGTGCGAGTGTCGGACCGCCCATGCTTATTAACCCTGTTGGTTTCATTGGGCGACAGGGCTTGAGGTGTCATTTCATCTCAGTGTCGGGTAAAAGTCCCACAAAATTGGAAGCAACGTCTCCAAAATGACCTTTACAATGTTGTCGGGGACGTTAAACCTCAAATCAAACACATCAAACAAAGAAAACATGCATTTGAGGGAGCTGGTAGATCACTTTGCATCTAATTCCATGTACAGTTCACTCTTTACATACAGTCCATTCACCTTATTTGCATTATCTGCTGGTTCCTAGTCTGATGGTTATCGGCGTTGGAAAAACAGGTAACCAGACCCCCCTGACCTTAAAAGGTCAGGGGGGTCTGGTTACCAGTTTTTCCAATATTGAAAATGTGCAAGCTGGGAGCCAGCAAATAATGCAAATATGGTGAATGAGAAAGGTAGTGGGCGCTCTGACACATAAGCTGACTGAAACAAAAACTCTAAAGACGCCATCTTGAAAGCGCTTCCTATTGTAATGAATGAAAATAGAAGAAATAAAGTTACTATAGTAATAAAAAAAAAATAAAAATGCGAGAGAACGGTAACCAAACGTACCCCTCATTCAGTAATTATGTCCAGATAATCTTTATTTCAACGTTGCATCCGACTCGAACGTAACGCATTCTGAACGTCTGTTGATATCTTCTCAGTCTCTATCAAAACAAAGAATTTGCTCCCCTAACGGATCCCTATCAAAGAAAAAAACATTTGTTTCCCTTAAGGGTACCTCTTAAAGGAACCATCTTGCTCCCCTTAAGGGTTCCTCTCAAAGGTAAGAATTGCTACCCTAAACAAAGAATTTAAATTGCTCCCCAAACGGATCTCTTTTAAATTGCTCCCCAAACGGATCTCTTTTAAATTGCTCCCCCAACGGGTCTCTAGCAAAACAAAGAATTGGCTCCCCTAAAGGGTCCCTCTCAAAGAAAATACATTTTCTCCCCTAAAGGGTCCCTCTCACAGAAAAGAATTTACTCCCTTAAAGGGTCCCTCTCAAAGAAAAGACATTTTCTCCCCTAAAGGGTCCCTCTCACAGAAAAGAATTTACTCCCTTAAAGGGTCCCTCTCAAAGAAAAGACATTTTCTCCCCTAAAGGGTCCCTCTCACAGAAAAGAATTTACTCCCTTAAAGGGTCCCTCTCAAAGAAAAGAATTTGCTCACCTTAAGGATCCCTCTCAAAGAAAATAATTTGCTCCCCTAATCCCCGCCCCCTTGAAAGAAAAGAATTTGCTCCCCTGAAGTGAGCATTTTTTTTTCTTTGAGAGTGGCCCCTGTGATACAGGAGAACAAAGCATCTTTCTCTCCATCTTCATTTCATCATCATCATCATCATCATCATCATCATCATCATCATCATCATCATCATCATCATCATCATCTTCTGTATGCAAGGCCGTTTGCGCGTAAATGGTTCTATGACCATTACGAATAACACACTCGTGCGCAAAAATGACGTCTATCTTATCTGTAGAACTAACACTTGTCAGATGAAAATGTTTGATATTTTTTCTTATTTCTGGTCCAAATATAGATTGTGAGTGCTCGTTAGAACCGCCTCAGTGAGGCGGTTCTAACGAGTACCCACAATCTATGTTTTTGAGCAAAAATAAGGAAAATAATGACCACACCCTTAAACCCGTGTCTTCCCTACATAAAGTGGGGTTTAAGGGGGTCCTCGTTACACGGGGTTGTTAACATGGCACTCTGGAATGTTAATATATAACTATTACATTCCTGAGAGGGTGATAGTATACAACTATTTCATACCTTTTTGGGCGACAGTCAAAACTATCAGCCCCGAGGTGCTGTGGAGCACCTGATGAACTATCGCCCGAGGCCGACTGTCGCCCTTGGAGGTATGAAATAGTTGTTTTATTACCCAACTCGTATAAAGAGTTATTTTGATCACAATAAGCAATTACTACTTGTCAAGTTGCTAGGTGATCACGTGACCATGAGATAGTTAAAACTATCTGCACCGGGCAATAGTTCAGTGCTCCGTGTGATAGTTCTCTGAAAACCGGTTCAATCCGATTTCATGCGAAAATGTGTTAGACAGTCGAAAATGCTTAATAACTTCTTATATAGTAGGTTGGGTAATAATGAAAAATGTCACCCTGAGGAATATGAATATTAACCGAGGCGCAGCCGAGGTTGATATTCCTATTTCGAAGGGTGACATTTTTCACCATCACTCTCTCAGAAATGTAATATTTATTTTATTATACCGAACAAACCAAGGGATTTCTAATGAAAAATACAGGCAGCTCACAAACGACTTTTGACGCCATGACGTTCCAAATTATCGGATAACGTCGGCTTTCTACATAAGAGACGTTATGTGGTGAAACAGAAATTCAGAAGTTCTAACGCTTATAACTCCGTTATCTAAACTATCGGTATGCGTTTTCTTAATTAAATCAAAAGAAACATTTTGGTACCAAAATTTCTCGACTTTGTAAAAAAGTTTGGTTTAGACTCAACAGAAGAACCCAACCGTACGCGCACCCAATTCCGCGCATGTGATAGTCGAAATTATCGCAGGTCACCCTCTGGCCTATGGGTGTTTTGTATGAGAAAGTCACGTGAGGTATAATAATATTAGAATAATGCTTTTCAGAAAAGATGATGATGCTCTAAATGATTACAAAAACTTTTATTTTAGCCTGAAAATATCATCTGTTTATGTCGTCTGCTGAATTTTCTTGCAAACCTTTTAAAAATATGTTTGCATACAGGCAACAGTGTGAACCCAGAGCACACTGCTCCTGTTCCTGTAGGAGCAGTCTGTTCTGGATCCACACTGTTTACAACAACGACTTGTTAAAGCAACCGGCAGCCGATAAAGCAGACGACTGTTATCGTGATTGGCATTTTATGGGTTAAAACTTTTATTTCAACGAATCAAATCGCTCGAAATGCACAAGAATTGGAATTGTAAAGAAATAAATAAATCTAACAAAAGTCATGTTATTGCTGAATAACCCGGGTGTAGGGATAGGACGCCACGCCATCTTTTCTGACAAGTGCTCTATATGTAGCCTCTTTATATGTACCGCGTTAACCCTTGTCCTGCTAAGCCCGGATATGTCCTATTTTTCAAACAACGTAGATCCAGATCAGATGGCTTCTGAAGAAGCCATCTGATCAGGATCTTCATTGTTTGCCATTCAGTTTATTAATTTGTTGCAATAATTTGCAACAAGTAATCTGATTGGTTGATAACCATTAGTGGGTGTGGCATATTTAAATATTCAGCAGGACAAGGGTTAAGATGGACATGGACAACTTTAGTCTCAGTCCAGGGCTATTTTCCGAGCCTACCCCACTGAGGCAATGACCCAAAAGTACTCTCAGGATTTATTTATTTTGTTACAGAGAAAGACTTCGGGACATCTTGTTCTGCGAACGGAGACTGTGCGACAGGAACCTGTACCAGCTCAGCGTGCGCATGCGCAGCAACTGACGACTGGCACAGTACATATAAAGCCTGTGTGACAAAAACTGAAGCGTTTGGACAGGCCTGTTCAGCCATTGCTGACTGTGCTGTTTTAGCTGCCGCAAGTAAGTTCCATTACGTAAACACGCCTATACAAATACATTGTGAGTTTTATCGCTAGAAAAGGAACATTTTAAAATGAAAAATTGTGATATTTTTCATATTTCTGCTCAAAATATAGATTGTGGGTACCCACAATCTATATTTTAGAGCAGAAATAAGTAAAATAAGGTTTACCCCCGTAATCCCAGTTTTACTATATAAACGCGGGGTTCAAGGGAGTCAAAATTATAGAGGCACGGTTTTCGTGATGGATAAAGAAAACACGCCTATTCAAATGTATTGAAAATATTACCAGTAAAATTGAACTTTTTCAGATATAAAATTCAGATGTTTTGTTCATATTTCTGCTCAAAATATAGATTGAACCGCCTCTTCCATGCAATTCTACTAAGTACCCACAATCTATGTGCTGCCTCGGTAGCTAAGTAGTTGGTGCGTTCGACTTATGCTCGAGAGGTTGTGGTTTCGAAACCGGCCTCCGAAGGCATGGTTATGTCCACAAGCAAGACACGCATTGCCGCTGCCCTACTCCACCTATGTGTAAATCATGGGTAGCATGGATAGCTTGCGTGATAACATCCGGAATTAGTGTTCGGGAGCGATTCAAATAAGCTTGAAGCTTTCATCGCAATCGAACTAAAATAAATTAAAATAAACTAATCTATGCATTTGAGCGGAAATAAGACAAAGCGGATTTTATCCTACCCCTTATCCTACAGTTTTACTGTATAAAAGTGAGGTTTAAGGGGTGTAGGTGTCAAATTAATAAAAACATGTTTTTCCCGATTGTCTACTGCTAAGTCAATTACGAACATTCGGCACCCGCCCATCGGGGCTTAAAGAAATATATGGGCTTCATGATGCTTCCACGCAGAGTTGAAACCGACCTGCATACGAGTACTGGTAAAGCGCTTAGAGATTCTAAGCTTGCCCAGGCAAAGCGGTGCGAGTTGGCCCGTCTGTGCTTATAAACCCTATTGGTTTCGTGGGGCGGCAGGGCTTGGGATGTCATTTCATCTCAATGACGGGTAAAAGTCCCACAAGATTGGAAGCAACGTCTCCAAAATGAAATTTACAGTGTTGACAGGGGCGTTAAACCTCAAATCAAACAAACACGAACATACAGATGTGCTATAAATTGAGATACTGTCTCCGTGGAGCCTGGTACAGCATTTAGACCTAAAAAGAATCAATGCAGAAATGTTTATATCTGAGCATAGGGGCTTGGTGCTAATGAGGCTTTCAGCAGTCTGTTGGCGACAGGAGTCAGATCTCGTGGTACTCTTACTGGATCGTCTTGTAAATGGCTTGCCAGAGCTTTTGACTCTTTGATCTTAATTGCAAAAAGCACTAGATTTCGACTGATTGTGTCTAGCCTGAAAGCAAAAATTGAACTTTGACCCTTATCCTACTGAACATTACGATAGCCCACCCGCAAACTGCATTTTATCACATCTCCAAAATGACCATTTTCTGATAAAAATTTGTGGTATTTTTCTTAATTATACTCAAAACATAGGTTGTGGGTGCTCGTTAGAACCGCCTCATTGAGGCGGTTCTAACGAGTGCCCACAATCTTTATTTTAAAACAGAAATAAGTAAAATAATGTTTACCCCTGTAAACCCCAGTTTTACTATATAAAAGTGGGGTTTAAGGGGGTCAAAAAATATATAGACGTGTTTTCGTGATGTTCAACAGTCTGTTGGCGACAACAACAAACTTTCTGGAGTCAGATCTGGTGGTATTCTTACTGGATCGTCTTGTAGATGGCTTGCCAAAGCTTTTGACTCTTTGATCTTAAAACGAGAAAGATTATCGCAAAAAGCACTACTCGTAGATTTCGACTGGATGTGCCTAGCCTTAAAAAGCGAAACATGAACTTTAATACAACATCACGATTCCACTTTTTTCTTCCGCACACGGGTACTGAGGCGGTTCTAACGAGCACACACAACCTATGTTCGCAGTAAAAATAAGAAAAATATTACAGATTTTCTAACAGAAAAATAGCCATTTTGGAGATGTGAAAAATGCACTATGATGTTCGGGTGTCTTAGCGTACTGTAGCGCACCGACACTGCCTTGTCTATTACGATAATGCACCCGTGCGAATGGGTGCATTTTTACACATCTCCAAAATGGCCATTTTTTCAGGTGAAAATCTGTGATACTTTTCTTATAAAATAGAAGCGGAATCGATACAATTAACCCACAGCTCCCATCAGAGACACCAAAGGGAAAGAAACACAAACATGAAGCAACAGACCTCAACGGAAACACCAACAGCGGAAAGCCAAAAGGACAGTTACTTTCCCACAAAATGGCCAATGGGCTATCCAAAATTACTGCAAACATAGGCTGTGGGTGCTCGTTAGAACCGCCTCATTGAGGCGGTTCTAACGAGTACCCACAACCTATGTCTTGGAGCAAGAACAAGAAAAATAATGTATACCCCATAAACCCCAGTTTTCACTATATAAAATGGGGTATATGGGGGTCTTAATTTCACGGACTTGTTCACGTGATGGTTGCGGTTTTGTGTCACCAATCAAAATCCAAGACAATGTGAACTGGAGGTTGGCGCAACGGCAGAAAAACATCCGACCGTCAGGTAGGGATCAATGTTAATTTATTCTTTTTCTTCATTTAGATGGTGCATGTACAAGCTCAGTATGTGATTGTGCATCGGGTTATATAAAGAACGCAGGGGTTGACCACACATGTAGGAAACGTAAGTAACTCCATTATTTAAGAAATAAATCAGCTCAAGCAATGATTTATTGAGTGATATATCACTGCTTGGAGGTCAGTTGTAATGTAGATCTAATCACGAGCGCGTAGCGCGAGTGATTTGTCTACTTACAACTGACCGACAAGCTGTGATATATCACTCAATAAATCACGACGCGCGAGTGATTTGATCTACATTACAACTGATCGACAAGCTGTGATATATCACTCAATAAATCACGAGACTTGCGCTGATCTATTTCGATTCTAACACAATAAAAGTCGATGAGAACGCTATTGATTCCTTCAGATTCTCCCTACCTTCCACCGTTGTGTGAAGTTATCCCGTCAATAAAACCGACTGTATCACAGGCGATTACCAGTTTTCATAACATTTCTGATACAAGAAAACGAAGTTACACAATCTAACGTCAAGGTAACAGTGAATGACGTCATGAAACGAAAAAAGCGGCTCTTCCGCCCAGTGATTTATCACTTAATATATCACCAGATTTATCCATTGGCTATATACATGTAGGCTACCAGTGTTAGAATACATTTCAGAATCAGAAATAAGAATTGTTACTGGTGATACGTCAAATGACATTCATATACCAGAACCTGTGATAAGGGAAGTTAATCCCTAGCTTTCACCAAAGAGGTAACCTTACCTACACTATCCTCAGCACCTTCTGCTGTGGAAATGATCAATTTGGGAATGGTATCCGAATCTTTAATGGTCCGCGTGAGTGAGTGAGTGAGTGAGTGAGTGAGTGAGTGAGTGAGTGAGTGAGTGAGCGAGTAAGTGAGTGAGTTTAACGTCCCACCAACAGCTAAGGTCATACGGAGACCGGACCTCGCTTTTAAGGCTCATTCGAAAATCTGGAAAAGCCCGGGATCGAACCCAAGAGCCTTAGTTTATGAGGCGTGTAGAAGTTAACCACTACACCACGGTGGCTTCTAATGAATGAAACGCCAATGGAAAGTGATTGTTACAGTGCCTAGCTAGGGGAACAACGTCATTTGTTGGAATTTGTTGGCAGCACCCTTTAGACTTTTGTATAATACAGTAGAACTTCGATGACTCGATCACCGATAGCTCGTTTACCATGGCTGAGTCGAATCCGTTCTTGAGCCCCTAGGAAATTCCTCTACATAAGAAACAGTGGGTGATGACTTAGGAGATTTTAGTCTTTTCTCTTGCAAATGCATGCTGTGTGTCCTCATTAGAATCGCCTCAATGAGGCGATTCTAATGAGTACACACAGCATACATTTTTATTCACATACATTTTTTTATTCTAGAAAACCGAAAAGATGTCCCAAAGTATATCGTTATGCTCCTAACAGTAACCTCAGTGGCTCGAACTACCCCTGTCTCGAACCGATTTTCGAGGTCCCAAAGGTGTTCGAGCCATTGAAGTTCGACTGTAGAATGAGCCTTCTGGATCCTTTTCTTGGGACACTGCCATCTTAATTTTCCTGTATTCCAGTCATACGAGGGGCGTTTGGAAAGTATTAACTCTTATCCTGCTGTTCACGAGAACCCCTATCTTTGGAAACAGTGTAGATCCAGATCAGATGGCTTCTGAAGAAGCCATCTGATCAGAATCCTCACTGTTTGACATTAAATTAATGAATTTGTAGGAATAAATTACATCAAGTGATCTGATTGGTTCAAAGTCAGAAATGGGTGTGGCTAAATTGATTATTCAGCAAGAGAAGGGTTAATAGTGGGTGCAGCTTGTAAATACAGAGTACCCGCGTTATAACGACAGTAAATGTTCCGTATTATTGTGAGAGGTCCCGTCTCCGTATGACCATAGCTGTTGGTGAGACGTAAAACTCAAACACTCACTCACTCACTCCGTATTATTGTGCTGTTATAATGAATTTGTCGTTATAAAGAATCCCAGTTAGGAGTATGGTAGGTTATAAAAGGTCTTTTCCACAGCATTAGTCCAAGAAAGAAATGTTATAGACATTTTTTAGAATCGCCTAGATACTTGGAGTATTAAATTACCAGAATCTTTCATGACTATGGACTCGATTTGGGCATTTCTAACCAAAGGGAAGCCCACATCGCTCGGAATCGAGGCTAAACCTTAAGCTTGAGCTAAGAATTCGTTCCATTGAAATTGTCATTATAACTAGTTTTGCCGTTATAACGAATGTCGTTATAATGCGGGTTGATTGTATAATCCTTTGACACTCTTGTCCTCAGGCACTGGTACTTGGGCCACAATTCCATCGCAGTCAAAATGTTGCGTGACACGTCTCGAAGTCTTATTTCTCCGCGCAATTTGAGTTTTTTCTCTATTTTCACCTACCCAAACTTCATTGTGTTCTTTGCAGTCGGGTTGAAAAACACAGCCGTTACTATTTCTCTGAGTCTCCTGGGATCCGCATCCTTATACAGCAAAATACCTCTATAAAGACTACCTTTGGGACTGTTCAAGAGTGGTCTTTAAAACCATTTTTGAACAGTCCCAAAGGTGGTTTCTGACCAGAGGACACTGCATGCAGAAAACACCAAGAAAGAATAACTGCAACCTACTAAATAAGCTTTTAGAAACAGAATTAGACTTAATTTTAGGTTGTCTTAATAGCGGAATTTTACTCTACATGTAGTTTGCTAGAGTTCTCCCTCCCCATTTCTGTTCTTCTAATTTAACATTGCTATTTTCGGCCATATTTTCACCCAGTGTTAAAGACATGGTCACTATGACCGCTAGATGTTTCATGCATGTTTGAAAAATGCATGCAAACTTCGAATCTACACGTATTACTCAATGCAGTTACTATTAATGCTTTCAAAATGGCCCTCGTAGCAGCAAATCTAGCAGCATTATTCTTAACTTTTTTCAATTTCTTCATTAACCCATCTAGTACCAGAAACCCCAAAACGGGTACCCTGGCAAACAGTGCAGGCCCAGATCAGACGCCGCAAAACGCGGCGTCTGATCAGAGTCTATACTGTTTGCAAAAAGTTCAGCCATTTTCCTAATCAATTTTGAAGAAAACACAACCTGACACCCCTGAATTTTGAAATGGACTCCTGCTATATATAAGGAGGAAGATTCCATTTGGTACAAAAAGGGTTAATGGTCACTCCTTGGGGCCCAGATACAACTACCCATATACCAAGATTGGGCGAACATATCATCCTCACATTTAACATAAGGTGGGTAATGGGCCATAAGTTCATGACAACGTCCATGGCAACCCTTCCTCTCAGCTAATTCTGTCATCGTTTGGGCCACAAGCAACCGTTCTAGAGAATACTACAGAAATTCTCTGGACCTCCAATATTTATCTCCTGGCTCAACTTCTAGAACTATCCGGACGTTCTCTGAATAATCGTCGAGACAACGTTATATGAACCCCGCCAAGCGAATTTGTGTCTTCGAGCATTCCATCATGACAAATTTTAACTGCGCATGCCCAGCCATTCAGAGGGGCCAGGGATATGGCTTTCAGTCTTAAGGTTCCTCTTGATTCACTGCTTGTATGAGCGAGCAGCGAAGGTTCTGGCGAGACTGCGCGGATGCGCAGGCTCGCCTGAACCTTCGCTGCTCGCATAGGCGATAAGTACCAAAATCGCTTGACGGGGCCCAATTATGATGTGGCGGCCCATGGCAAAACCTACAATAAGACCGGTGCGACTCAAATCAACCTGCGCCCCCATCCACTATGACAAGACCTTTTGCATATGTCTCTTTGCATAGCTATTAGCCTATAGTAGGTAAATTTGATCAACGAAGACTCTGATCAGACTTAGTCTTAGCTGGTCGCTCAAGACTTCTTGTAGATTTTGCCATGCGCTGGCACTAATAATATAGGGATCAACCTTTTTTTTCCATGCATTAAAATTTGGCGGGTCCCGAAGAAGTGTTTGAATATGAGGCTGCTAAGCCTACAGGGGTGCCAGGCTTGTTTACAATGCATTTGTATAGACATGTTCACGTAATGCCCCCCCCCCCCCCCCCCCGAAGTATAAAACCTTTATTTCAATCAATCAGATCGCTCGAAGGGGAATTAAATTATCTATCTATCTATCTATCTATCTATCTATCTATCTATCTATCTATCTATCTATCTATCTATCTATCTATCTATCTATCTATCTATCTATCTATCTATCTAATCTATCTATCTATCTATCTATCTATCTATCCATTTATCTATCTATCTATCTATCTTTATTTCAATCAATCAGATCGCTCGAAGGGGAATTAAATTATCTATCTATCTATCTATCTATCTATCTATCTATCTATCTATCTATCTATCTATCTATCTATCTATCTATCTATCTATCTATCTATCTATCTATCTATCTATCTATCTATCTATCTATCTTTCTATCTATCTATCTATCTATCTATCTATCTATCTATCTATCTATCTATCTATCTATCTATCTATCTATCTATCTTTATTTCAATCAATCAGATCGCTCGAAGGGGAATTAAATTATCTATCTATCTATCTATCTATCTATCTATCTATCTATCTATCTATCTATCTATCTATCTATCTATCTATCTATCTATCTATCTATCTATCTATCTATCTATCTATCTATCTATCTATCCATCTATCTATACTGAGTCGGTCATATTTGGCCATAACCTCAGTTGATTACCTCAGCTACAGGGTTTTATGTAAATGCACTATAAATAATAATTATAATAATTTTAAAACCAATACATCACGTCAACAAGTCCCTCTTAACAAGTTCCCTATTAGATACTCGTTAGGTCGAGCAGCCACAACCTATGTTTAGAGTATAAATAAGAAAAATATCACAAATTTTCATCGGAAAAGTAGCCATTTTGGAGTAATGAAAGAATGCACTTGGTCACACCGGGTATGTTATCGCAATGATAATAAAAATAACAATACTACTAATAATTATTATTACAATTACTATAAAAATAAAGGATCTTACACGATTGCATGGTCATTTCATATGAAATTTATGAAACGAGCCTTCGGCGCGTTTCATAAATTTCATGTGAAATGACCCGAGTGTAAGATTCTGTTTATCATATGACACCTTTAAATTGGCTTTTATCGCCTTAAAATTCGACATTTTTTCCCACAAAACGCCATGGTTTACATGGACGTCGTTTTGACGTTACTAAATCCCGCCAAAGTGTTATTACACGTGTGGTCATACGATTTTTATTACACGACGTTATCCAATGCTTATCAACGACGTCATATGATAAAGAAGAATGTTCAATATTTCAGCATACTATGGTGAAGCCTGTACTGGTGCGGTTGGCTGTATTGCCACGGCTGGTATGCTTGATGCGCAAGTCCCGGATTGCACGAATAGCATGTGTGTTTGTGCCAGTACCGACGAAACGACAACGTATGAGGGAACAACATTCTGTAACAGTGAGTACAATCCAGCAGGCACATGACGTAATTGTGACGTTACATCAACGTCGGTGCAACGTCAAGACGTTTATGCAACGTCACATCTACGTCGATGCAACGTACCCACGTTGATTTGAGGCTTTCCTAGCAAGTAGTGCCTGATGGGAACATAATTTTGAAATAAAATGATGTATTATAACGTTTTTGATTTAAAAAAGGAATGTAGGATAACTTTATTATTATTATTATTATTATTATTTATTTATTTTTATTTTTTTTTTTTTTTTTTTTTTTTAGAATTATGAGAGGCATACAAACCGCATACGTTGACTGACGTAAATTACTTTTTGGACGTGAGGGTTTGAGTTTTACATCTCACCAACAGCTAAGGTCACACGGAGACGGAAACTCGGTTTAAAGACTCATCCGAAAGTATGGAGAAGCCCGGGATCGATCCTGCGACCCCTGGTTTACAAGGAAAGTAGCACAACCACTACACCATGGGGATTTAAGGGAAAAGCATAGATCTACAATAAGGAAACTTAGTAAAATGTTGTTGTTTTTTTTTTTAAAGAGTTTTAATGATACGTTGACTAATAAAGTTAGCTTTGAAAAACTGGGACCAGCAATTCAAAACTAATGACGTCATTTGTAACTATACTGTTGTAACTCTGATCATTAAATAAGACAAAATAACTGTTTATGCAGAAAATAAAGTGAGCATTTTTCCAACAAAAAAAAAAAAAAAAAACTGTTTCAGTATTTTGCTAACAAGAACAGGTAACATTTTGACCGCAAATGTGCTGACTAAGCTAATTATGTTTTGAACAAATGGGGGCTGGAGCCAGACGTTTTGATCCCCATAATTGGGAACATTGTGCATACTGTATTTACCAAATAGGCCACAGCCCTGTTAACCCTTTTCCCGCTGAATAATTAATTTAGCCACACCCATTTCTAACTTTGAACCAATCAGATTACTTAATGTAATTTATTCCTGCAAATTCACAAACTGAATGCAATACAGTGTAGATCCTGATCAGATGGCTTCTTGATCTGGATCTGCACTGTTTCCAAAGGTAGCGATTGTCGTGAACAGCAGGATAACTGTTACAACTCTGTTATGTTACATAGTATTTGGACATATTGATACAAGTGTATTGATTAAATTGAAAAATGACCATAAATCTCTAAAAATGTGTAGATTATGCAGCAAACCACAAGTGGTCATTTTTGTCGTACCTGCTTTTAGCAGGGTGCGACATAGGCATCCGCCTTTCCGTCTGTTCACCCGTCCGGATATGAACATTTATGTCAAAGTTCGACATAGTTAGTATTGTAATCAACTACAACACTAATTACCCATCAAACCTTGCATGAAGCATCTCCATGACTACCTTATTTGGCAGGCACCTTGACCCCGTGACCTTTATTTTGTTCTTCAGTGACTTTGACATTTATGTCACAGTTGGACATTTACGTCAAAGTTAGTATAGTAATTGACTATAAGACTAAACAAGCATCAAACCTTGCATTAAACATTTGCCTGTTCTGCTGAGATGACAGGAACCTTGATCCGGCGATCTTGACCTATATTTTGCGCTCCAGTGACTTTGACATTCATATCGAAGTTCGACATTTACGTCAAAGTTAATATTGTCATCAACTGCAAGACTAATCAACCCTCAAACTTAGTGTGAAATATCTGCCTGACCTCCTGACTTGTCAGGCACCTTGACCGGGTGACCATGACCTATATTTTGGGCTCAAGTAAATGTGACACAATTTACGTCTATGTTCCAGATCTCTTCGAATAAAAGGCCTTGCATGGTGCTTCTCCTGAACGCACTGTCTCGGCACTGACCCGGTGACATTGACCTATATTTTATTCTCCAATGACTTTGACACATTTAACATCGACTTTCGATATCTCCTCAACTATAGGGCATTTAACCACCACATCTTGCACAGTGCTTCTCCTTAATGTACATACTTGGCAAGTACCTTGACCCATGATCTTGACCTAGAATTTGCACTCCAGTGACTTTGACACATTTAGCGTCGTTGTCCCGTATATTCTCAACTAAAAAACCTACAACACCAAACTTTGCAAAGTGTTTCTTCTCGATGTACAGACTCGGCAGGTATCTTGACCCAATGACCTTGACCTAAATTTTGCACAATAGTGACTTGGACATATTTGATGTCAACGTGCTATATGTCCTCAAATATATGAAGCCTACAAACACCAAAACTTGCATAGAGCTTCTCCTCAATGCACTGATTCGGCAGAATCTTTGATCCATTGATCTTGACCTATACTTCACGTTCCAGTGACTTTGACATATTGTATGCTCCTCCAGTCTCAACTGCCAAGAAAAAAATAAACGTATTTATTTTATACACAGCAGTGAAATCAATGCATATCTGAAACAAATAAAAGTGATAGTTTCACATTGTGAAAATCACAGTGTGAAAAATAGCATGACCGTGTTATTTCACAGTAGCAGCCCGGACAACTTTTCTCTCCAAAATTCATATATGTTTTCTATAAAATAATTCTGTAAAATACCTTGAAAAGCACTTTTTGTACTGTAAAAATGCTGTTATCAAAATGGCGATCTGTTTTTGTTTTGAAACTGATAGTTGTGACGTCATAGCCATGTCAAAAATTGTGACGTAAGCTCCGATTGATCAATTACAGTTAGTGTCCAAAAATATTATACAATAAAAAGAAATTTTATTTTTTTGAGATGGATATCAAAAATATTTCATCTCGTGTGTTGAAAACATCAGAATTTTCCCTCGTGCTTCGCACTCGTGAAAATTCCGATATTTTCAACACACTCGATGAAATAATTTTGATATCCATCTCAAAAAAGTAAATATCCTCTACTTAATAACCACTTTCTGGTTTTGGCTGCTGTGTCTTTTGTTCCAGCAGGTGCGACACATCCTTCTGCGGAATTCTTGTTTTAAAAAAAAAAATGTATCAATTTCGAATATAGAAAAATGTCCCTTTAATGGTCATTTTCTATAAAAGCTACTGCTATACATTTTTGAGTTGTTTAATAACTACATGTGTAACATGGTCTTTTCTTTGGATTACACTTTTAGAATTATAATGAAGTTTTGTCATTACGAAAACACGCCTATATAAATACAGTGTGACCTTTATCGCCGAAAAAATGAAACTTTTAAGATGAAAAATTGTGATAATTTTCTTATTTCTGCTCATAATACAGATTGTGGGTACTCACTAGAACCGCCTCATCGAGGCGGTTCTAAAGAGTACCCACAATCTATATTTTAGAGCAGAAATAAGTAATATTAAGGTTTACCCCTGTAAACCCCAGTTTTACTATATAAAAGTGGGGTTCAAGGGGGTCAAAATTATATAGGCGTGTTTTCGTGATGTACAGGTCTTAACGAAAAGATTAAGAAAACGTGGACCTATCTAAACACCCGTGCCACATCACGTGAACAAGAAAACTGGGGTTTACGGGGATCTTCATTATTTTTCTTATTTCTACTCCAATGCATAGGTTCTGGGTACTCGTTAGAATCGCCTCAATGAGGCGGTTCTAACACGCACACGCAACCTATGTTATGAGCAGTTATAAGAAAAATTTGACAGATTTTCATCAGAAAAGTAGCCATTTTGGAGATGTGAAAAATGAACTTTGTCGCACGGTTGAGTTATCGTAATGATGAAAATATGTGATATTTTTCTACTATTTATACTGCAAACATAGGTTGTGGGTGCTCGCTAGAACCGCCTTATTGGGGCGGTTCTAACGAGTAACTACAACCTATTTCTTGGAGAAGAATTAAGATAGAATAGTTTTTACCCCTGTAATCCACAGTTTTCTCTTTATAAAGTGGGGTTTAGTAGGCTGTTAATATCACAGACTTGTTCACGTGATGGTTACTTAAAAGTACATGTAACAACCTGCCTACAGTTGTCAAAGACTTGTCTGCTTAGCAAACTTGTTAGTGTTCAGACGTTAACACAAAAGCCTCCGTTGTGTAGTGGTTACGCTACTCGCCTTATAAACCAGGGATCGCAGGATCGATCCCGGGCTTCTCCAGATTTTCGGATGAGTCTTTAAACCGAGGGCGTCTACGTATGACCATATCTGTTGTTCGGACGTAAAACTGAAACACTCACTCAGAAGTTAACTGTTCTGGCAAGTACGGTTTCTAATACAGTGATGTTTTTGCTGAAAAATATGTGGACTTTTAAAGCAGAAGTTATTCACATTTTTTCAGCATTTTTTTTTTTTTTTTTTTTTTTTTTGGGGGGGGGGGGGGGGGGGGTCAAACTGAATAGCTGAAGTTTCAACATAATGCTTACTAACGCTTGTGTCAGCTCTGAACAATTGAGTTATGGGTGCACAACTTCTCCAGCCCAAACAAGATTCGGAAATCCTTTATATTTGGGCAGACCGTGCCGCCATCCATTTCTTGTCCACTTTCCATCATTTGTCTTTTAATTCAAAATGTCTGCTTCAACAATGCACGTGTTCGATAGCTCTCAAAGTATACACCTAATTAACCCATTTTGTACCAGAAACCCCAAAACGGGTACCATTGCAAACAGTGCAAACCCAGATCAGACGCCGCGGAACGCGGCGTCTTATAAGGGCCTACACTATTCGCAAATAAGTCCAGCCAATTTCCGTATCAATTTTGAAGAAAACACAGCCTGTCACCTCTCAATTTTGAAATGGACTCCTGCTATATATAAGGAGGAAGTTTCCATTTGGTACCCAAAGCGTTAAATCACACCTTATATTCAGCAACGCCTCTGTATAACATGAAACTACATGTTATACTTAACGCGCGTGATTTGTCTACTTACGACTGACCGACAAACTGTGATTTATTACTCAACAAATCACAAACTAGAGTTGATCTATTTCGATTCTAACAGGCTACAAATCGGCAATAATGCTTTTTTTTCCTTCAAAATCTCACAACTTTTCGCCATTGTTAGAAAAAATCCCGCTAAAATTATCGACTGAAACACATGTATTTATATCCTTTCCTAACGTTTTCGATGCGAGAAAATGACCTTACACCGTCTAACGTCAAGGAAATCGACTAGTGACATCATAAATTTGCAGTTTTAATGACGTCACTCGTCACGCTCTTCCTTGTCGTGATTTGTTGTAGAATAAAACACAGTCATTTTCCATTGCCTATATAGGCGCGCTGTGTTAGAATTTTTCTTGTTATTGTTACAGCCATAGTGACAAGTGCGAATAAACTGGTAGCAACATTGTCATGCACTGCCCATAATCAGTGCTTAAGTGGATCCTGCCAGGATTGTGGAGATACCCCATCTGGTCGAGCTTGCGCAGGTAAGATATACAGTACAACAGAATTGTTTTCCCTTTAAATGATAAAATCCTCAAAATAAAATGTAACAGCTCATTACTGGTTAAGAACTATTAATTTTATGGTTTTTGAAAAACCATAATTGTGGGCATAATAAGAGAATTTCTCTCTAGCAAGTGACTCACGCTATTCACCATAACGAAAACACGCCTTTACAAATACATTGCCACTTTTATCGCCGAAAAAATGAAGATTTTAAGATGAAAAATTGTGATATTTTTCTTATGTCTGCTCAAAATATAGATTGTGGACACTCGTTAGAACCGCCTCATCGAGGCGGTTCTAACGAGTACCCACAATCTATATTTTAGAGCAGAAAAAAGAAAAAAAAGGTATACCCCCTGAAACCCCAGTTTTACTATATAAAAGTGGGGTTCAAGGGGGTCAAAATTATATAGGTGTGTTTTCGTGATGGTTAATTTTCCATATGTACAGTAAAATTCCTATATTAAGACCTCCTTTGGGACGGTATAAAGTGGTCTTTAAGACCACTTTTGAACAGTCCCAAGAGTGGTCATTGGCCAGAGCACTGAATACAGAAAACGCGAATAAAGAATAAATGCGCCCTTCTAAATAAGCTTTTTAAAGCAGAATTAGGCTTAATTTTAGGTGGTCTTAATTGAGGAATTCACTGTTTATGATTTAAACCATTTGGTACCAGAAAACCCAAAACTGGTACCCTGGCAAACGGTGCAGGCCAAGATCAGACGCCGCAGAACCAGGGCCTTCACTATTTGCAAATAAGTTCAGTCATTTTCCAAACCAATTATGAAGAAAACACAGCCTGACACCCCTCAATTTTGAAATGGACTCCTGCTATATATAAGGAGGAAGATTCCATTTGGTACAAAAAATGGTTAACCCACACCCCCAACAGAGACACCAAAGAGAAAAAGAAACACAAACATGAAATAACTAGGCCCTAATGGAACAGCGGAAAGCCAAAAGGACATTTAATTTCCGACAAAATGGCCATTGTGGCTAGCGATACACACATTCAAAGACAAACTACATGTATAAAGAAAATAAACCGCGACAGAAGAATCGCTTTGGAATGGTCAGTTTCATTTCACTGGGTTTCGGGGGGGGGGGGGGGGGTGTTGATTCGATTTTACGGGGCCGCAATCCTCGCACTTAACCTACGCGTCGCGATTCAGACAAATCATTTTTTCAGCCCGCGTGAAGGCTTCCTAACTCACCATTGCAACATCTCCATGAACACACAAAAATCAAACAACAACGGAGTGGGCTCGACAGCAAGAAACAACTGAAATGCTGGAGCAAAATTTATCATATGACGTCGCGTCTGAGAGTGTAATAACGCCATGTAATATTTTCGATAATCCACTAGTGGATTAAATATGCAAATTAGCTAGATACGTCCCGTAACGTTACATGTACGACGTCCTTAACGACGTCGCGTTTACTTATGGCGGAATATTGACATTTTTGTAAACAATCGTGAATAAAATGCGTTTTAAATGTCATATGATAAATAGAATCTTGCATTCGTGCTCATGTATTATTGAATTTATTAAACTCGTCGAGGAAAAGGGATAAAATGCTCGGCAAAGCCTCGCATTTTATCCCTTTTCCTCAACTCGTTTAATAAATTCAATAATACATGAGCACTCATGTAAGATCCTCTATTAAACCCTCAGCTAGCCTCCTATGGGCCCAACAGAGACAGATCATCAAGACCAGGAAATGAAGACCTTCATATATCCTACTTTATATAAAGGATCTTACATGAGTGCTCATGTAGTATTGAATTTATTAAACGAGTTGAGGAAAAGGGATAAAATGCGAAGCTGTGCCGAGCATTTTATCCTTTTTCCCCAACGAGTTCAATAATTATTGATATAGAGGATCTTACATGAGTGATCATGTATTATTGAATTTATTAAACGAGTCGAGGAAAATGTATAAAATGCGAGGCTGTGCCGAGGATTTTATCCCTTTTCCTCAACGAGTTTAATAAATTCAATAATACATGAGCACGAATGCAAGATTCTATTTATCATATGACATTTTAAACTCGTTTTATACACGATTTTCAATATTCCGCCGTTAGTAAACGCGACGTCGTTAAGGACGTCGTACATGTAACCTTACGGGACGTATCTAGCTAATTTGCATATTTAATCCACTAGTGGATTATCGAAAATATTACAGGGCGTTATTACACTCTCAGACGCGACGTCATAATATGATAAATACAGTTTGTTTGTTTTTATTGGAGTTTAACGGCCCTGTCAACACTATGTAGGTCATTTTTGAGCCGGCCAGTTTACCTATCTACACTTTTCCTAGGCAGGCTAATACATAAGCGGTTAACAAGAACAGTGCACATTCCTTCGTCAGAAACTGACAACTGCCCTTCTTGAGTCAGCGGAAGGGAGAGAATGACCGTAGAAAAGGTCACACTCCTCAAAAGATTTGCATATTTAATTCACTAGTGGATTATTGTATGGTCAAGGTGTGCCTTTAAGTCATATTTGCACCGGTTGCCCGAGGACCAATATGACAAGCCGGTGCCAATATGACTTAGAGGCACACCTTGACCATATCATAACCTTTTTATTACATAGTTTCGATACTCTAAATCGACTGCATGGGAAACATCACATTAGAGTCAATGACATTAATGATAACATTAGTGAGCAATAATACAAAGTAGCAGAAAAAAGAAAGAAAGAAAAGAAAAGTATAAAAGTTGTTAGCGAAAACCATAACTTGTATACGCAGATGGAGTTGTTTCCCTTAGACGCTACCTATTTTAGATTTGTTTACATTAGCAACGCTCAATACTGACAACACCCGCATTTCGTTGATTCTTCTTACAAACTAGTCTATGAAACATCTAGAAAATGATCAATGAAAACAGAATTAAAGAAACGTTTGGTCACAATACAGGCCTAAGAAAGGCAGAATTTATTTAAAAAGAAAACACAAGTGACTTTCTTTCGGAAGCAGCTTTTAGAAGTGGGCCATAAAAAACATACGTTACATAAATATACAAAAATCAAATAAATAAAAAAAAAAAAATAATAAAAAACAAAAATACCAATATCAAAATTGACCCTTTCCTGCTCTGACACGGTTCAGCATATTGACAAGCAAAAAAATTATAACGTCGAGTAGAAGACAAAATGGACCGACTGCAGCGGACTTACAATAGACACGGACGGACGGGGCTGGAGCCGAGCGATGGTCTCCCCATTCACCGGCAACGTGGAATGGGGATAGCACCGAACGGCTACGGTGTAGTGCCAGAATGGATTAGTTCCCTGGGACCCCACCAGCTGACGACCCGCGACACGGGGAAACTGGAAACAACAACAACAATTGCGCGGGGGTTTGGGTGGGGGTGGCGGGACCCTTTACCAACAGAGACTTCCGGCTCTTCATCAGTGAAGGGATCTGCATGCATACCCTTGTTGCTAAGTCCTTATTGCTTCAGAGATTTTCTTTTTGACATGAGGACATCCCTGCTGTACTTGAAGGCATCGATCGTCCTTAAGATTTTTCGCCTACTGTTGATGAGCCAGGTACCGATGTAAGATTGTCTGGTAGTCTTTCATTGAGTCAGATTCGTATTCCTTCGATTCAGATATTTATATAAATCTACTGCTATTACTCTCTTCTAGGTCCAAAAGTCGGTTTGACAGTGATTCGGGTGTCTTTTCTCCGGCCATTTTGAAGCTTGTGAAGCACGAGCTAAACATTCTATTTCTACAGTAACAGAGTAAAGCGGTGCCAATACTGAAAGGCAGTGCAAAAAACCCATATTATATGGATTTTTGGCACAGATACGTGACTGTGCCATCAATGAGTCAGTATTGAAAGATTCTAATGTGATTTTCCTATGTATTCTATAGAAAGTATGTAATAATCAAATTTATTACATGGCGTTATAACACTCTCAGACGCGACGTCATATGATAAAGTGTGTTTTATACCGCATTCAGGCATTCTAGTAACCTAATAAAGGGGTTCGAATAACTATCTATCTATCTATCTTCTTATACTGAGTCGGTCATATCTGGCCATTACCTCAGTTGATTGGGTGACTAAATTTAGAATTTAGCTGAAAAAAAAGAGAGGCACTGGATGCGTCCTTAAAACTATTTACAATCTGCATAACAGAGGTATCCTAAAACGCATACCTCTGAGTCCCAATCTTACACTGTGCGGGCTTTGAACTCCTCTGCGGACTTGGCATTCACCGCAGAGGAGGGAAGACTATTCCATTGGGGAATAGTTCTAGGAAAGAACGAGTTCTTCAGGGCATCACTATAGGACTGGTATCTACGATATTGTGAGTCGTTTACTTTTGATGCCCTTGTTCGGGTCGACACTGTTACAGGGGTCAAGTACCTATCTTTATCAATAGACACTGAATCAGAGTGTATCTTGTAGAAGAAGGTTAAAGAGGACTGCTCACGACGGGCCTCCAGGGACGGCCACTCTAGCTCATTAAGCATGTCACCGACGCTACTTCTATTTCGCCATCGCCTACAGGTCCATCGAGCAGCTGTCCTCTGCACCTTCTCCACCTGCTGAGTCTGAGTTTTAACATAGGGATGCCAAATGGGTGATGCATATTCAAGTTGAGGGCGAACCAATGTTTTATATGCAACATCCTTTGTCTGCCTATGTGCAAAAGCCAAGTTCCGTCTAAGGAATCCCAAAGTCCTAGTTGCTTTAGATGTAATCTCTTGAGATATGTTGACCCCAATCAAGATCGTCAGTGATGGTGATACCAAGATATATGGCGGATTGAACATGCTCCAAAACTTGTTGGTGAAGAGTATAGTCAAACTTAATTTGCTTGTCCGGAGGGTGTCGTGACACTCTAATTGAGTGACATTTGGCCACATTGAACTTCATTTGATAATCGGCCTCCCACTGTGCAAGTTGATCCAGGTCACTACCTAACTTTTAGGTCACGCTATAATCGGTAGTGACCTATAGTACCTTCTACTGGCCTATAATACGTCTAGTGACCGTTTATAGACCGGGATTACTTTTCAGGACGCTAATTTACAAGGGTAAACAACAACATGCAACCTTTTATACATGGGAAAACAACGAAACTGCAAGTTACAATCTTTGCAATATTAATTTGAACAGATATTCAGAAATTTCAGCTAAATTCTTAATTTCAGCTAAATTCCCACTTTCTCGCCCTTTCCTGGTTTGAATGGCCCGTTGGAATAACCGCGCACTGCTACTGCAGATGAGTCTCAACCTCGAAAATAATTTCTAAAGCTAAAATAAACAACTTATTTATTCGAGCGTCCATGTTGTTTCCTACCACTTTGTGGTGTGGTGACGTCAGAAACTTTGCACTTGTTGACGTCACGTTATACTACGCAGTGAATGTCCTGTCTGTTGTCTTTTTTGCTTAATTTTGAAACCGCTTAGAGGATCTAAGCCTGTCCAGGAAACGCGGTGCGTGTCGGCCCGTCCATGCTTATAAACCCTATTGGTTTCATTTGGCGACAGGGCTTGAGATGTCAATTCATTTCAATGTCGGGTATACAGTCCCACAAGATTGGAAGAAAGTCTCCAAAATGAAACAAACAAACAAACAAACATACATTGTACACTCCCTGTACTTCTTTATGCTGCTATAGAGCCGGCCTCGGTAGTTCAGTCGGATGCGCGTCTGCCAGGTGTTCAGAAGGACGCGAGTTCGATACCTGCCGGGGTCGGCAACATTCTTTTGAGGAAATTGATCATGAAATATTTTCTGCGGTCATTCTCTCCCTTCCGCTGTGTCAAGAAGGGCAGTGGTCAGTTTTTGGCGAAAGAATGTGCACTGTACTGGTTAACCACTTACATGTACGTATAAGCATGCCAAGGAAAAGTGGATAGGTTAACCGACCGGCTAAAACATTACCTAAATAGTGTTGATAGGGCCGTTAAACTCCAATACCAACAAACAAACAATACTGCTATAGCTCATACAAGGACTTTTCTTGCACACCAGACAAGGAAATCCGTGATTTTACCCTGGGATAGAAATTTATGTTCTGACCCTGGTGTTCCGACCCAGGCAACTAACACAAATGCGCTTCAGTTCTATTCAACTGCCGGAACTACTTCCTCACTACTTTTATTTTGTAAACAATATACATGTGCGACCTGTCAAATGTTGTGCAAGAAAAAGAATCCAATATGGGGTTCTGTTGTAGATGGGCGTTTCCAACCCTCGGGATGACCGTGCTGAGCGGAACCTCGGCGTAGCCTCGGTTCCGCTTAGCACGGTCATCCCTCGGGTTGGAAACGCTCATCTACAACAGAACCCCATATCAGATTCTTATATTCTCACATCCTTCGAATGACACAAAACGAGCCGGGGCACAGCATTTACTACAATTTACATGTGCGACCAGCGAAGAAACAGATCAGTCTGTGCATCCATATAGTCTGACCAGAGACTTCACTTGCCGCATAGAGGAGCATTGTACCCATAGCTATCAGTAGAGCGCACAACGCAGACTCTGATCAGACTGCGCGGATGCGCAGGTTGATCTGAGTCTTCGCTGGGCGCACATGTCTTATTGTAGGTTTTGTCATGCGCTGGCTCAAATATGGGCCCCGTCAAGCGATTATGGTGCTTATCGCCTATGTGAGCAGCGAAGGTTCAGGCGAGCCTGCGCATCCGCGCAGTCTCGCCAGAATCTTCGCTGCTCGCTCATACAAGCAGTGAATCAAGAGAAACCTTCAGACGGAAGGCCATATCCCTGGCCCCTCTGAATGGCTGGGCATGCGCAGTTAAAATTTGTCATGACGGAATGCTCGAAGACACAAATTCGCTTGGCGGGGCTCATATCATTTGCTACTGGCACTAAAGCTGGGAAATTCAGCAATTTTCATGGGAGCCCTGAACGATTCTGATTTTTGCGCCTAAACGAACTTGGTAACATATCGTTTTTACTGCATATTTCGATGCAGAATGCATGCAAAATTGAAAACAAAAATCTATGGGAGAGCCCATTTACGTATTCTTGACCTTATTATATATATAGCGTATTTGTTACTACATGTAGTTAATTTCTTTCCATTTTTAGATAGTGGCGCTTCGGCAGTAATACTCCAGCCATTCCTGGCCTTGGCCCTGGCCCTCCTCGCCGCACTGACCCGGTTCTAAACACAAATGGTAAGTACAGAATAACGGCCCCAAACCGTCACCTCTGCTTAGCAGCCACCTTTCTAAAGCAGCCACTTATCCCTGCAAAGCATTTCACTATGTAATTTATCTTTGCTGAGCGACCACGCCCCCCTCTAGCCACTTTGTTGAATTTAATTTTTCTTTGTTAAAAGGAATAGATACACCTTCAGGGGAGGCACTCCTCCAAAAATATAATTGTTTCCCATGCAAGTAGGGGTCACCTCTTAAAGGAAAGAATTTGCTCCCGAGGAGCAACTTGATTCTTTCCTTTAAGAGTAGACCCCTTCCATATAGCAAACTGGGATTTACAGGGGTAACCTTTTTTTAATACTTTTCTTATTCACAATATAGATTGTGGGTACTCATTAGAACTGCCTCGATAAGACGGTTCTAACGTGTACTCACGTGTACTCACAATCTATATTTTCAGCAGAAATAAAGTTTATAATGAATTTTTATAGGTGTGTTTTCGCAATGAAGCCCATACAGTGAAGAAGCTTGTTTATTCTACTTTATATAGAGAAAACTTGTGTTTTCATGGGTATACATCATTATTATTTCTGCTAAAAATAGATTGTTGGCGCTTATTAGAAATTCCTCGGTCTTTAGAACCACCTCAGTGAGATGGTTCTAGAGACAGCTACAATCTGTGTTCGGATGAGAATATAAGAATCTTATATGGGTGTGAGGGCTGATGGCAAAATCCGTCCCGAAGGTCAGTGTCCGGCAGTACGAGGCTTGCCGAGTGATGCCGGACAGTGATCCTGAGGAACGTTTTTTCTATCCACCCCTAACACCCATAAAAGATTCTTTTTCTTGCATACCTTCCATTTCTTAGCGCGGATTTTTAATGCTGCAGTCTCTTCGATTACCGACTTCCGCCATATTGTGATGACACTACAGGAAATGTTTAGGGACGTAACGTAACGTGCTGTGTCGTCAACCTTAACGACGGCGCATATGAGGTCGTATTCAACCAGTGCATTTATCAAACAAGCGACACTATTCGATTTTGAGTAAGAACACCAGGGTTAGAACAGAATTCCTATCCCAAGCTAAAACTACGGATTTCCTGAAACATTGTTATACTGCAAAGAAATTTCCAGGCTTTGGATTGAACAACGCAAGGGCACTTATTTTTTATAGGTTCATACCCCGAGATAAAAAATATCTTAACCTCTCGCGCTCAGTCATTTAATTTTGTGTCTATGTAATAAAAAAAGTTGTTGACTATTCATTATGAAAATTCGCCTGTTCAAATAAATTTCCAATTTTACCATAAAAAATTCTGATATTTTTTCTTATTTCTGCACTAAACATAAAATGTGGATATTCGCTGGAACCGCCTCGATGAGGCGGTTCTTACGAGTACCCATAATCATTGTTTTTGAGCAGAAATAAGAAAAATAATACATACCCCTGTAAACCCCAGTTTTACGATATAAAAGTGGGGATAATGGGGGTCAAAATTATATAGGCGTGTTTTTTGTGATGTGAGCCATTGCGCAAGATGTGATGTCGATCTGGGTCCAGTTGTTCAAAGCATCGTTAGCTTAACGAGCTCGTTAGTGATCATATTGTTAACTCTTCTAGCAAGAACAATATCCTAAATTTTGGTATTTTTGCTGAAAAAATGTCAGCAGCTTTTGCATCCGCAAAAGCTGCTCACATGTTTTTTCAGAAAAATGTCAGCATATTTGCCATATTTAATGATCAAAGTTTAAACGATATGTTAACTAACGACGTCGTTAGTTTTGAACAACTGGCCCCAGAGAAGTCTAATATAGACCGAGCCGAGTCATTGGACATGATGTTATGTCTACAAGAGAATACCAATATTGAATGAGGCTTGCCTCAAACAATTGGTATTCACTTGTCGAAGCCTCAGTCAATATGGGTATTCTCTGGTCGACTTCACATCATGTCAAATGACTAAATAGCCAATAATTAGAGCGGGTACAAATGCAAAACGTGAAGGCCCATGTCAGTCATTTAGTTTTGTCTTTATGTGTAATAAAGGAATTGTTGATTAATGAGTCGCGAATACTAATATACACCGAGGCGAGTCATTGGACATGATGTTATGTCGACAAGAGAATACCAATATTGAATGAGGCTTACCTCAATCATTGGTATTCACTTGTCGATGTATTTGTTTGATCTGAGATTTAACTTCCGCGTAAACACTGTAAAGGTCATTCTGGAGACGTTGCATCCAATTTTGTGGGACTTTTACCCGACATTGAGATGAAATGACAACTCAAGCCCTGTCGCCCAATGAAACCAATAGGGTTTATAAGCATGGACGGGCTGACACTCACACCGCTTTGCCCGGGCAGGCTTAGATCCTCTAAGCGGTTTACCAGTACTCGTGTGTGGGTCAGATTCAGCTCTGCATGGAAGCATCATGCAGCCCATATATTTCTTCAAGCCCCGATGGGCGGGGGCCGATTCACTTGTCGAAGCCTCAATCAATTTACTCTTGTCGACATCAAAGCATGTCCAATGACTCAGTAGTCAATAATCTTTTATCATATGACGTCGCGTATGAGAGTGTAATAACGCCATGTAATACACATGTATTTTCGATAACCCACTAGTGGATTAAATATGCAAATTAGTTAGATACGCCCCATAACGTTACATGCACGACGTCCTTAACGACGTCTTGTTTACTAATGGCGGAATATTGACATTTTTTGTAAACAAACGTGAATGAAATGCGTTATAAATGCCATATGATAAATAGAATCTTGCATTCGTGCTCGTGTATTATTGAATTTATTAACCTCGTTGAGAAAAAGACATAAAATGCTCGGCAAAGCCTCGCATTTTATCCCTTTTCCTCAACTCGTTTAATAAATCCAATAATACATGAGCACTCATGTAAGATCCTCTATATACTGTCACACCGTTGTGTTTTTGTCACGAAATCATGCTTATTCAAATATATTGAAAATTTTATCAACAAAAAATGAAAGTGTTTAGATTCTGATATTTTCATATTTCTGCTCAAAACATACATTTTTGGAACTAGCTATAACCGCATCGGCGAGGCGGTTCTAACGAGTACACGTACCCACAATCTATGTTTTTGAGAAGAAATGTGGAAAATAATGTTCACTCCTGTTAACCCCAGTTTTACTGTGTAAAAGTGGGTTTGAGGGGATCAAAAATATAAAGGCATATTTATCCTATGACGTCGCGTCTAAGAATGTAATAACGCCATGCAATAAATTCGATAATCCACTGGTGGATTAAATATGCAGATTAGTTAGATATGCCCGTAACGTTACATGTACGACGTCCTTATCGACGTCGCGTGTATTGAGATTTATGTAAACAAATCATAAACAACATTCGTTTTTAATGTCATATGATAAATAGAATCTTGCATTCGTGCTCGTGTATTATTGGATTGATTAAACTCGTTGATAAAAAGGGATAAAATGCTCGGCACAGCCCCGCATTTTATACCTTTTCCTCGTTTAATAAATCCAATAATACATGAACACTCATGTAAGATCCCCTATTTGCCAAACAGTGTAGATAATGCAATCTAATGAGCTCTTATCTATGTTTCTCTTTCAGACTTGAGCAGATGATACATTATTTTGATGCTTCGATTGATCAGGAACAGCGAAAATGTGATACAGTAAAGCGTTTGGCTTCCACCGAATTTAACGTAAATGTTTGAATACTTTTAAAAAAGCCTTAAGCTTTAGATTATATATTTCAGTCAATTCAACCCTTATTTTGCTGATCGCGACAACCCCTTTTCTTTGTAAACAGTGTAGATCCAGATCAGATGGCATCTGATCAGGATCTACACTGTTTGACATTCAATTAAGAATTTGTAGCAATTAATTACATCAAGTAATTTGATTGGTTGATAGACAGAAATGGGTGTGGCTTAAATGAATATTCAGCAAGATAAGGGTTAACAGTTTTCTCAAGATCATGATCAGACTGCTCTGGGCCTACAGTGTTCTCTAAGGCTTATTGCGAATATTTGGTGTTCAAATACTCTAGGGTACATTATTTATCGAAACTACAATTAAAATATTCTCTTGCATTAAACGTTAACCCATTCAGTACCAGAAACCCCTAAACGGGTACCCTGGCAAACAGCGCAGGCCCTGATCAGACGCCGCATAACGCGGCGTCTGATCAGGGCCTCCACTGTTTGGTTAAATTTCCGCCATTTTCCAAATCAATTTTGATGAAAACACAACCTGACATCCCTAAATTTTGAAATGGACTCCTGCTATATATAAGGAGGAAGATTCCATTTGTTACAAAAAGGGTTAAAAAAGAACCATCCTACTTATGTTTGTTTGCTCAGTACTCATTGCTTACTCAGGAGGAAATGTTGCCCTTACACATTTTTACTAAGGACACACTGTTTACTAAGGAAATATGGACCTCACACGGTTTAATCAGGATGAATATATGTTTCTCACACACACATTTACTCAGGTGGAAATATGGTCCTTACTCATTGTTTACTCTGGTGGAAATTTGTTCCTCACACATGTCGACTCAGGAAGAAATATAGTTCAAACACATTGTTTACTCAGGTGGGAATATGTTCCTCACTCATGTTTACTCGGGAAGAAATATAGTTCAAACACATTGTTTACTCAGGTGGAAATATGTTCCTCACTCATATTTACCCAGGAAGAAATATAGTTCAAACACATTGTTTACTCGTTGGAAATATGTTCCTCACACATGTTGACTGAGGGAGAAATACAGTCCAAACACATTGTTAACTCAGTGGAAATATGTTCCTGACACATGTTTACTCAGGAAGATCGAGGCGGTTCTAACTAGTACCCACAATCTATATTTTAGAGCCGAAATAAGAAAAATAAGGTACATGTATACCCCTGTAAACCCCAGTTTTGCTGTATAAAAGTGGGGTTTCAGGAGATCAAAATTATATGGGCGTGTTTTTGTGATGTTTACACAACGACAAAGATTGTGGGTACCTATTTGAACCACCTTAATGAAGTGGTTTACAACAAGCACCCATTATCTATGGACTAGAGAAATATAAAAAAATCATTTGGGAATTGCTACTTCAAGAGGAAAGTACATGCCATTTTAGCACATTGAGATGTTTTTATAATGATTTGTCTCGTATAGAAACTGTAAAAATTAAGCTGAGATTTTTCAGCTGTATCCATTTTCCATCAGATTTTCGCGAGCGTTGATAGTGTATCTCTGTGTGAGTATTTGAAAAAGGGTACTTGAAAGCGATATATTTTTTCTTTCTCCACGGCCCCGCCCATCGGGGCTTGAAGAAATAGATGGGATGCATGATGCTTCCACGCAGAGCAGAAACCGACTCGCACATGACTACTGGTAAACCGCTTAGAGGATCCAAGCCAGCCCAGGGAAATCAGTGCGAGTTGGACCGTCCATGATTATAAACTTTATTGGTTTCGTTTGCGATGTCATTTCCTCTCAATGTCGGGTAAAAGTCCCATAAAATTGGAAGCTACGTCTCCAAAATGACCTTTACAGTGTTGACGGGGACGTTAAACCTCAAATCAAACAAAGAAACAAAGAAGAAGGTATTGGTAGCATGCCTCATTGGAGGAAAAAGAAATATACACGCAGATGGGCCCTTCCTTCTGCATCCTACTGTGTTGTTTTGATCTTTGTTTAAACAATTAACATACTTCTCAAAATGCAGTGTCACAACGATGTAGTCATTGCAACAGTACATCTGTCCGAGATTTTGCATTTTTTGGTATCTCCAACAGTTGAAACCCAGCAGGCACATAACGTAATTGTGACGTCACAATAACGTCGCTACAACGTCATGACATTTATGCAACGTCACATCAACGTCGGTGCAACGTCATGACGTTGCACCGACGTTGATTTGACGTTGCCCTAGCGATGTGTGCCCGCTGGGAATAAACAGAATATTTCTTTTCGCCATGTTAAGGATAAACTACATTATGATCTGATGATAAATCAACATAATATTTCTTATCTTCATTAAAGAAGGGTAGTCTGCACCATGCTATCCATTTTTTCTGCTTTTTTTTTCACAATTTAAATTTTCTAAATCTTTTTATTAATTCACGTCTTATATAAAAAGCCTGACTAGACGGAAAGTAACATGCTAGAGAATTTTAAAGTTCGCTACAAAACAAAGGCTGGCCCCGCCCATCGGGGCTTGAAGAAATATATGGGCTGCATGATGCTTCCACGCAGAGCTGAAACTGACTCGCACACGAGTACTGGTAAACTACTAAGAGGATCTAAACCTGCCAAGGCAAAGCGGTGCGGGTCGGACCGTCCATGCTTATAAACCCTATTGGTTTCATTGGGCGGCAGGGCTGGAGATGTCATTTCATCTCAATGTCGGGTAAAAGTCCCACAAAATT
This sequence comes from Lucinisca nassula, assembly GCA_963580285.1. Lineage (NCBI taxonomy): Eukaryota > Metazoa > Mollusca > Bivalvia > Lucinida > Lucinidae > Lucinisca > Lucinisca nassula. The sequence continues at coordinate 58,663,408 of OY757026.1, read as the reverse complement.
GGAAGCGACGTCTCCAAAATGACCTTTACAGTGTTGACGGGGACGTTAAACCTCAAACAAAACAAAGGCTTTTGTCCTTATTGCTAAGACGGGCCTCCGACGCCTGGTGGATAAGAGCACTTTCTCTTAATTATTAGGTCTCTCACCGCTGTGGGTTCGAGCCTGGCTCGGGTCACGTGAGATGCCACGTCCTGCAACGGAAGGTCAGGTGGTTTTTCTCCAGGTACTCCGGCTTTTTCCCACCTCTGATTAACGATCGGCTAGATATGAGAGAAATAATCTTGAAAGGACCGTAAAACCAAGGTCCGTCCCCTCCAGATGAGCTAAAAAGGAAGTCAAAGTTTTTTCAATACTTAAAAATCGTTATCTTTGACAATGGCATAATGACACGTGTACCAATATGCAGACATCATCACTGTATTTTGAAAAATATTCTGTTGCCTTTCATATCAGTTACTTCAATGTATAATTAAGTAATGAAGGTAATATTTTCAGCTCGAGGTTTTCAGTTCTGTGGTGAACTCCTTGGTTCTACAGGATTACCCTTTGTTAGAACATTTATGCTAAGTTTGTGAGTGATTCGCCGGATAAACTCCGCATAAATGATAATTCATTCCTTATAATTCCTACTTTGTCATCGAAATGTTTGAGAATGCCACCAAAATAATAAATTTTAGGAATTCATTTGAAAGCTTAATAATGAACTTATCGACCACCACGGCGGAATAATTATTGATTTAGAAGCTGCCATCAGTAGAGAGAGAGAGAGAGAGAAAGAGAGAGAAAAGGTCAAGCATTACGTAAACACGCCTATACAAATACATTGCCACCTTTATCGCCGAAAAAATGAAAATTTTATGATGAAAAATTGTGATATTTTTTTCTTATTTCTACTCCAAATATAGATTGTGGGCACTCGTTAGAACCGCCTCATCGAGGCGGTTCTAACGGGTACCCACAATCTATATTTTAAAGCAGAAATAAGAAAAATAAGGTATACCCCCGGAAACCCCAGTTTTACATTATAAAAGGGGTTCAAGGGGTTCAAAATTATACAGGCGTGTTTTCGTGATTCTTTCAATCCAGTTAATTTATTTGTCTTCAGACATTTAGGTTTTGAGTACATCCCCATCTTTGACAAGGCGATTCTAATGAGTACACACAGCATACATATTCCTTATAGAACACCGAAAAGATGTCTAAAAGTATCTCGTTATGCCTCCTGACAGTAGCCTCAGTGGCTCGAACTACCCCTGTCTCGAACAGATTTTCGAGGTCCCAAAGGTGTTCGAGCTACTGAAGTTCGACTGTATTAAAGTATGAACAACATGAGGTCACAAGCATAGTAAGTGAACCCGGAAAACACTAAATAAATCACCTTCATTCCTTATATTTACATTATTGTTATACGAAAACTCGCCTATAGAAATACATTGTAAAGCTTACTGCTAGAAATAAAAAAAAAAAAAAAAAAAACGAAAATTTTAAGATGAAAAATAGTGCTTTTTTCTTAATTCTGCTCAAAATATAGATTGCCGGTACTCGTTCTGCTCAAAATATAGATTGCCGGTACTCGTTAGAACCGCCTGCGGGTCTAACGAATACCCGCAATCTACATTTTAGAGCAGAAATAAGAAAAATAACGTTTACCCCTGTAAACCCAAAGTTTTACTATATAAAGTGGGGTTCAAGCCGGCGGGGGTCAGAATTATGTGTGTTTTCGTATTGTGACGAAAACGTCGGGTGTAAGGGCTAAAATTTTTACATTTAGAAAGCATGTAACATTGCGTGAATCAGTGTAAAAATCATTGCATCCCAATCGTAACCCCATTGTAAACTTTAGGCTTTCTGTACTTAAAATGTAAATATGGCAAAATAATCACAGAATGGCACTGCCAGTAAGATAGAATAAAACGAACCAAATAAACTGGTACAAGTTAAATTTCTTATCAATGAACTGCATTTGGGTTCATTTGTTTGCTGTTGGGGTTAAATTATTTTGTTCCAGAATAGGCAGACTGATGTGAAGGGCGACAAATTTGTAATAAACAGTAATGAAAAGCAGTGCAGTTTAAGGATGTATGAAGTGTATCTATGTAAATATGTTTGATTTTTTTATATATATATTTTTGTACATGTTTGCATAATTTATACTTTCCCTATTTTAAATGTTGTTTATGGAACATCTGTATAAGTACTAAAACATCAAAATTTTTCTCATTTACAAGAGTGCCAGAACATCACTCATGACTTCTTAGGTAAAGAACTTTAATTAACACCAGACTGTGTAAAAAATTGGGTTAATCTCTGACTGACCTTTAACTCTTGTCATGCTGAATATTTAAATATGCCATACCCACTACTGATTATCAACCAATCAGATTACTTGATGCAAATTTTTGCAACACATTAATAAACTGAATGGCAAGCAATGAAGATCCTGATAAGATGGCTTCTTCAGAAGCCAGCTGATCCGGATCTACATTGTTTGAAAGATAAAACATATCGGGGCTCAGCAGGACCAGGGTTAAGAGAAGAAGGGATCAAAGTTAAATGAGACTTACGGGATTTTATTGACAATATTCAACAATAAAAACTAAATATTTAAGTACACAATACCTCCCAGCAGACACATGAATTAATTGGGACCTCACATCAACGTCGGTACAACGTCATGAGGTTTATGCAACGTCACATCTGCATCGGTGCAACGTCATGACGTTGATTTGACGTTGCCCTAACGACGTGTGTCTGCTGGGCTTTACTGATATGCATTGTCAGTAAACTATTCATTTATTATGATGTTTGGACTTGAAATTTTATCAACTGACAAACATTTTACAAAATTTCTATCCAACACAAAAATGATTAATAGTTTCATTATGCCCTTAGGGGGAATGGGAACACCTTCAGGGGAGGCAACTCCTGCAAAATTATTTTTGTCTCCCGTGTCAATAGGGGTCAACTCTTAAAGAAAAGAAGTTACTCCTGAGGAGCAAATTCTTTCCTTTAAGAGTAGACCCCTTTTTCAGCGGGACAGGGGTTATAGAAAAACGAACAGGAAGTTCCGAAAGTTGTCTCCCTTTGAAAAATGGCGGAAAAATCTGCCAGGTATTCCCATTCCCCTTAAGCATTGCCATACTCTGGGCTAATCTCAGAAGGCACTCAACGTTGAACTAACGTTGAAACAACGTTGTTTCAACGTAAGTTCAACGTTGAGTCAACGTTTTGTGCCTGCAGGGATACAATAGACGACAAATTGTTGGTATTTTCTGAAAAAAAAAAAACAAAAAAAAAAAAAAAAAACAGAAATTGACATCTCATGCGAATTGTCACCATACGAGACAATTTGCATGAAATGTCAATCCTGTTTTCTGGGAAAAATAAGAAAAAATATTTCCAAATGTCGTCTGTCTGCTGAAAAATACCAAGCATGCATAGCATTACCCTGCAGGTAAAAACGTTGACTCTACGTTGAACTAACAATGAAACAACGCTTTCAACGTTGTTTCAACGTTAGTTCAACGTTGAGTGCCTGCTGGGTAAGTATATATTATAATAATCTTGAGCTTGTATTTGACTATTCAGACGAGCTGCCTAAGTTGAGTATACTATGTGGTAATGAATGAAATATGCATGCAGTTACACACAAAGATTATGAACATTTGTTTCATAGTCATCATGCGTCCTTTTTGTTTGATCACATGGGGAAATATTCCCGTGGAAGCTTTATGAGAATGGTTAAAACAAACACAATTTTATTGAGCTTGATAGTTTTTTGCGTTTTATTAAAATATAGAAAATTAATATTTGTGTTCTCGTTAACTTATTTTCCAAAATTTATCGCGGCGGCCCCCGCCCATCGGGGCTTAAAGAAATAGATGGCCTGCATGATGCTTCCACGCAGAGCTGAAACCGACCGCACACGAGTACTGGTAAACCGCTTAGAGGATCTAAGCCTGCCCAGGCAAAGCCGTGCAAGTCGGACCGTCCATGCCTATAAACTCTATTGGTTTCATTGGGTGACAGGGCTTGAGATGTCAAGTCATCTCAATGTCGCGTAAAAGTCCCACAAAATTGGAAGCAATGTCTCCAAAATGACGTATACAGTGTTGACGGGGACGTTAAACCTCAAATCAATCAATCAATCAATCAAAATTTATCGCTCATTTCGCACTGCATCAAGAAAATACGCCTATATAATTCTGACCTCCTTGAACCCCAGTTTTATATAGTAAAAGGCGGTTCAAACGAGTACTCACAATCTATATTTTGAGCAGAAATAAGAAAAATATCATAATTTTTCATCTTAAATTTTTCGATTTTTTTGCGGTAAAATTTAAATGTATTTGTATAGGCGTGTTTTCGTAATGGAGGCGGTTTTAGATTGCCCTCAATTTATGACAAGTATGATCACCCACAATCTATAATTGGAGCAAAAATAGGAAAACTAACTGCTTGAACACCAGATAAGGAAATCCGCGGTTTTAGCCTGGGATAAAAATTTCTGTTCTAACCCTGGTGTCCTTACCTATGGTTAGGGTAAAACTCGAATATTCTAGCGTGTTTAATAAGTGTACTGGTTGAATACGACCTTGTCACAGAACGTTACGTGGTGTCACTAAATATCACGCTAGTGTCTTCATAATATGGTGGACGTCGGCAATGGCTTTGTTTGATTTGTGGTTTAACCTTTAGCCTGCTGTTGGCGACAAGCCCTATCTTTGCAAACAGTGTAGATCCAGATCAGATGGCTTCTGAAGAAGCCATCTGATCAGGATCTACACTGCTTGACATTCAGTTTATGAATATATAGAAATAAATTGCATCAAGTAATCTGATTGGTTCAAAGTCAGAAATGGGTGTGGCTTAATTGAATATTCAGCAGGTTAAAGGTTAACGTCTCCGTCAACACTGTCACAGACCTTGAAAAAAAAAATCACTTGCCAAGAGAGGCAATACAAATTTATATTCTAAAGTTACAAGGGGAGGTTATAAACAAAGTAGCAATGGAATTTCGGAATTCCCTGATTTCAAACGTTGTTTATTATAGGGATCAACCATGGTTTTCCATGCATTAATGTTAGCCGGGTCCCGAGGAAGCTGTTTGAACATGAGGCCGCTAGGCCGAATGTTCAAATATCTTCCGAGGGATCCGGCAAATATTAATGCAATGAAATAACCATCGATGATCGTTGTTCTTGCATAACTTATGATTCCGAAAGCAAATTTTGACCAAAAGCTCTATATAAACTGCATATAAACTTTTCAAATGCGACCGGCGAACCAACATGGCGGCCAGTTCAGAATGTTGTTTACAATGACATTGTCATTACGATAATACACCCGTAAGACATAGTGCATTTTTTCTCATCTCCAAAATGGCTACTTTTCGGATGAAAATCAATGATATCTTTCTTATTTATACTGCAAACATAGGTTGCGGGTGCTCGTTAGAATCGCCTCATTGAGGCGGTTCTAACGAGTACCCACAACCTATGTCTTGGAGTAAAATAAGGGAAATAATGTTTACCCCCGTAAACCCCAGTTTCTCTATACAAATTAGGGTGTAAGGGGGTGTTCATTTCACGGACTTGTTCTCGTGATGTTATGCAGTAACCATCTGACGTCACCATAGAATCCTAAAACGGTACGTTCAGGGTGATACTGTAACGTCGCTCAACGTAAGGTAACAAAGCAAGGCCCGTCTTGTGATTACAAAAGCTCATAATCTATGTTCAAACAACACGCGAATTGAATGATTTGAACATGGTTTTTACTGTTTGAGCACGGCTTTCGGTCCATTTGACAATGGCTTCAAACAGCCATGCGCATAGATATTTATGCAAGAATATAGGGATCAACCATGGTTTTTCATGCATTAACATTTGCCGGGTCCCGAGGAAGCTGTTTGAACATGAGGCCGCTAGGCCGAATGTTCAAATATCTTCCAAGGGATCCGGCAATTGTTAATGCAATGAAATAACCATGGATGATTGATGTTCTTGCATAACTTACGATTCCGACCGCAATTTATTACGAAAACGCCCAAAAGGTTCGTATAAACTCCATATAAACTCTTCAAATGCGACCGGCAAAGCAACCTGGCGGCCAGTTCAGAATGTTGTTTACAATGACGTTGTTACGCAGTAACCATCTGATGTCATCATAGAACCCTAAAACGCTACGTTCAGGGCGATGACGTTACGTCGCTCAACGTAACGTAAACAAAGCAAGGCCCGTATTGTGATATCAAAAGATCAAAATCAATGTTCAAACAGCACGCGAATTTCATGATTTGAACATGGTTTTTGCTGTTTGAGCACGGCTTTCGGTCCATTTGACAATGGCTTCAAACAGCCATGCGCATATGTATTTATGCAAGAACATATGTTTATGTTGAAATTGTTTAAAACGATTTCCAAAAACTGATATGCACAGATGGCATATAAAACTTCACCAAACAATCAGTTCTTTCCACCCCCCCCCCCCTCCCCCACCCGAATCTGCCGACCGATCAGCAGTCATCAGCACAAATTTAGTGAGGCCCAAAATCTATTCAATCTTAGCGACACAAACAGAACCAGTGTTGCTTTCCACTGTCAACTTCTTCAACAGTTTATGTTGAAATAAATTTCACTTATATTTACGTTCAAACGGTTTAAAACGATTTCTAAAAGCTAATATGCACAATTTGCCTATAAAACTTCACCAAACATCAAATTCTTTCCATGTAAACTTCTCCGACGCGACGTCGTTAAAGACGTCAAACATGTAACGTTACGGGGCGTATCTAACTAATTTGCATATTTAGTCCACTAGTGGATTATCGAATTTATTACATGGCGTTATTACACCCTCAGACGCGACGTCATATGATAAATTCGGTAAAATTCTAGCGGATTAAATATGCAAAACATAATGTGTACATGTATCCCTGTAAACCCAAGTTCTCTCTATGTAAATCACGTAAACACGCCTATATAAATTCGTTCCCTAGAATCCCGGCACTTTTATATAGTAAAACTGGGGTTTACAGGGGTAAACCTTATTTTTCTTATTTCTGTTCTAAAATATAGATTGTGGGTACACGTTAGAAATCTTAAATATAGATTGTGGGTACTTGTTAGAACCGCCTCGATGAGGCGGTTCTAACGAGTACCCACAATCTATATTTTGAGCAGAAATAAGAAAAATATGACAATTTTTCATCTTATTATTATTTTTTTTTTTTTGCGATAAAGGTTACAATGCATTTGTATAGGCGTGTTTTCTTAACGAATGTGGTCATTACAAAGATTGTCCGGCCCCGCCCATCGGGGCTTGAAGAAATAGATAGGCTGCATGATGCTTACACGCAGAGCTGAAACCTACCCGTACATGAGTACTGGTAAACCGCTTAGAGGATCTAAGCCTGCCCAGGCAAAGCGGTGCGAGTCGGCCCGTCCATGCTTATAAACCCTATTTGGTTTCATTGGGCGGCGGGGCTTGAGATGTCGTTTCATCTCAATGTCGGGTAAAATTCCCACAAAATTGGAAGCAACGCCTCCAAAATGACCTTTACAGTGTTGACGGGGACGTTAAACCTCAAATCAAACAAACAGACAATCATATGATAAATTCGGTAAGATTCTAGCGGATTAAATGTGTATCCCTGTAAACCCAAGTTCTCTCAATATAAATTACGAAAGCACGCCTATATAAATTGGATCCCGAGAATCCCACTTTTATATAGTAAAAGTGGGGTTTACAGGGGTAAACCTTATTTTTCTTATTTCTGTTCTAAAATATAGATTGTGGGTACACGTTAGAACGCTTAACATCACGAAAACACGCCTATATAATTCTTACCCCTCTGAATCCCACTTTTATATAGTAAAACTGAAGTACTCAAACGAGGCAGCTCTAACGAGCACCAACAATCTATATTCGGACTAGAAATAAGAAAAATGTCGAACATTTTAACCCTTATCTTGCTGAATATTCATTTGTGCCACACCCATTTCCGTCTATCAACCAATCAAATTACTTGATGTAATTTATTGCTACAAATTCATAAACTTCATGTCAAATAGTGTAGATCCTGATCAGATGGCTATCTGATCTGGATCTACACTGTTTCCGAAGATAGGGGTTGTCGTGAACAGCATGATAAGAGTTAATCTAAAAATGCAAAGACGCCGTTTTAGCTCACGGGCGTGTTAGTTTGTTTGTTTTGAGGTTTATCGTCCCCGTCAACACTGTAAAGGTCATTTTGGTGACTTGCTTCCAATTGTGTGGGACTTTTACCCGACATTGAGATGAAATGACATCTCATGCCCTGCCACCCAATCAAACCAATAGGGTTAATATAAGCATGGACGGTCCGACTAGCACTGCTTTGCCTAGGCAGGCTTAGACCCTCTTGTAAGCAGTGTACCAGTACTCGTGTGCCGGTCGGTTTCAGCTCTGTGTGTCAAGCCCCGGTGGGCGGGGGCCGTTCACTGGCCTGTTATCATGGCGCCACAGAAGCACCCGGATGTGTTATCATCATTTATCATATGACGTCGCGTCTGAGAGTGTAATAACGTCCTGTATTATTTTCGATAATCCACTAGTGGATTAAATATGCAAATTAGCTAGATACGTCCCGTAACGTTACATGTACGACGTCCTTAATGACGTCGCGTTACTAACGGCGGAATGTTGACATTTTTGTAAACAATCGTGAATAAAATACGATTTTAATGTCATATGATAAATAGAATCTTTCATTCGTGCTCATGTATTATTAAATTTATTAAACTCGTTGAGAAAAAGGGATAAAATGCTCGGCAAAGCCTCGCATTTTATCCCTTTTCCTCAACTCGTTTAATAAATTCAATAATACATGAGCACTCATGTAAGATCCTCTATTTATCTCAGTGCATTACGATAACACATCCGTGTGGATGAAAATCTGTGAGTTTTCTTAATTATTTTTACTCCCAAAATAGGTTGTGGGTGCTCTTTAGAACCGCCTCATTGTTCTAACGGGTACCCACAACCTATGTCTTGGAGCAAAAATAATAAAAACAATGTATACCCCCCTTTAAATCCCAGTTTTCTCTATATACAGAGTGGGGTTTATAGGGGCGTTCATTACAAGCAGTTGTTTTAACACGGTGAAAAACGTGGACTACTTTTTGTCGGACTTAGCGATCTATTTCACTTGAGAGAATAAAATAAACTCAATCCCATTTCAACTTTGTTCTGTTGAATGTGCAAATAAAAATCAAAAGAAAGGGTGTTGGATCGTGTAACATGGGTCTGTTTTTTTTTTTTTCAAAGTTTTTTTTTTTTTTTTTTACATCACTTATTACAACTTAACCCTTATCTTGCTGTTCACGACAACCCCTATCTTTGCAAACAGTGTAGATCCAGATCAGATGGCTTCTGAAGAAGCCATCTGATCAGGATCTACACTGTTTGGCATTCAGTTTATGAATTTGTAGCAATAAATTACATCAAGTAATTTGATTGGTTGATTGACAGAAATAGGTGTGGCTTAAATGAATATTCAGCAAGAGAAGGGTTAAGCAGGGTTCATTCACAAAATATTTGTTCTGGTGGTTTCCTCAAGGTGGTATGAGTCAAACATCAAGTCATTGAACATTACACTTTAATGTTCCCCCTCGGAAAGAAACATTATGAAAACACGCCTATACAAATACGTTATAAATTTTACCGCCGAAAAAAGCGAAAATTCTAAGACGAAAAATTTTGATATTTGTCTTATTTCTGCTCGAAATATAGATTGTGGGTACTCGTTAGAACCGCCTCAACGAGGCGATTCTTACGGGTACACACAATCAATAATTTAGAGCAGAAATAAGAAAAATAAGGTTTACCTCTGTAATCCCCAGTTTTACTATATAAAAGTGGTGTTCAATGGGATCAGAATTTTATAGGCGTGTTTTCGTTCTGAGAAAGGCTTTTCGTGGTTTAAGGGGAATGGGTACACCTGACATACATACAAAGCTGTCACCACCTCCAGTTTCTTTTTCCGTATCTACAAAAACATTTTTTTGACATTGGGTTTAATGTCCCCATCAACACTATGTAGGTCAGTTTGGAGACGCTCATTACGCAAATACGCCTATACAAATACATTGCCACCTTTATCGCCGAAAAAAATGAAAATTTTATGATGAAAAATTGTGATATGTTTCTTATTTCTGCTCGAAATATAGATTGTGGGCACTTGTTAGAACCGCCTCATCGAGGCGGTTCTAACGAGTACCCACAATCTATGTTTTAGAGCAGAAATAAGAAAAATTAGGTTTACCCCCGGTAACCCCAGTTTTACTATATAAAAGTGGGGTTCAAGGGGGTCAGAATTATATAGGCATGTTTTCGTGATGGCATCCAGTTTTGTGGGACTTTTACCCAACATTAAGTTGAAATGACATCACAAGCCCTGCCGCCCAATGGAACGAAAAGGTTTATATGCGTTGGGCGGTCTGACTCAAACCACTTTACCTGGGCCGGCTTAGTTCTTCTAAGCGGTTTACCAGTACTCATGTGTGGTCAGTTTCAGCTCTGCGTGGAAGCACCGTGCAGCCCAATCTATTTCTCCAAGCCCCGATGTGTGGCGTAATTTCGCCCTTTAAATAGCAAATACATTTGGGAACATGTGGCCCCCATCATATTCTGCGGATGCGCAGTCCATTCCGAGTATGTTCGATGTGTAAATCTTCTTTTATATGTTTTATTGTGGCCGTTATTTTCAGCAATACGGGATCAAAGTTTAGATTTTATTGTGTTGTACTTGATGTGAAAAAAGCTGTGCGTTGGTGACATGTAATTAGATATGTGTATCATGCACCGTTTCATTTGCGATTATGATTTGAATGAGCTGTTCGATTGGCTGTTGTTAAAAAAAATAATTCCCCGTCAATCAATCATTGTAAACCGCCTATGTATTCTTGCGCGGTTCACAGAAACTGGCCCGGCAATTCACCATGCAACAAAATCGTGCAGAAGTCAACCTGTAGGGGACACATCTATAGGTGACCTGAATCGTATGTAATTACCTCATAGTTGACCTGCCTTTTGAAACTTATTTCATAAAAAAGCTGTGCTTGTTATCTGCTTTGACTATGAAACTTGATAGGCAAATATTGACTACGTAGCTATGACAGGGACAATTATAGAGGCAATCAAGTCCTATTTGCAATAATATCATTACGATTACACACCCGTGCGACATAGTGCATTTTTTCACATCTCCAAAATGGCTACTTTTCTGATGAAAATCCGTGATATTTTTCTTATATATAGTGCTATTATAGATTGTAGGTGCTCGTTAGAACCGCCTCATTGAGGCGGTTCTAACGATTACCCACAACCTATGTCTTGGAGTAAAAATAAGAAAAATTATGTCAACCCCCGTAAACCCCAGTTTTCTCTATTCAAAGTGGGGTGTAAAGGGGGTGTTCATTTCACGGACTTGTTCACGTGATGGTATATGCAGTGTGATTCCGCTACTAAGACCATCTTGTTTGTTTGATTTTAGGTTTAACGTCCCCGTCAATACTGAACAGGTCATTTTGGAGACGTTGCTTCCAATTTTGTGTGACTTTTACCCGACACTGAGATGAAATGACATCTCAAACCCTGTCGCCCAATGAAACCAATAGGGTTTATAAGCATGGACTGTCCGACTTGCACCACTTTACCTGGGCAGGCTTAGTTCCTCTAAGAGGTTTACCAGTACTCGTGTGGGGTCGGATTTCAGCTCTGCGTGGAAGCATCATGCATCCCACCTATTTCTTCAAGCCCCGATGGGCGGGGGCGCACTAAGACCATCTAAAATTAAGACGTATAATGCTTTCAAAGGCATACTAGAAGGTTTTTAGGTACATATTCTTAGTGTTTTCTATACCCACTCTTCTTTAGTGGAAGACCCCTTTTGGGACTGTTCAAAAGTGGTCTTAAAGACATTAGCAATTTTTCTGTATACCGGTTTTCGGCAAAAAAGTTTTAAATTGGTGTATTTTCTTTAAGAATGTTTCCATCTTCAAAAGGGGAAACCTTCTTATTATTAACTCTTATCAACTCTTATCTTTGGAAACAGTGTAGATCCAGATCAGATGGCTTCTGAAGAAGTCATCTGAAGAAGTCATCTGATCAGGATCTACACTGTTTGACATTCAATTTATGAATTTGTAGGAATAAATTACATCAAGTAATCTGATTGGTTCAAAGTTAGAATGGCTGTGGCTTAACTGAATATTCAGCAAGAGAAGGGTTAATGTTTTACCTTCATTGGTTCCGATCTTGGCTTTGACTGAATCCGTATTTTCTAATACTTAACGGCCCCCGCCCATCGGGGCTTGAAGAAATAGTTGAGCTGCATGATGCTTCCACGCAGAGCTGAAACCGACCGCACTCGAGTACTGGTTAACCGCTTAGAGGATCCAAGCCTGCCCAGGCAAAGCGGTGCGAGTCGGTCCGTCCATGATTATAAACCCTATTGGTTTCATTGGGCAGCAGGACTTGAGATGTCATTTCATCTCAATGTCGGGTAAAAGTCCCAAAAAATTGGAAGCAACGTCTCCAAAATGACCGTTACAGTGTTGACGGGGACGTTAAACTTCAAATCAAACAAAAAAACAAAGGTACATTTTCTTAGTGTTTTCTATATCCACTGTTCTCTAGTGGAAGACCCCCTTTGGGACTGTTCAAAAGTGGTCTTAAAGACCACTTTTGAACAGTTCTAAAGGTGGTCTTAATATAGCAATTTTTATGTACACCGGTTTTCGGCAAAAAAAGTTTTAAATTGGTATACTTTCCTTGAGAATTTTTCCATCTTCAAAAGGGAAAACCTTCTAATTATTAACTCTTATCAACTCCTATCTTTGGAAACAGTGTAGATCCAGATCAGATGGCTTCTGAAGAAGCCATCTGATCAGGATCTACACTATTTGACATTCAATTTATGAATTTGTAGGAATAAATTACATCAAGTAATCTGATTGGTTCAAAGTCAGAAATTGGTGTGGCTTAACTGAATATTCAGCAAGAGAAGGGTTAATGTTTACCTTCATTGGTTCCGGATCTTGGCTTTGACCGAATCCGTATTTTCTAATACTTAACGGCCCCCGCCCATCGGGGCTTGAGAAAATAGTTGAGCTGCATGCGAGTACTGGTAAACCGCTTAGAGGATCTAAGCCTGCCAAGTCAAAGCGGTGCGGGTCGGTCCGTCCATGCTTATAAACCCTATTGGTTTCATTGGGCGGCAGGGATTGAGATGTCATTTCATCTCAATGTCGGGTAAAAGTCCCACAAAATTGGAAGCAAAAATGACCTATATAGTGTTGACGAGGACGTTAAACATCAAATCAAACAAAAACTGACTTGGCCGTTTAACCCCAAACCAACAAATCAAGAAGGTCAAATCATCTTTTCCACTTTCCAGACTTATACAGGACCATAGAGTGTAGGTACGAAGTGTTTTAATGAACATTCGTAACAAGTGTCGCAAAACATCGCAAATGCTTTTGAACATAACGAAAACACGCCTATATAATTTTGACCCCTTTGAACCCCATTTTTTGTATTTTTACTCTAACATATAGATTGTGGGTATTCGTTAGGACCGCCTCGATGAGGCGGTTCTAACGAGTACCCACGATCTATATTTTGAACAGAAATAAGAAAAATATCACATTTTTTCATCTGATAATTGTCGATTTTTCGGCCGCGTAAAGTTTACAATGTATTTGTATAGGCGTGTTTTCGTAATGAAGGGTCAAGATACAGCCTTTTCTCCGACGTGTGTGTTGTCATGATTTGTTTGTTTGTTTGATTTGAGGTTTAACGTCCCCGTCAACACTACATAGGTCATTTTGGAGACGTTGCTTCCAATTTTGTGGGACTTTTACCCGACATTGAGATGAAATGACATCTCAAGCTCTGTCGCCCAATGAAACCAATAGGGTTTATTAGAATGGACGGTCCGCCTCGCAACGCGGTTCCTGGACAGGCTTAGATCCTCTAAGCGGTTTACCAGTACTAGTGTGCTGGTCGGATTCAACTCTGCGTGGAAGCATCATGCAGCCCATATATTTCTTCAAGTCCCCATGGGCGGGGGCTGTGTGTGTGTGTTGTCTTGATGCGGTTCTGATAAATATCTTAAATGCTTATACAGTATATGTTATTCAACATACTGCAGTGATAACAAATTTTATCACAACCATGTTCGGCCCCCGCCCATCGGGTCTTGAAGAAATAGATGGGCTGCATGGTGCTTCCACGCAGAGCTGAAACCGACCCGCACATGAATAGTGGTAAACCGCTTAGAGGATCTAAGCCTGCCCAGGCAAAGCGGTGCGAGTGTCGGGCCGTCTATGCTTATAAACGCTATTGGTTTTATTGGGCGACAGGGCTTGAGATGTCATTTCATCTCAATGCCGGGTAAAAGTCCCACAAAATTGGAAGCAACGACTCCAAAATGACCTATACAGTGTTGACGGGGACGTTAAACCTCAAATCAAACAAACAAAATCATACCGTTTGATCAATAACCGCTTGAGACTTATCATAACAAAAACATGTCTATATAATTTTAACCCTCTCGAACCCCACTTTTAAATAGTAAAGCTGGGGTTTATAGGGGTAAACCTTATTATTCTTATTTTTGCTCTTAAATATAGATTGTGGGTATTCGTTAGAACCGCCTCGATGAGACGGTCCTAACGAGTAGCCACAATCTATATTTTGAACAGAATTAAGAAAAATATCAATGTCGATTTTTCGGCGGTAAAGTTTACAATGTATTTGTAATGAAGGGTCAAGAAACATTACGCTAACACACCCGTGCGACATAGTCATTTTTCACATCTCCAAAATGGATGCTTTTCGGATGAAATCCCGTGATGTTATTCTTATTTATACTGCAAACATAGGTTGTGAGTGCTCGTTAGAACCGCCTCATCAAGGCGGTTCTAACGAGTACCCACAACCTATGTCTTGGAGTAAAAATAAGAAAAATAATGTTTACCCCCGTAAACCCCAGTTTTCTCTGTATAAAGTGGGGTGTAAGGGATATATATAGATAGTGCCGGTTTTGAGGTAATCTGTTAAAAACCCTCACAAATCACCTCTTCAACCAGCACTATCTATATATAAACACATCTTACCACATATATATTTTACCGCAGTATTTTGAGCAGACAGATAAACCGACTATTACATGTCAATTTATCTTTACCACACTGATAGTTGGACATCAAAGTCCAAAAGGGAAATCACCTACGGACTATTTCAGTATTTAGAAAACCATTCACTGGACAAAAAACTAGTCATTTATTTACGTTCAATTTCTTACTATTCTAGTACAAGCCGTGATAGCCGAGTGGTCTAGATGGTTTGGACTGTAAATGGTGGGGCATGAGTTCGAATCCCGGTAATGACATAAAAATCTTTTTATAATGGAACATTGAATAAAAATGATGACAGCGTAATCGGTTTCAATAAAAAGCGTTTCTAAGCGATAAAAATGGGTTAAAAAAAAAAGAAAAAATACAAAAAAATCCTGATAACACTGTAATCGGTTTAATTAAGAAAGGTTACTAAGCAACTCGTAGAGAACAACAAATAATTAAAAGTAATATCCAAAATCTGCTCCGATAAAAGTCGCGGATAGACACTATATAGAAACATATTAAAAAGAATTTTGAAAATTCCACTTTGGGGCAAAAACTTTAACCCCTCCTGAAAGTGCCTTTACATAATCCAATGACCACCAGATTTTGCACATATAACAAGACTTTAAGGCTGTATAACATATTAAAATTCCAAGTTCCTATGACAACTTTTGGAATTTCAGAAAGTCTTTGAGTCTTCCTAAAAGTGGAATCCCATCAACCGATTTGTCCCAGTTTTTGCATATGTATTTGGGTTGCATATATACATATTATCACAAAATTTCAAAGTTCTAGCATCATTTTGGAATTTCCTGCAAGTCTTTGAATTGTTGTAAAATAACATTGGTTCAACTAATTACCACCAAACTTTGTACATATGTTTCAACATACAAAATGCACATTCTTATAAAATTTCAACATTGTAGGTCGGAAGTGAAGCAAAAAAAAAATATTAACTTTCATATTTTGGTGGTGGGTCATTTACTATTGTAATTTTATTGAATAAAATCAAGCATTTTCTATCTTTTTTTTCATTTCATTCTTCGCTTGAGCCTTACCTTCCTCAATAAGTTTCTTTCTCTCACTTTCACTCAATCCTGTTTGTTTTGAATGTATATTGTCTTTGAGTTTATTATATTTGTCCAACTCATCCAACACAAGTTTAAATTCATTCTCAGATATCTGTCCGTCTGTCAAAGCCTTAGAAATCAAATCCTTTATACTATTCAACTTACTATCAGCAATAGTTTTAATCTCATAATGTTTCTGTGCTTTTGAAGTCATTTTACGCCTAATTAGTTTAACACACACACCCAAACTCCCACACACAACAGCACCAATCTCTAAAGGCAACATAATTGGAACAGTTAATCCAACACCTGCCAAAATAACACTTGTTGATATCAAACCAGTATCAACTCCATCAGTAATATTTATTCCACGTTTGTATTTTTTGTATAATGCTTTTCTCACATCTCTCTCATTAATTAACGTCTTCTCTATCTCGGATATCTTCTGTAATCTATAGTTCTGCCCATCTTCAACAGGCAATTCAGGATATAATGGTGCAGTAGGTTGTTTCATTTTTTTTCTTAATAACACATATTTTTTTTATTCAATAAATAATTCAATTATCATCGAAGCCACAGTATTAACACATGTAGCATTATTAGTCTGACAAACAAAATCAATCGCATCACCAGCCTTAACCTTTAACGGTGTAGCAAAGTTATCGTGTTTTCTTAAAATATTATTCAATGATATATCATATCCTGCTTGTGGATTTCCATTAATTGCAATCGCCACAGACACATCGCCTTTTGTTCTTTTACTCGACAGTCCAACACCTATTATCTGGCCAGGAAAGTTCATCACATATCCAACACCTACTTCTCTACCACCATTTCCAAAGCCAAACACTTCATTCTTCTGTAAGGAACCTTTACTCTCCGCACAAATGCTTATCAATTTTCTGTCTGACATATTATCAACCTTATTATATAATAATCGATGATTGACATACATATCCCGAAATCTATCTTGAAGTCCTGTATGTCTATCATTCAATGTATTTATTTGTGTAAATGCTTGACTTCTCATATTAAATATTTCTTGTTTCAGCCCCAATGCATCTACGTGTTTTCTCTTAGCACCAAATATACTCATTTTTTTATTATAATTATATAATTTCCAAAACGCAATTAATTGGTAGATGATTAATTACCTTGTTGTTATTTTCATCCCTGATTTCTAATTTCAATTCTGCTATAGCATCATTCACCAAACACTTATATTCTGGATGCTCAAATCTCACTGTTGTTATCTCTCCAAACTCTTTATTTTCCACTGGAACAACAGCCAACACAGTACTCGGCATACCATCTAAATAATTATTTGAAGTATTAATCTGTTCCAAATGAACATACAATGATTTATAAACAGCAAAATCTACAGCTCTCTCACCATAATGAGTTTCATTAACAGCAAACTTTCGCTTATTTCCAAACCCCAACATTTGTTTTAAGCCCTTGCTTATCTTCAATTCATCCGGTGTAATTAAAGAAGCAATTCCATTTGTTTCATTTACAGATAATGTAATATTATTACTTTGAAATAAATCTGCTATTTGTTGGAAACTATAATAACCATCTATAATCTTATGAGGTCTCTCTTTAGTCTTCTGCAAATATTCATCAACAACATTAAACCATCCAACACCATATGTTATAGATTTCAAACCAATACGTTTATTCCCATCTCTGTTATCAATGTATTGTTGCAAGTTTATTGTCTTGTCAATATTCGAAATTGTATGATACATTTTTATTTTTTATATATAATCAATAATAAAAATGATACCTAAAGAATTCAAGTACAATCCCAATGCATCATATAACCCCAATACTAAATATACCGAAAAGAATATTGAACTTAAAAAACAAACGATTTATGTTAATAAAGACGACCATTTTCCAGTAACGTTTCCCGACTTATTTCAAAACTATCAAAATCCAACATTACACACCAATGAACCGTGGAATACATGGCTTCATTCATCATTTGACTGGTGGCAATGTCAATTAAATTTTGCTGTTTGGTGTGCCACTACAGGATGTGGTGTAAGTTATCAAGATCATTTGCAAAACACTTCAGGACTAACTAAAACAATATATACATTTCATGTTTATTATTGTATTGCTCGTATTTTGAAAGAACTTAAAACACCTTTACCAACAGATGAATCATTTTGTTATTACAAAAATCCATACGACAAAGCTGTCTATCAAAAGTTATGCAATGAATTCAATGTTTCACCTAATACAGATTGGAGGCAAAAATTAGAAAGTAGTTCTAAATGCAGTGGTCTAGGGAGTTACACACAATATTTTAAACCAAGTGGAAAATATAGACAAGAACATCGAAGTGAAGGTCCATTCTTTAATCCAAATGATAAAATAGAACATACAGTAGATACAAGTGACGCCTGGACAATGTTTATATTAGACAAATCAGAAGGATTAACAAAAACAGGTATTGAACGAATTAACGAAAGTATTAGAATGTTTGTATGGGCACTATTAGCAGCACAATCTCAAACACGTGTAGAAATTCTAAAAATAGGCACAGGATTTGATGCTCAGAAACAATTTCTTGCTAACATTGAAGATGCTATTAATAGTCCAGTTGATTTACCAAGTCAAATACAAAGATATCAAAACACACTCAAATATGCAAGAAGTAAAGTAGATTTTGTTTATGGTATTGGATTATATATGTCTCCCAGTGATATGGTTTTACAAGTTGGCACTATCGCTGGATATAATAATAAAATTGTAATTGCAACAGAAAATCAAACACTTGGTTTCAATAGTGATGTAAATGTTAAACCTGTTGCATCTGCTACACAACCTGCAACTATACAAGGCACACAAACAAAGAAATCTCTACCAGATTATCATCAACAAGCAGTTGATTATGCAAAGAAACACAATCTGTCAAAAAGTTGGGTTGATGGTGCTGGTACCTCCGATGCTAGAATAGCAGATTGGTTTAATCATCACAAACTTGCTAACCAATCTACTACAAAGAAATCTCTACCACAATCTCTACAAGGCACACCAACAAATAAATCTCTACCACAATCTCATCAATCTCTACCAGAAAAAAAAGAAGCCATACAACATGAAGACAACAAAACAGCATTAATAGTAGGAAGTATAGTAATTGGACTATTAATTATGTATGAAATTTATTAAGTTCTTTTTTTTCTTATAAACTCTCTCGCAGATGCATATAACAATCCAGCAACCAATACAACTAATGCCCATAAATGTTCTCCAAACCAACCAACAACTTTACCCGCAGAAGACAACAACCAAGACACAATAGAACCAATAACACCTGGTAATGCAGTAGCTACTTTTCCTGCAAGGGTAGAAAGTAATTTACCAAGATTTGATAATTGTTTCTTAACCCAATCTTTAACACCACCTTTTGGTGGAGAAGGAGGGGTTGAAGTAGTACCACCACCAGTAGGAATAACAGCTTCTACAATAACACCAATAATCATTCCAAAAGCGGTTAAAATACTAACAATTGTAATGCCTTGTTCTCTGAATAATGTTCTAATTCTTTCACCCAATGTAGTGTCTTCTTTTAATACTTTGTTTATAGTCTCTTTGATTCTATTTACCTGACTACGTAGTTTTTCTTTATTAACATTAATAACTTCCAATCTTGCACTTCTCTCACTTTCTAACTCTTTGATTCGACTACTTATCCTTTCTATTTGAAATTCATCATTGTCTGCTTTGGCTTGTTCTAATTTTGTATTTTCTTTTGCTAAGTCTTTATTTGTTTCATTCAGTTTTGCCAATTCATTTGCTATCTCTTCTTTGACTGTTGTCATTGCATTTGCTATTCCATCAATCTCTCTTTTTGTCCAATCTGTTTGTGTTCCTGCTTCACTACTAACACTTTCAATGAATGATGTCTCTAATGTTTTCACAGATGTTTCTGCATTATTTGCAGTTTCTAATAGTTCTTGTGCTTCTTGTTGTGATGATACATCATTATCAAGATTCTTGAATTTTTCTGATAATAAATCAGATTGTGTCTCTCTCAACTGGTTTTCTATTAAAGTTGTAAGCTCAGCTCTACCTTCTTTAATTCTTGTAGCAGATGGTTTAAAATCATCTACACCTAATACATTCCTAACAAAATCAACACCATATTTCCTTTGCAAAGTATTAAATGATAAAAATGTTGCTATTTCATCTGGTGCATTGGAACGATAATATGTTAATGCAATATCCTTTCCACCTTCATCTTTAACATATAACATTGGCCTTCCAAAACCATCACTCTTGAGAGACAAACCTTTGGTTTTACGTTTAGGTTCTTCATTCCTTTCGTAAAATCTATCTATCATTTTTTGACCTACGCTATCAAGCAGAGTTTTCCTATCATCACCGGTTAAATCATTCGAATCAGCAAACTGACTATTTAATGTTCTCTGAAACTGCTCTTCATCTGTAAAAGATGTTTCTGCTTCTTCATCATAATCATCCCTGTCATACTCAGGATTTTCATATTCAGCCATTATTTATTTATTATTTAAAAATATTTTTTTATCTTTTAAAAAAATGTCAGCTTACGGAGAAAAACTAAACCCTTACAGAAAATTAAGAGAACCACGAGGTGTGAGAGGCATCCGCCAAAGTGTAGTAATAACAAATAACCCTTCAACTATTGACCAAAATCAACAATTATTAGTGAGATTTCCTAATCTAAGTAGTAATGATGTTATTGTTCCCGGAACAGTCAGATTAGCATTTGAAATTGAACTAACCTCTAAAGATGCAAATGCAACTATATTTCAAAACATAGGAAGAGCAATAATTAAGAAAACAACAATTAGAATAAGTGGAAATGAAGTTATGTCCATTGACGATAGTGACATCTATCATTGTTATATTGATTTATGGAAGACTATTACAGAACGTGTAAATATGGTATATCAAGGCGTTGGCAAAGAGAACATGTTGAGACATAGAGTGGGTGCAGGAAACGCAACAGCAGATAAAGAAGATCAAGCCATCGCAAAAGCATATGGAAACAGGTTTTGCATCCCACTTGATTTTGAATTATTGGAAACCCATATGCCATTTTATCAAGCAGGATTAGGAGATAGACTTGAATATGAACTTACATTCAATGATTATAATAAAGTAATTAAATCAGGCGATGCAACTTCAACTTATACAATCAAAAATATTTGTTTGGAATTTGATATTGTTTCTGATACTGAATTAGCAAGACAAATAAGACAGCAAGTTGATGGTAAAATGGTTATTTTGTATGACAGAATACTAAGACACAGAAAAATACCAAAAAATAAATCTGATACACTATGGAATATTAATTTAAATGTCCCAGCTAGAAGTATGAAAGGGATTCTATTGTTATTTGAAGATCCTGAAAGGGCCAGCACAGAAGAATATTATAATCCAGAAATTACAAAAGTGGAAATGACAATAGAAGGGATTCCGAATCAATTGTATAGTCAAGGAATGAAGTCCCACCAACACTGGGACGAAATAAATAAATTCTTTGCTTTGAATTCAAAAAGAAACAAAGAAACAAGTATGGTCGTTAAAGATTTATATTTTACTGATACAACAATAGAAAAATATCTAACGAACAGGTATGCTTTATGGTTGGATTTACGTTCAACTGATGATAATACACTTCATGGTTCTGGAAGAAGAATTGAAAATGCATCAGAAGGTATCACAATACAAATAACGAAAGAAGCAGGAGTAGATGAACCAATCAATCTTTATTTGTTTGTTATACAAGATGCACAAATCAACTTTGAAGATGGTAGATTTAAAGAAGTCAGTTATTAATATTTTTTTTTTTTACAAATAAAAATGGAGCTACCAAAATATCCTCATTGTGCTGTTATATGTGGTCAAACTGGATGCGGGAAAACAGAGTTTGTCCTTGACCTTTTGGAAGAGGAATATCGTCAAGTATTTAAACATATTGTTATACTTTGCCCAACCATTCAATGGAACAAGGCTTATAAAAATCGTGAGTGGATTGGTGATGTTAGAAAGCCTAAAACAAAAAATATAACAATTGTTAATCCTATTGTTAATGGAGAAGAAAAACTACAAGAACTACTAAGAATGTTCTTTAATAAATATGCTGGTCATTCTACTCTCTACATTATTGATGATTGCAGTGCAACGAAAGAACTAACAAAGAAAAAAGATATGTTATCAGAATTAGCATTTTCTGGTAGGCATGCAGAACAATCAGTGTGGGTTATTTCGCAGAGATATAATTCTGTGTTAAAAGATTTAAGAGAACAAACAAAATGGCTATGCATGTTCTACACAAAAGATAGAGATAGTTTTGAAAATTGTTTAAGAGAGAATGATGTTATTCCTACTTTGGAAGAACGACAGAGAATAAAAGAAGAACTGAAAAAAAAGAAGCATCGTAAGTTAATTTTGAAGACTGACCAGCCTACTGGTTATTGGTTGGTTGATTGATTTTTTTTTTTTTTTTTTTTAGCAATGATTAAGTAATGTTTATGCAATGCTGTAGCAAATCTTAAGTAATGCTTATGCAATGTAAAATAGCAATACTAAAAAACAATGCTGTTAGAAATATTATCAATCACTGCAATCTTATCAATAATCATAACAAACACTGCAATCTTATCAATAGCCGGATATGCGATGTTTTATTTTTTAAAAATAAAAAATAAATTACATAAAATAAAAATGAATGCTGAAGAATTATTACAAGACATTGAATGTGAAAGCACTTATGTAGAAAATAATGAACAAGAAACAAAACGTGAGCGATTATCAGCCATTGTTGCTGGTGGTGGTAGTAAGCAGTATCTTGGTAAAGACTTACAACTATCAGACATTGATACAATGACAGCAGAACAAATAAACAAACTTTACTGCAGATATGAAGCAAGATTGGGAGCAAGTATGACTAAGACATTGGGTAATTCTTTCATTAGCTTATACGTGATGGGTGTATCAAAGTATTTCAATGTTGTTAATCCACCTAAACTGATACAAGACTTAGAGGAAGACCCTTTTATCAATCACGCTTTGACAAGTTCATGTTGTGAATTGTACTATAGATATGGAATGTATCTTGCTCCATTAACTGCAATGCTAACAACAGCAAGACATATTGATTTTAATAAAAAAGAAAATATTTCCTTAGAAAAAGATGAGCGAAGTTAATGAAACTGTTAAAACAAAAGACCCAAGACGAGTATCTGCTGGTAAGAAAGGTGCAGAAGCAAGAAAAAGAAATGCAGAATTAAGAAGAAAGGAGGCTGAAACTATAAAGAAAGAAAACATGGAATTAAAATCTATAACAAGAGATGATGATGATGTGCAAACAAACAATTCACAGAATATAAATATATACAAAAATTATATACCATTATGTATAACAATTGGAGTTGTTGGAATAGGATTGTATATGTACAAGTCTAAACAAGTTGTACCACAACAACCTATGATGCAACAACCTGCACCTATTATACAACAAAAAGAAATTGACCCATTTGAATTTAATTAATTTAAAAAAATAATATTCTCATTAAAAAAAAAAAAATGACAACCTCAATAGACGGAAAACAAATTGCAAACATGTTATATCATGCTGGAGTGGAAACTGTATTAACTGTTGGATATTCAGAATTAGGTAGAAAACTATTGAAAAGACCAGCACCAAAACTAGATTTTAATATGACAGATATTGGTATGTTGTCCATTGATATATTACTTGCAATGGCAACAAAGGATATGCTTGTTAAGCAAGGTATTATTCCTGCAGATATTATGAAGTAATTTTAATATTTTTTTTTCCATTATATAAAAATGGCAAGTGCAGTAGCATTAATGGTTGGAGGAGCAATTACAAACGCCTTAGCCTTTTCAGGTAGTAATTATTTATTTTCACATATGGGTAGTAATAGTGATGAAGAGAGAAAACGACATGATAAAGCGATGGAACAATTAGAATCAGCAACAACTGCGTGGAATGAGAAGAGAACAGAAAGATTGGATTTTATTAACGAACAACTGAAGAAGGAACATCATGCTTTGAATGAGTTCAGTGATGCTGATACTGCTATGAGACAGTATTACTATATTACAGGAAAACAATTGCCAGATAATTTATCCACACCATTACCACCAAAACCTACATTAAGTGATTTTTACACTCCATCAGAAGACCAGAAAAATAGAGAGATTGCATTTGTTGTTGGTGGTATGGCATTGACAGGATTTGTTGCTTGGAAGTTGATGTAGGTAAAAAAAAAAAAAATATTTTTTGACATAATCTTTCTTTGGAAAAACTAAATCATAAGCATGATATTTATTTTTTTTATTATTCTTACATGGTTTCAAACCAAGTGGTCTTACATAAAATGGTGGTTCTTTACCTTCTATCTTCTTTGTGAGATGTGCAGGACTCCATACTTCACCATTGTCTTTGAGAGTTAAAATTACACTCACACCATTTTCTGTGTTAATTTCTCTGTAGTCAGTGATTGTATAAATGTTGTTGATTTCTAAATCAGTCCATTTCTTTGTGTCAAATTGACTTTGTTCCTTTAACAGCTCTTCAAACTCTTCTTTTGTAGGTGAATAGTCATCATCAAGCAATTGTGCAATATTTTGCGTTTGTGCGTTCTTTGACATCTTTTTATATATAAATATTTTTTCTTAAATAAAAATAAATGGAGAAGATATACTATAGTCCAAAAGGTTTCTGGAAAGGACACTCAGCTGTTGGTAAGTTAGCAAAAGAAGCAAAGGTTAGTCAGAAACAAGCATTAGAGTTCTTAAAGAAACAAGCAGTATGGCAAATATATTTACCTGCACCTAAGAGAATAATAAGACCAAAATTTGATGTGTCTGCAGAGAATGAAGTTCATCAGGCTGATTTGTTGTTTTTACCTCACGATACTATTGGTAGGAAGACATACAAGTATGCATTGACAGTGGTTGATGTTGGAACAAGATATAAAGAAGCCGAACCTTTGACGTCGAAAGATAGTAAAGAAGTTGCAAATGCTTTTGAGAAGATTTATAAAAGACATTTGAAGTATCCTAAACTATTGCAAGTTGATCCTGGTAGAGAATTTATGAGTTCCGTTTCAACTTTGATGGAAAAGCATAATACCAAAATAAGAAGAGGCAGAAAAGAGATACACAGAGACCAAGGAATAGTAGAAAGATTTAATAGAACCTTAGCAGAAAGATTGTTTGGTTATCAGTATGCTAAAGAGATTGATACTAAAAAAAGAAACAGAGAATGGGTTAAGAGATTATCTGATGTTATTAAAGCATTAAATAAGGAGACGAAAAAACCTCCTCCAATTATAACAAGAAAAGTTGATGCTGAAATTTGTCCTTATGTAAATGTTAGATATTTGTATCAACCTGGAGAATTAGAAGGTGGTGGAAAGAGAAGGGCTACTGACCCAGTATGGTCTGTTGATATTCATAAGATTGACTATCATATTATAACGCAGGGAATAAGAGTTTATTATTTGAAATCTCCTGCACCTAAGAGAGGGTTTGTCAAAGAGGAATTACTTATTGTTCCGGCTGATACCCATACGCGTATGTCGTAATGCCATCGTCAGTTATGTATCTTTTTGTGTCTAAAGGAGAAAGTGTAGTCTTATTTACTTTTAATCCATATATGTTGTGATGCATTGAGCGTAGCATGTTCATTGAGTGTGTGTATTTCTTTTTGTTGAATAATGCATCTCTGTAGTTTTCAAAATTGATTTGTTTTTTGATTACATATTTTTTTGTTCCTTTCGCTTTTTTGATGACTTGTTCATCTGCTCTTAATACTGAATATAGTTTAGGACGAAGACCAATATATTCTGATATTGGAACACCAGCACATTCATCCTTCATCTTACCTATGACCTTCTTGTTTGTTTCATCGTATAGTGGATGTTCTTTTGGATAATCAGAGAAATCGTATTCATCTTTCATTTCAGACATATCTTTGTAAGCATCTTTGGTTTTGATATCTACTAATAAACTGTCTGTGTCGGTGTATAACAAGGTGCAGTTATTACCATACTTCTTTTTCAATGTATTATAATACCAATCATACATAAGATGTTTTGATAAATCTAAAACACAGAAGCCAACATATATTGGTTTATTGAGAGTTAATCTTGTTTTATTCACTTGAATGGCAGATAACTCATTAGAGAACTTTATTCTACGATTGAAGTTTGGTTTGGCTATTATCTTGCGGATTTTTTCATTTTCACTGCCATCTGTTTTGACTAATTTAATATCAACTCTTTTACGTATGTTTTCCATTGTTTTGCCAAATACTGAGTTGTTCATAAGTTTAAAGAAATCTTTTTCAAATGTAGTCTTTGCTTTTTTACGTAATTCTGTATTCAGACGTATGTAAGGTTCCATCCAAGGTTTCTCATCAAATTCTAATATTCTGTGTATTTTTGTTATTTTCATACCAAGTTGTTTGTATAGTCTTAAGTTTTTGTAATGTACTACATATTTCTTCTTATCCATTAGATTGGGGACAAGTTTTTCTGTTTTTAACATACTATTTTCAATTAGTTCATTTTGATAGTCGGATAACCATTCTTTTTTAATTGCTAATTTTTCAGGTGCAAGTGGATAGTCATTATGTAGTTTATGTAAATGTTTGGGGTATTCTAAATCTACTTCATATATTCTTCCTCTACCTTTTTGTAATTTTGGAAGTTTTCCATCTATTAAATCTTTATTAGTTATCCATTTGAAACCACCAAATGGAAGTGGTTGGCTCATTGAATGACCATATAAATTATTTTCATCTAAATACATTATGTAATTGTCTTCTTCATTTGGATTATAATCTGCTACATATTTATTGTTTGCTTTTGCGTGTCTTTTAGAAACCATACTTATTCCACCTCTCATTCCTTTTTCAATGAAAAGATGCATATCCAAATCTGATAGAAGTTGTAATTCTATTTCTGTGTATTTTAGAAGAGCATCCCAAGATAGACCAGGTGCAGTGTAGTAATGTAGAGGGTCAAGTTTATAGTTATTCATACAGGTTTCTCTAAACTTTTGAAAAACATCTGCAAGTAAGAGAACATCTGTTTTGAGATATAAATCATGATAATCACCAAGTGTTTTACAGTTAAATTGTTTCCATACTTTTTGAGCGTGTTCATAGTCTTTTTGTTTGATACTTTCATCTGTAAGACTGCTGTAGAATTTGTCTATGGGTGGTAGTTGTGTTTCATCAAATCTATCAAAACTATCAATGTATTCATATGGATAGATACCTTTACGAGCAAGAAGATGTGAGTTAGTTGTATGTTTTACAGTTAATGGTAAGTCTGATTTGTTGAGTTTTTTATATCTTGTATTGTGACATTTTTTACATTTTGCTGTTAATAACCAATTTTCATTGATGTTTATTTCTTCTGTACCTTTACATTTTTCACATTCTGTCTTTACACCAATTGCTCCATCTACCAACTTTTCAAGAGAGGAAGCCATAAATTGAAAACTGTCTAAGAATTTCAGTTGTCCAATACTGAATGAGATGAATTTCTCTGAATTATTTGCAATACAAGTAATGTTTCCACTTGCTTTGTGTATTTTCTGCATTATTAGATGGCTATCATAACCTTTTAAGTTGTGGAAGATAACTGGAATTTTGGTTTTATTTGGTTTGATTGCAAGTTTGAGATTACAGGATTTGTGTGCTGGTCCTCTATATTCTCCTGTGAAATGACAGTGGTCTTTTACTTTTGGGTTGTTTTTGTTATTTCCTATTTCTTGTTCGCATATCCAACATTTGGTGGCATTTTCATAGTCTTCAGTGTTTTGCTCTGTTAATGGTTTGGGGTGAGCAAAGATGTTATTGATATTGCTAACCTCACATTTTAAGTGATTCAAAAATACTTCAACAACATCTTTACCTCTGTAGATAACAGGTTTTTCAACTTGACCATCATATCTGACAACTTGATAACCAAATCCACAAGCTTCGTGTTCACTTGTTATTTCTGATTTATCTCCTTTTTGTTCTGTTTTAGGTTTGATTATACTTTCAAAGTCGGCATAAATGACATATGGAACGGGCATTTGATTTTGATGGTTTTTAAACTTGATAGTACCGTTTGAGGGCATTTCTATTCGCATTGGAGATTTATTTATGCCTTCACAGTCTTCTTTGTGTTTGATTAGTAGGTCTTCTCTTGTAAAACCATAAAGACATCTATCACAGAAATGTGTTTTATGTTTGTGTTTATTGTTCTGATTGTAAAGTAATCTATTAAGGTTTTTAATAAAACAGTAGTGATATTTTGTTTTTGACTCATCAGGAGGATAGTCATCAGGATTATAATCTTCATCTATCATTTCTTCTTCACTATCATCAATTTCCTCTTCAACATCTTCTGTTATCAAAAGCAGGTTAATTCTTTCTTTATCATTTGATTGATTTGAAATATGATATGGAAATACAGTAAGTTTCTCTGTCTTTTTTGTTAATGTGTATCCATAAACATTGATTGCTATATTGTTTTGTTTCTCAACTTTTGGTATTTGTGAGATTGGTGTGGGAAAGTCTATTCCTTCCATATTTAATGTGCCTAAATATTTACGATAACTTGATAACTTACTTGGATTGTTTTTGTTTGGGTATTTAGAAGCAAGTATATGCCATTCTAAACATCTATCATCATCATTTGATAAATTAATTATTGCTTTTTTATTTGCTATTGCACTTGGAAGAGAAATATACGAAGAACCTTTGAGTGGTTCATATTTTGCTATATTAAGATAAAGTTTGATACAATGGTCAATTTCTAAACCCGTTGCGGTATTTGTGAATTTTTCAATCCATGTTTGTATATAAGTTGTTTGTTTGTTATAGTTTTCATCTAAATTATTTCCATTAAGAACTGCACATTGTTCTCCGTGTGATGCACCGGTAACTTCTTTTCTTTCACCATTAAGTTCATCTTTAAAAAACTTTATAGATAACCCAATTGAAAATTTAATACCATTGTATTCTTTAATGTTTTCATTAATTTTATCTATAATGACAGATTTTTTATCATTAAACAAAATATTTGGGTCTTTATATTTATGAGCATCTATTTCATACGCTTTGAAGTAATTGCATAATGGTTTATCAACCAGTTTCAGAACATTTTTCTCTTTAGTATCTTCATCATTAATTTTTTCACTTGTTTTAACAGCATTTTGTTGCTGTCGTTTTCTTATCTTTTTATCTCTACGTCTTTTACGCAGATTTTCCAATGTAGAAGTTTGTTGTAGTGCATCACTCTTCTGTTTCTCAATATCTAAGGATTTAAGACCCTTGTCTAAAGCCTCATCACTAATTCTTCCTTCACTATGCAATTGTATTAGTCTCTCTACAGAACTCATTTTTTTGTTTTCTTTTAAACTATAAAAAAAAAATTTTAAATATAATAATAAAAATGGATATAGAAAAAGCAAAGATGCAAAATATATGTGCTATGTTGCCGTTAGGTTCAAATAAACCATGTAAAAACAAATCAGTAAAGCATTCTATATACTGCAAGGCTCATAATTTTATTATAAAACATAACAAAAGTAAAGTAGTGAAATGTTTACAATGTGGTAAAGGTACTACAGCAAAATATCAAATCTGTGATAAGTGTGGTGGAAAGAATTTTAGAGAAAAACAGAGATATTTTAACTCTATAAAACCTTTTAAGCAGGAAATTGCAAGATTGAGTATGATAGAGTGTTGAGGATGATTCAGGACTGAAAGAGAACATACATTCAAAACATTCAAAACTGAGTGAAAGTGAGAGAAAGAAACTTATTGAGGAAGGTAAGGCTCAAGCGAAGAATGAAATGAAAAAAAAGATAGAAAATGCTTGATTTTATTCAATAAAATTACAATAGTAAATGACCCACCACCAAAATATGAAAGTTAATATTTTTTTTTTGCTTCACTTCCGACCTACAATGTTGAAATTTTATAAGAATGTGCATTTTGTATGTTGAAACATATGTACAAAGTTTGGTGGTAATTAGTTGAACCAATGTTATTTTACAACAATTCAAAGACTTGCAGGAAATTCCAAAATGATGCTAGAACTTTGAAATTTTGTGATAATATGTATATATGCAACCCAAATACATATGCAAAAACTGGGACAAATCGGTTGATGGGATTCCACTTTTAGGAAGACTCAAAGACTTTCTGAAATTCCAAAAGTTGTCATAGGAACTTGGAATTTTAATATGTTATACAGCCTTAAAGTCTTGTTATATGTGCAAAATCTGGTGGTCATTGGATTATGTAAAGGCACTTTCAGGAGGGGTTAAAGTTTTTGCCCCAAAGTGGAATTTTCAAAATTCTTTTTAATATGTTTCTATATAGTGTCTATCCGCGACTTTTATCGGAGCAGATTTTGGATATTACTTTTAATTATTTGTTGTTCTCTACGAGTTGCTTAGTAACCTTTCTTAATTAAACCGATTACAGTGTTATCAGGATTTTTTTGTATTTTTTCTTTTTTTTTTAACCCATTTTTATCGCTTAGAAACGCTTTTTATTGAAACCGATTACGCTGTCATCATTTTTATTCAATGTTCCATTATAAAAAGATTTTTATGTCATTACCGGGATTCGAACTCATGCCCCACCATTTACAGTCCAAACCATCTAGACCACTCGGCTATCACGGCTTGTACTAGAATAGTAAGAAATTGAACGTAAATAAATGACTAGTTTTTTGTCCAGTGAATGGTTTTCTAAATACTGAAATAGTCCGTAGGTGATTTCCCTTTTGGACTTTGATGTCCAACTATCAGTGTGGTAAAGATAAATTGACATGTAATAGTCGGTTTATCTGTCTGCTCAAAATACTGCGGTAAAATATATATGTGGTAAGATGTGTTTATATATAGATAGTGCTGGTTGAAGAGGTGATTTGTGAGGGTTTTTAACAGATTACCTCAAAACCGGCACTATCTATATATATAAGGGGGTCTTCATTTCACGGACTTGTCACGTGATGCATAGCCTTTTCTCCAGCGCGTGTGTTGTCTTGATGCTGGCCCGGGTTTCAGCTCTGCGTGGAAGCATCATGCAGCCCATATATTTCTTCAAGCCCCGATGGGCGGGGGCAACTACTTTAGTAGAAACCGGTTTAAAGTTCATCGGTCGGATTTTTCCCTATTTTCCGCATATCAAAGGTATGTCTTTTGTTTAAAGCTTATTAAAGGTATTTCTTTTGTTTGTTTGATTTGAGGTTTTAGAGCATCAGTCAGATAAATAATGTATACCCCTATAAACCCCAGTTTTTCTATATAAAGGTGGGGTACACGCGGGTCAGAATTATATAGGTGTCTTATCGTGATGCCGAAGTTTACAAACGTGCTTTTATTTAAAGACAGGATTGGGGTGGGGGGGGGGGGGTCTGGTTCCCAGCTTTAACATGTACAGGTAACCAGCAGATAAAAGTAGGTGTGGCTTGGTCTTGGTGGGCTGGCTACCTATATGGGGCCATAAAACTGGTAGGGATTATAGGATATAATTGACTGTAATAATCAGCTGCTGTCCATATATTCATCAAACAAATACCTGCAAAAAAATGGACATAAATTATAATGCTTCATAAACAAAGATTAATTTATTTATTTACATTTAAATAGAAAAAAAAATCTAGTTTTGTGTAGTAGAAAATAAAATAGCAAACTTGACTGAAATCAGAAAACGATTTTATCTGAATGACAATTTAGAGGAAGAACGGAAAAATCTTTCTATTATATCTAATTTAAAAACAATTCTTTCATTCAAACATTATTTATTTATTTATTTATCAGAAGAAGCTGTTTTCTATAGTGTCAACTAATAATTTTTCAACATATCTGCAAATATATGATTAATGATTCCCTGAGGTCAGCGACTGGAGAAAAAATATTGGATATTCTGTACCTTGATCCCAGTGGTGTACAGGGAGATAACTCGAATATCGCCCAGAGAGGTTTTAACGGAAATTCACGACTTATTCCGATCGCCGCCTATGAAGGAAAAAGTTCGGTATGCCCGCCCATCGGGACTGGAAGAAATAGATGGGCTGCATGATGCTTCAACGCAGAGCTGAAACCGACCCGCAAATGAATACTGGTAAACCGCTTAGAGGATGTAAGCCTGCCCAGGCAAAGTGGTGCGATTCGGTCTGTCCATGCTTATAAACCCTATTGGTTTCATTGGGCGACAGGGCTTGAGATGTTATTTTATCTCAATGTCGGGTAAAAGTCCCACAAAATTGGAAGCAACGTCTCCAAAATGACCTATGTGTTGACGGGGACGTTAAAGCTCAAATCAATTTGATCAATAACAGCTTGACACTTATGAGGGTTGAAATTTGATTACAACCGTTATTTCGTTAAAAGGACAAAAATCGATTCTACATGAGCACATTGAACTACAGCTTATTGTGTTTGTACAAAAAATACTTTATAAATAAAAGCTTTGTAAAGATATAACGAGTCTATACATAAACTGTCAATCACGACAATTGTCGTCTGTTTTGTCGTCTGCCGGTTTCTTTAAAAAATCATTTTCGCAAACAGTATGGACCCAGATCAGACTGCTCCTCTAGGAGCAGTCTGATCTGGGTCCACAAAGTTTGCAAAAATGAAAATATATTTATAAAATTCAGCAGACGACATTGACAAATGACATTTTAAGATGCATTTTTTCTCGACAGCTTAAGGGCTAAAATTTGCAAGTTGATATATGCGATTTGCAAAGACTCCGATCAACCTGCGCGCATGCGCGTCATTGCAAATTGCAAAATTCCCTTGTGGATCTTGAAGTATGCATGAAGCAAAAAAAAAAAAACAAAAAAAAAAAACGATACACGTGTGACTGCATGAATGCGCAAACTGATCCCCTAGTTGCTCACGATTCTAGTGTCTTTTTGTACTTTTTCTTGTGCCTCTGTTCTCCAGATCGATCTTCGACCGACTATGCGTAAAACGTTTTATTTCAGGTTTTGGGCACAAAAGCAGATGAATGAAGATGGCCTCGAACAAACAATGTTGTGTTCAACTTATCAGAGACCTTTATGATCAAAGTCAGTGCGCTTAACAACAAGGCCATGGAGATTCGCCAGTCTAGAGACGGCGATAACAATTTGATTTGAGGGTTAACGTCACCGTCAACACTGGTCATTTTGGAGACGTTGCTTCCAATTATGTGGGACATTTACCCGACAATGAGATGAAATGACATCTCAAGCCCTGTCGCCCAAGGAAACCAATATATAGGGTGTATAAGCATGGTCCGACTCGCACCGCTTTGCCTGGGCAGGCTTAGATCCTCTAAGCGGTTTACCAGTACTCGTGTGCAGTCGGTTTCAGCTCTGCGTGGAAGCATCATGCAGCCCATCTTTTCTTCAAGCCCCGATAGACGGGGGTTGTACGATAACAATAAGAAATTATCATTCAAAACATCCAAACGTGATACATGTACTTACTTGGTGGTTTGAGCCTCGCTCGGGTCACATGTGGGACTCCAAGTTCTGCCACTGTTGATCAGGTGGTTTTCCTCCGGGTACTCCGGTTTTAGCCCACCCCTGATTAACGACTTCGAAATTAGTGAAATAATCTTGAAAGGGCCGTGAAACCAAATAAAAAAAAATAATAAAATTAAAAAAAAAAACACTTTTTGGTTCGATTGTTTTTCATCTCAATGTCGGGTAAACGTCCCACAAAATTGGGAGCAACGTCTCCAAAATGACCTATACAGCGTTGACGGGAACGTTAAACCTCAAATCAATCAATCAATGTACGCTCGCTAAATAAAAGTAAAGTTTTGTCAAGTACATGTACTTGTCAAAGTATCTTGGAAATTTAAAAGTAAATATGCAACTGTGAATGAACCTCGCCACGTGAGAGGGAGATTCGTTTGTTTGTTTGTTTGTTTGTTTGTTTGATTGATTTGATGTTTAACGTCTCCGTCAACAATCCATATGTCATTTTAGAGACGTCGCTTCCGTTTTCGTTGGACTTTTACTCGGCATTGAGATGAAATGACATCTCAAGCCCCGTCTTCCAGTGAAACCAATACGGTTTATTGTTTGTTTGATTTGTTTGATTTGAGGTTTAACGTCCCCGTCAACACTGTAAAGGTCATTTTGGAGACGTCGCTTCCAATTTCGTGTGACTTTTACCCGACATTGAGCTGAAATGATACCTCAAGCCCTATCGCCCAATGAAACCAATACGGTTTATAGCATGGACGATCGGGCTCACACCGCTTTGCCTGGGCAGGCTTAGATCCTCTAAGCGGTTTACCAATACTCGTGTGCGGTCAGTTTCAGCTCTGCGTGGAAGCATCATGCAGCCCATATATTTCTTCAAGCCCCGATGGGCAGGGGCCACAACTGTGAATGAACCTCGCCACGTGAAAGGGAATTTCGTAGCAGTACTTACGGAATTACAAAGGTCCAGGCGAGGCTGCGCATACGCGCAGTCTCGCCTGGACCTGCGCTATTCGACCCTCACAAAAGGCCTTTACATTACAATGACACACCCGTACGCGTGCGACATACTGCATTTTTCACATCTCCAAAATGACTATTTTTCTGATAAAAATCCGTGATAATCATTAAGAAAACACGCCTATACCAATACATTGTAAATTTTACCGCCGAAAAAAAAAGCAAATTTTAAGACGAAAAATTGTGATATTTTTGTTATTTCTGCTCAGAATATAGATTGTGGTACTCGTTAGAACCGCCTCAATGAGGCGGTTCTAACGAGTACCAACAATCTATAGTTTAGAGCAGAAATAAGAAAAATAAGGTTTACCTCTGCAAACCCCAGTTTTACTATATAAAAGTGGGGTTCAAGGGGGTCAAAATTATATAGGCGTGTTTCGTGATGTTTTCTTATTATGCTGCAAATATAGATTGTGGGTGCTCGTTAGAACCGGTACCGACAACCTAAGTCTTGGATCAAAAATAAGAAAAATAATGTTTACCCCCGTAAATCCCAGTTTTCTCTATATTAAGTGGGGTTAGGGGGTGTTCATTTGACGGACTTGTTCACGTGCTGCGTTAGCTCACAAACTAGACATAGCCGAGGTCTATTTTCTCGTTGCAAGGGTGAGTTCAATGCTTTTCACGTGACAACCAAGGTCCACAGTCAGGGCATTGGTTTTAATGATTGGAACTTTGACAAAATTTGTTATCAGTTCATGTCTGTCTTCTTTCTCTTTTGTTTTCAAATTTTACAACAGAAATTTATCAGTTACCCCCTTATATACAGTCAAACCTGTCTTAGTGGCCACCTCTATTAAGCAAGCAACATGTCTTAAGCAAGCAGGCATTCGGTTCCCGAAAAAGGAAATACATTAAAATTCACCTGTGTTAAGCAAGCACTCTTTGAATGTCCCAGATGTGCTTGCTTAATACAGGTTGGACTGTATATTGCATTGTATCATATTGACCCGATAAAGATATGCTATCTCAGGACAAGTCAGCTTTATTACGTCAACATGACATTGCACTTCTAAACTGTTATTAATACTGGAAAAAAAATGAAAAAAAAAATGCATTAAAAATATCAGTCAGCTGATTGTAAATAGACAGACCCATTATATTCCATGCCGGAATGTTGGGACGCACTGAGGAAAATCGATAACCGATCTTCATCACGTGAACAAGTCCGTGAAATGAACACCCCCGTACACCCCACTTTATATGAGAAAACTGGGGTGTACGGGGGTATACATTATTTTTCTTATTTCTGTTCCAAAACAGAGGTTGTGGGTACTCGTTAGAACCGCCTCAATGAGGCGGTTCTAACGAGCACCCACAACCTATGTTTGCACTATTAATAAGAAAAATATCAAAGATTTTCATCAGAAAAGTAGGCATTTTTGAGATATGAAAAACATGCACTTTATCGCACGGGTGTGTTTTCGTAATGTTAAATTGCCAGTTAAAGGTGCATTATTGAGCTACCGGGTCTCATTTTTTCTGGTTTTTATCTTCAATACATACTCCATTGTCATGTGTACACTTTTGGAGCCAAATACAGCTTCAGAACTTTGTGACAATGGTCTTTTTCAGTCGTGTTTACCCTTCGCTCTGAACATGTTCGGAATTTCTGCTCTAAAAATAAATTTGTCACTTTACACATACATGGCGACAGTATCGTCTCTGAGAGTCGTTACTTATGGCATGGTATTCAGCGTCATATTTTTTTTCCGATTCAGGCATGGCCTCAGCAAACAAGGCCAAAAAATGAACGTCGCATAACGTCATATATGGGGATTCTATTTTTGTCACGAACTAAAAATAGATCTAACTAGTGTTCGAAACCTAGTTAGGGAATCCCTCTCAAACTCGTTTACATGTCATCATAATTGTTCGCATTTTTGCATAAAATGCATTCATTTGTATTGTTTTAAAGAAAAATACCGGCTATATGTATTTTATTTTTGGAAGCATTTTTCCGGATAGCTCAATAATGCACCTTTAAAGAGTTTACAAGGGGATAAAACTGATAAATAGAATACCAGATTCGTGTCTTTAATTTCAAGCTATGCAATTCTACAAGCGTTCTCGAAGCCTTGCCTGATAAACTTGATATCAAAAGACACAAACTTATTGGACACCAGTAAAAATTCTGAAAGAAAACGATTGTACGGGACGGGCCTCCGTGGCCTAGTGGATAAGAGCGCTGACTCTTAATCATTAGGTCTCTCACCGCTGTGGTTCGAGCCTCGCTCGGGTCACATGTGAGACGCCAAGTTCTGCAACGGAAGGTCAGGTGGTTTTTCTCCGGTTACTCCGGTTTTCGCCCACCTCTGATTAACGATCTGCTCGATATGAGTGAAATAATCTTGAAAGGGCCGTAAAACCAAAACCAAAAAAAAAAAAAAAAAAAAAAAAAAAAAACGATTGTACGAGTGTCTGCTTCCTAATGGGGCAAAATCATATTCGTCTGGGTCAGAACAAGAAAATCATTTGTACGCAAACCAAAGAAAATACTAAAAATACATGTAATAACTCCGTTTACCAAATGCGGACCACTCTTACAGGAAAGAATTTGCTCCCTTTCGGGAGCAAATTCTTTCCTGTAAGTGCGATCCCCATGGCAAAGGAGGAAACTATGCTAGCTAATAAATAGTGTTGCGTATATCCTAGAGACATAGTTTTCTTCTTCTTCTTCTTCGTCTTCTTCTTCTTCTTCTTTCTCTTCTTCTTTTTTTCTTATTTTTAACATTTGTAATGTGTACGCAAGTGCGTATCTGCGTACAGGTAGCTACGCCCCTGTAACTTATATCTAAATCAATATGCCTTTCATAAACAGGCAAATTTGATCAGTACAATACCCGCATTGTTCAAAACAAAAACGGTATACGAATTTTCATGTCAATGCAATTGTACATACAGTATTACCCTGAATATTTGGACCCCAAACAGTCGCAAATATAATAGGCAATCAATGTAAACCCAGATCATGGCCGTTCCTGTCTGATCAGGGTCTACACTGTTTGCTTTTGAGGAAAAACTACTAGAACAATTTAGTATACTGTACGGCTAACTCTAACACAGCGCGCCTATATAGGCAATGGAAAATAACTGTGTTTTATTCTGCAACAAATCACAGCTCGGAAGAGCGTGACGAGTGACGTCATTAAAACTGCAAATTTATGACGTCACTTGTCGATTTCCTTGACGTTAGACGGTGTAACGTCATATTCTGGCATCGAAAACGTTAGAAAAGGATTTAAATGCGTGTGTTTCAGTCGGTAATTTTAGCGGGATTTCTTCTAACAATGGCGAAAAGTTGGGAGATTTTGACAGAAACAACAACATAATTGCCGATTTTCAGCGTGTTAGAATCGAAATATATCAGCTCTAGTCTGTGATTTGTTGAGCAATAAATCACAGTTTGTCGGTCAGTTGTAAGTAGACAAATCACGCGCGCTACGCGCTTGTGATTTGTCTACTTTTCAACTGACCTCCAAACTGTGATTTATTACTCAACAAATCACAGTTAGAGCTGATCTATTTCTTAATTAAAAATGTCCGGTCATCAACGCTAAATACGGTAGCTTGTATTATAGCCGGGGACATATAACTCATTTTCGAAAATTTAATTAGTCGGCGGTTCGAAAGGATAAACACACCTGAAATGGATAGATCAAAGTCTGAACTTTCGCATTCTGGGAGTTGTCGCATTTGTAAGCGGGGACAAGGTCTTCAAAACGGACACTTTTGCTAACCACCCAAATTATGTAAAAAAAAAAATGTTCAAAACATAACAACGCCTTTTTTCAAAACTTCAGGAAATCCTATAAAATCTGTTCATGTCCCGTAATTTGGAATACATTGAGCCAATGTTCACCGCAGTTTATGCCATTTAATACCAAACTATATTCTTTAAAATAATGTCTGAAAATGAACCCTCAAAATGGTAAAAAAATATGCATTGTTTTTTCTTAGGGGACATAACCATTGGATTTAAATGATTTTGTTTTGCTGTCATATAAAGGGTCTATATGTCTGTAATTGACAGTAGAAAAATGGTGCGAATAAGATGAGTAATTCTTTGAAAAAAAAAAAAAAAATCCATTACTCCCATTATTTAAGAAATAGATCAGCTCTAACTGTGATTTGTTGAGTAATAAATCACAGTTTGGAGGTCAGTTGTAAAGTAGACAAATCACGAGCGCGTAGCGCGCGTGATTTGTCTACTTACAACTGACCGACAAACTGTGATTTATTGCTCAACAAATCCCAGACAGAGCTGATCTATTTCGATTCTAACACGCTGAAAATCGGCAATAATGTTGTTGTTTCCTTCAAAAGCTCACAACTTTTCGCCATTGTTAGAAGAAATCCCGCTAAAATTATAGACTGAAACACATGCATTTATATCCTTTTCTAACGTTTTCGATGGGAGAAAATGACGTTACACCGTCTAACGTCAAGTAAATCGACTAGTGACGTCATATAATGACAGTTTTTAATGACGTCACTGGTCACGCTCTTCCGAGCTGTGATTTGTTGCAGAATAAAACACAGTTATTTTCCAGTGCCTATATAGGCGCGCTGTGTTAGAATTTATAATTCATTATTGCGTTGTTTTTTTACCTCTTTAAGGGCTTTTACCTTGGCGTGGTAATGAGGCTTGTGTGCCATCATTTTATGAAACAATATGGCACAAACTAAAGCGGTCCAATTATTTTAAACCTCTACTTCAGACATAGAATTTGTTAGGGTAGGAACATACGCATTTACGAATTACT
This sequence comes from Lucinisca nassula, assembly GCA_963580285.1. NCBI lineage: Eukaryota > Metazoa > Mollusca > Bivalvia > Lucinida > Lucinidae > Lucinisca > Lucinisca nassula. The sequence goes on along the minus strand of OY757026.1, from coordinate 58,623,839 downwards.
AGCAGTTCTCAATCTGTAGATAATAATTTCTTGTCCGACCTTATGTGTTCTGTTAAACAAACTGATATGGATATCTCTTTATATCTGACATTTTGTTTATTTATTTATTTATGAATTTTATTATATCAGCTGTAATGCTTAATATAGTTTCTGTCCTCCAAATCTGTTTTATCATGATAATGACACTTTTTTTCAGGGGAAAGTAGGATTTTATATAGTAAAATGTTTGTATTGTCAAAAAGGTATATTTTTGGTGCATCGTTCCCGTTATTTCTTTATCAAACTTATAAAACATATGTTCACAACCTTTCTACAACATTTTATAACAATATTTATTATTTTTCTACCCTAAAGGTACAATTGATTTACTCTTGTTATGACTTTTGCGATAATTGCTATTTATTGGGTACTGAGTTATTTCCTTTAATTTCAATTTTAAGATGCGACAACACCCTGAATCTAAACAGGCAAACATTATTCTTTGATATAGAGGTATTTTTATCCTTTCGAATCGATGGCTAATTAAAAATTATTACTAGAGGGTTTCTGAGATATATGAGATATATTGATTTTTGCAAACATTGAATAACTGGACGAAATCCCTCCTGCAAAGCGAATAGAATGTCACACACTGAGCATGCGGATACTAGGTTAACAGACTACTGCACAGCAGACAAAATCTTTGTGCTCTCCACTTGAAGCCGGCCTCGGAAGCTCATTCGGATGCCCGTCTGACTGGTGATCAAGAGGACGCGGGTTCGATAGCTGCCGGGGTCGACAGCATTCTTTCGAGGAGATCATGAAATCTTTTCTACGGTCATTCTGTCCCTTCTGCTGAATCAAGAAGGGCAGTTGTCAGTTTCTGTGCACTGTACTGGTTAACCGCTTACGTATAAGCCTGCCCAGGAAACGTGTGGATAAGTAAACTGACCGGCTCAAAAACGCCCCAAAATAGTGTTGACTGGGCCGTTAAACTCCAATACAAACAAACAATCTTCCGCTTGAAACCCGACGTAGCGCTACTTTGAGCAGATGGGAATAGTCGTCAGCCTTACGTCATGTTGAAGACAAAAAAGACTAACTAAGTAACTAACTATAACTAACTAACTAACTAACTAACTTACAAACTAACTACACTAGGACTTCGACGGCTCAAACACCTATGGCTCGTTTACTATGGCTGAGTCGAACACCTTTTTGAGTCCCTAGGGAAGTCCTCTAAATAAGAAGTAGTGTGGGATAATTAAGGAGATTTTCGGCTTTTATCTTGCAAATGTATGCTGTGTGTACTCATTAGAATCTCCTCGATGGGTAAAAAAGGCGTGTTTTCGTAAAGACCTGCAACAAAGCACTACATGAAGTTTCCATGCAATATCTTAAATTGACAGACAAGTTTGTATTTTTACCGGGTCAAAATCCAGGAGCACTTGCTTTGTCGCGATTGGGCAAATAAGGACTATTGCTGGAGACTAGGAGCTGTAAAGATAATCGTTTATCAGTCCTGTCATTGCGATCGATAATCGATTAGTATTCGCTAAGATTGTTGTCATAATTTTACCTGTCTGGCTTTCTGTCTGAGCATGACCCTTACCATACGTTGCACTTTACCATATGGTTATTTGAACAGTTAGGCCTGAGCAAACAGTGTAGATCCCAGATGAGACGCCGCAGAAGGCGGCGTCTCATCAGGGTCTGCACTGTTTGCCACTCATCCAGCTATTTTAGGCATAACTTTGGGTAGTAAATTGTACCTATCAAGTAATCGATTAAAAGTAAATCAGCAATGATAATCATTTTTGTGAAATTTTTCGATCGATTAATCGATTATACGATTAATCGTGTCAGCCTTACATGGCATGTACAAAAATCACAGGGCATGACCCCGAGGTTATAAAACTTTACTCATGCTCAACTCGATTGAGCATTTTTAACTAACTAACAAACTAACTAACTAATTTGGCCCCCGCCCATCTGGGCTTGAAGAAATAGATGGGTTGCATGATGCTTCAACGCAGAGCTGAAACCGACCACACACTAAAACTGGTAAACTGCTTAGAGGATCTAAGCCTGCCCAGGTAAAGCAGTGCGAGTCGGACCGTCCATGCTAATAAACCCTATTGGTTTCATTGGGTGACAGGCTTGAGATGTCATTTCATCTCAATGCCGGGTAAAAGTCCCACAAAATTGGAAGCGGTCTCTCCAAAATTACATATACAGTGTTGACAGGGACGTTAAACCTAAAAAAACTAAGTGTAGCATGAGCATCTTTAAACTTTAATATGCTCATAAGAATTAAAATACAAGCAAGGGCACCCGCCCATCGGGCCTTTGACAAATTTAGATAGGGTTGCAATATGTTTCCGCGCAGAGCTGAGACCGTCCATCCATGAGTACTGGGCGGTAGGGCTCGAGATGTCAATTCATCTCAATGTCGGGTAAATGTCCCACAAAATTGGACACGTCTCCAAAATAACCTTATTGGTGTTGACGGGGACGTTAACCCTCAATTCAAACACCTGCTCAAATCAGCAAGTAAAGCTGTCTGGCCTGCTCATAAATTTTAAAATGTCAATGACAAATTTCATGCCCAGATGAGCTGAACATGAAAGAGAAATGTACAAAAACTACAGGGATTGGAATATTTCATCACGTGAACTAGTCCGTGAAATGAACCCCCACCCCCAAACCCCACTTAAAATAGAGAAAAGTCGGGTTAACGGAGTATATATTATTTTTCTTATTTCTGCTCCAAGACATAGATTGTGGGTACTCGTTAGAACCGCCTCAATGAGGCGGTTCTAACGAGCACCCACAACCTATGTTTGCAGTAAAAATAAGAAAAATGTCATGGATATTCATCAGAAAAATAGCCATTTTGGAGATGTGAAAAAAATGCACTATGTCGCACGGGTGTATTAACATTATGTGGTTTGCGATAACAGCAGTTAGAGATGAAAAAATAGAAGAAATACAATATGTTCTAGAAAGGGTTATCCTTTGGAAGCAAGTAATACACCACAGAACTGGAAAATATGAAGTGTACATGTTTTCTGGCCCAGACTAGCTAGTTTCGGCCAATTCGGCCTCATCAGTGACCCTTAAATACAGTAAAATTCCGCTATTAAGACCACCCAAAATTGTGAATAATTCTGCTTTAAAAGGCTTATTTAGAAAGTTTCAGTCATTCTTTCTTTGTGTTTTCTGAAAACAATGTCCTCTGATCATGGACCACCTTTAGGACTGTTTAAAGGTGGTCTTAAAGACCACTTTTGAACAGTTCCAAATGTGGTCTTAATATAGGATTTTTTCTGTATTTTCAAAATTCCACAGTGGAATCATTGATCCCAAAGGACAAGAAAATATAAACTGCACTATGGTGTAGGGCAGGGAGACTTTTACGGCCGCCACACATTCCCAGACACCAGCTGTAGTGACGTCAAATATGTTCCAGAAAAGGTTATCCTTTGGAAGCAAGAATGGATAATATGGAGTGTACATGTACATGTTTTCTGGGCCAGACTAGCTTGTTTCGGCCAATTAGGCCTCATCAGTGACCCACAAATATTTTCAAAATTTCACAAGCCCGTGAAATGAAGATCCCTGTAGTCCTCACTTTAAACACTGGTAACTGAGGTTAACAGGGGTATACGTTATATTTCTTATTTCTGCTCCTGAAAGACATTGTGGGTACTCGTTAGAACCGTCATAATTGAGGCTGTTCTAACGAGCGCCCATAATCTATGTTTTGAGAGGACAAAAAGAAAAGTGATATATATATTGACCCCTATTGACATGGAAGACAAATATATGTTCACAGGAGTTGCCTCCCCTGAAGGTGTATCCATTCCCCTTAAAAATAGATTTAGAAACAATATTATTGCCACAACGGTGCCGATCAGACTGCGCGGATGCGCAGGCTGATCTGCTCATGTGTCGGTCGCAAATGACTAAAATCGTTTCTTTTGACAAAACTCGTGTTTTTCAAATCATCCTGTCATATCGGCCCCCGCCCCTCGGGGCTTGAAGAAATAGATAGGCTGCATGATGCTTCCAAGCAGAGCTGAAACCGACCTGCACGCGAGTACTGGTAAACCGCTTAGAGGATCTAAGCCTGCCCAGGCAAAGCGGTTCGAGTGTCAGACCGTCCATGCTCATAATCCCTATTGGTTTCATTGAGAGGCAGGGCTTGAGATGTCATTTCATGTCAATGTCGGGTAAAAGTCCCGCAAAATTGGAAGCAACGTATCCAAAATGACCTTTACAGTGTTGACGGGGACGTTAAACCTCAAACAAACAAACAAACAAACTGTCATTTTATTACATTTACGAGACATGTTTTGAGGTACATTGTACTATAACACTGTTGTATATATGGGTGGAAAACGAGCCCGAGGAATCTTCTCCATAAGATCTTGATTTAGTGTTGTTATGCATAAAAGCGTGAATGACCCCACAAAAAAAATCTGGGACTGTTTTCGTCAGTTGGCACATGTTCAAAACTATATTTATTATATTAACCCGTTTAGTACCAGAAGCCCCAAAACGGGTACCCTGGCAAACAGTGCAGACCCAGATCAGACGCCGCAGAACGCGGCGTCTGATCAGGGCCTCCCTCGTTTGCTCAAAGTTCAGACATTTTCCTAATAAATTTTCATGAAAACACAACCTGGCACCCCTAGATTTTGAAATGAACTCCTATATATAAGGAGGAAGATTCCATTTGGTACAAAAGGGGTTAAACAGTTTTTGTTAAAAGAGTACAATGGTACAATGTAATTGGATTGTATTTGCGAAGCAAAGTATTAATTACCGATCCCCGATCAATACACCCGTAATATAGGCATTCAAATAATTTCTTTACGAATAATATTTCGAAATATTTCCATGAACCTCGACAGGTGAAAAGGGTCTTCTACGAGTATCTATTGTTTTTGGGTTTAAAGACACGTCAACCCTTGATGGTCATTTTGTATCATCTCCCAGAGAAAAGAGAGAAAAGAGATAGAAGAGATAGTAGAGGATCTGAAAGTAAGAGACAGAGGAGAAAGAGGAAAATGAATAGAAATGTAGAAACAGACGAAATAACAACATTCCCCCCTCTACCCTTTTCTGCAAGGACAAGGACAAGTCTCCAACTGTAAGCCAATATCAGTTTTTGACGTCCCAGTGACGCAAGATACACGTCACCTTTGCCTCACCGAACCTTCACCTTCATAGAGTGAGTCGGTCACATTTGACTCCACCAGGCACACATCGCTATTGCAACGTCAAATCAACGTTGGTGCAACGTAACGTCACGACGTTGCACCTTCGTAGATGAGACGCTGCATAAATGTCATGACGTTGCCCCGACGTTGATGTGACGCCATAGTTACGTCATGTGCTTGCTTGGACCATTAATTCAGTTACTGGCCATCAGTATAGTTCAGTTAGCGGTGTGCGCTTCGAGCATGTACGTTTCATAATCATAGCATATCCGTGTAACACATAGAGGATCTTACACTCGTGGTCATTTCATATGAAATTTTCGAAACTCGCCGAAGGCTCGTTTCATAAATATCATATGAAATGACCACGAGTGTAAGATTCTGTTTATCATATGACCACTTTAATTTGGATTTTATCGCCTTTGAAGTTGACAATTATTCCACACAAAATAATGCATTGTTGACATGGACGTCATCATGACGTTACTTAATCCCGCCAGCGTGCTTTTACACGTGTGATCATACGATTTTTATGACAAGACCTTATCAACAACTTATCAACGACGTCATATTAAGGTAAATTTTCTCCTGAAAATGTGATATTTTTTCTTAGTCATACCCCAATACTTCATACCTCCAAAACTGTAAATTTTCTCCTGAAAATGTGTGATATTTTTTTCTTATTTATACCCCAAACATAGTTTGTGGGTGCTCGATAGGATCGCCTCATTGAGGCGAGTAGGACCTTACTGCATATAAACCTGATTGGTTGTTTGGACGGTAGGGCTTGAGATGTCATTTCGTCTCAATGTCGGGTAAAAATGGAAGTAAAGTCCCCAAAATGACCTTGATAGTAATGACAGGGACGTAGAACTTGTCCAGCAGGCACACATCGCAAGGACAACGTCAAATCAACGTCGGTGCAACGTACGTGACGTTGCATAAGCGACATTGCGTTGATGTGACGTCGCAATTACGTCATGTGACTGCTGGACTGCCTGAAGAAGATTGGTGCTAGGCCCCCGCCCATCGGGGCTTGAAGAAATAGATGGGCTGCATGATGCTTCCACGCAGAGCTGAAACTGACCCGCACACGAGTACTGGTAAACCGCATAGAGGATTTAAGCCTGCCCAAACAAAGCGGTGCGAGTCGGACCGTCCATGCTTATAAACCCTATTGGTTTCATTGGGCGACAGGGCTTGAGATGTCATTTCATCTCAACGTCGGGTAAGAGTCCCACAAAATTGGAAGCAACGAATCCAAAATGACCTTTACAGTGTTGACGGGGACGTTAAACCTCAAAACAAACAAACAAAACAGCCTGAAGAAGCTTGGTGTTAATGTCTGTACATAATTATAGCCTATAGCGAAGACTCTGACCAGACGGCGCGGATGTCTTCGCCTCGCGCACTTGCCCTGCTGTTTGTTTTTTGCTGTTTTTAGTTGTTGTTTTTTGTTTTTGTTGTTGTTGTTGTTTTTCAGCTCACCTGGGCCGAAGGCTCCAAGGGAGCTTTTAATTTTTTCTATAAACCGTAGTCCATCCATCTCCACCTTTGACAAGTTATATCTCTGCAGCCTGCAGGCTGAACTCAATTATTTCTCATCTGTAGCATGCCACTGGTAGGGGAAGATGATAAAAGCTTTTTAGCGAAATCGATTTTGTTTGTTTGATTTGAGGTTTAACGTCCCCGTCAACACTGTATAGGTCATTTTGGAGACGTCGCTTCCAATTGTGTTGGACTTTTACCCGACAGTGAGATGAAATGACATCTCAAGCTCTGTCGCCCAATGAAACCAATGGGGTTTATAAGCATGGACGGTCCGACTCGCACCACTTTTCCTGGGCATGATAAGAACCTCTAAGCGGTTTACCAGTACCCGCGTGCGATCGTGTGCTCTGCGTGAAGCATCATGCAGCCCATCAATTTCTACAGACCCCGATGGGCGGGGGCGATTTAACGAAATCGAATAAAAACTTTGGCTTTCTATGGCAGCCACAATGTCCCTTAGACTTACAATGGGAAAATAGTTGTCATTCAAGGGACCACAGTCAGAAAGAATGTCAGTGGAGCGCTGTAGTGCAGTGGTAAAGCATCGGATTTGAGATCGAGAGGTAGCCGTTTCGATCCTCGCAAGCGCCAGGTGTTGTTTCCTTGAGCAAGAAACTTTATCCACATTGCTTAGTACTGGTTCCTACCCAGGAAAAGAGGGCCACATGGAAGATTAGTACTAGTACTAAATGTGTAACCCTCTATAAATAAGGTCGTTATTTTATTATTATTTATTATTAGTAGGTTAAATCATAGGAAAGTCTAGGCCACATTTCTGGTCTAATCAGCATCAAACTTGGTCATTATGATCATCCTGACAATATCTGGGCCAAGTTCTAATATGGGTCCTGTCGGTTCAATACGTAGGTCAGTAGGTTAAATCATAGAAAAAAAAACTTGTGAACACTCTAGGGCCCAAATGTTTGGTCCAATTATCATCAAACTTGCCCAGACTGATCATTAAGACAATATCTTGGTCAAGTTAGAATATGGTTTATGTCGGGTCAAAAGGTAGGTCATTAGGTCAAATCATAGAAAAACCTTGTGAACACTAGAGGCCACAGATTTGGTCCAATCATTATCTAACTTCGTCAAAATGATTATCTTGACAATATCTGGCTCAAGTTTGAATATGGGTGATGTCGGGTCAAAAGTAGGTCAGAAAGTCAGTTCATAGAAAACCCTTGTGAACACTCTAGAGGCCACAGTTTTGGTTCAGTTATCATCAAACTTGCCGAGAATGATCGTCTTGAATATATGTCGGTCAAATTCGAATATAGGTCATGTTGGGTTTAAATGTAAGTCATAGCACAGACAAACCTGATGAATACTCTTGAGGTCACAGTTTTGTTCCAATCACCATCAACCTCGCTCATACTAATCAGCTTGACAGTATATCTTGGTCAGGCCGGGTATTTTATGGTAAACTCTTTAGCTGCTCCAGGGGAGCTTATAGTATAGTCTTCCTTTCGGCGTCCGTCCGTCAACATTACGGTAACACACTCGTGCGACATAGTGCATAGTTCGCATCTCCAAAATGGTTACTTTTCTGATGAAAATCCTTGATATTTTTCTTATAAATACTGCAAACATAGGTCGTGGGTGCTCGTTAGAACCGCCTCAATGAGGCGGTTCTAACGAGTACCCACAACCTATGCCTTCGAGTTAAAATAAGAAAAAATAATATCCACGTAAACCCCCGTTTTCTCTATATAAAGCGGGGTCTTCATTTCACGGACTAGTTCACGTGATGACCATCTTTGACCAGTTTAATCTCTGCAGCCCGCATGCTGATCTCAATTATTTCTCATTTGTAGTATTTCTCTGTAGGGGCCGAGGTGGTGGGGGGGGGGGGGGAGGGTAAGTGCAACCACGAGGTCCCATATAATTACAATGGGAAAATAGTTTCATTCTTTTTAGCACTGTAGAGGCCACAGTTTTGGTCCAATCATCATCAATTAGGTCAGAATGATCATCATGACAATATATCCGTCAAGTTTGTATATGGGTCATGTCGGGTAAAAAGTAGGTCAGTAGGTCAAATTACAGAAAAAACAAAACATTGTGAGCACTCTAGAGACAACAGGTTTAGCCCAGTCATCATCAAACTTGATCAGAATGATCATCTTGATAATATCGGGGTCAAGTCCGAATATTGGTAATGTATGGTTAAAAAGTAGGTCGGAAGGTTAAATCATAGAAAAATATTCTGAGCAATCCAGAGGCCACAGTTTTGGTCCAATCATCATCAAACTTAGTAAGAATGATTATCTTGGCAATATCTGGGTCAAGTTCGAGTATGAATCATGTCGCGTCAAAAGTAGGTCAGTAGTTCAAATCATAGAAAAAAACTTATGAACACTCTTTTGGCCAAATCATCATCAATATGTATCAGAATGATTGTCTTGGCAATATCTGGGTCAAGTTCGAATATGGATCATGTCAGGTCAAAAAGTTAGTCAGTGGGTTAAATCATAGAAAAAACATTGTGACAACTCTATAGGCCACAGTTGTGGTCCAATCATCATCAAGTTTGGTCAGAATAATCATCTGGACAATATCTAGATCAGATTCGAATATGGTTCAAGTCGGGTCAAAAAATTTCAGTCGGTCAAATAACAGAAGGAGCACTCTGGAGGCCACAGGTTTGGTCCAATCGACATTAAACTTTGCCAGAATTATCATCCTGACTATATCTGGATCAGGTTCAAATATGGGTCATGTCAGGTCAAAAAGAAGGTCAGAATGTTAAATTATAGAAAAAAAATTGGTGAGTATTCTATAGGCCACGTGTTTGGTCCAATCATCATCAAGCAGCTTAGTCGGAATGAAGTTAACTTGATAATAATCGGATCAAGTTCGAATTTGGGTCATTGCATGTCAGAAAGTAGGTCAGTAGGTTAAGTCATGGAAATGTCTTGTGAGCACTCCAGAGGCCACAATTCTGGTCTAATCATCATCAAACTTGGTCAGAATGATCATCCAGACAATATCTGGGTCAAGTTCTAATATGATCCTGTCGGTTCAACAAAACGTAGGTCAGTAGGTCAAATCATAGTAAAAACCTTTTGAACACTCTATGGGTCAAGGTTTTGGTCCAATTATCATCAATCTTGCTCAGTCTGATCAATATGACTATATATTGGTGAATTTAGAATATGGTTTATGTCGGGTCAAAAAGTAGGTCATTAGATCAAATCATAGAAAAACATTTTTTACACTCAAGAGGCCACAGTTATTGTCCGATCATTATCTAACTTGGCCAAAATGATCATCTTGACAATATCTGGGTCATGTTTGAATATGGGTCATGTCGGGTCAAAAAGTAGGTCAGTAGGTCAAATCATAGAAAAACCTTGTGAACACTCTAAAGGCCACAGTTTTGGTCCAATCACCATCAAGCTTGCCCAGAATGATCATCCTGACAATGTGTCGGTCACGTTCGAATATGTCATGTTGAACCCAAAAGCAGGTCAAAGCATAGACAAACCTGATGAACACTCTTGTGGCCACAGTTGGTCAAATCACCATCAAACTCACTCAAAATTATCATCTTAACAATCTGAGAGGCCCCCGCCCATCGGGGCTTGAAGAAATAGATGGGTTGCATGATGCCTCCACGCAGAGCTGAAACCGACTCGCACACTAGTACTGGTAAATCGCTTAGAGGATCAAAGCCTGTCCAGGCAAAGCGGTGCATGCTTATAAACCCTTTTGGTTTCATTGGGCGGCAGGGCTTGATATGTCATTTCATCTCAATGCCGGGTAAAAGTCCCACAAAATCGGAAGCGACGTCTCCAAAACGACCTTTACAGTGTTGGCAGGGACGTTAAACCTCAAATCAAACAAACATGACAATCTAAGAGGACAAGTCAATAAGTAACCAGCCTATCCTATTTCCAATAGACATAGACACCCACGATTTTCATGCTTTTTTCAATACATGTCTAAGGCATGAGAGCAAATTTGCACCCTTATCATGTCATTCACTCATAATATATTGAACATGAAAGATTTTTTTTGTTTGTTTGATTTTAGGTTTAACGTCCCCGTTAACACTGTAAAGGTCATTTTGGAGATGTTGCTTCCAATTTTGTAGGACTTTTACCCGACCATGAGATAGAATGACATCTCAAGCCCTGTCGCCCAATGAAACCAATAAGGTTTATTAGCATGGACGGGCCGGCTCGCACCGCTTTGCCTGGGCAGGCTTAGATCCTCTAAGCGGTTTACCAGTACTCGTGTGCGGGTCGATTTCAGCTCTGCGTGGAAGCATCGTGCAGTCCATCTATTTCTTCAAGCCCCGATGGGCGGGGGCCGTGAACATCAAGGATGACTAGCGATGCAAAAGCAAGCTTTTCGTCAAAAGTTGGGCCGTAGGGGCGGGGTCTGGGAGGCCAAAGAAGCTCAAAACGCAACCCTCTGCTGACAAGGTAATGACAACTGTTTTTGGGACGCACAATGTGTTATTATGTTGGCCTTTCAACTGAAGAAAAGTACAATAACAGGTGCGTATTATACAAATTTGCTCGACCAACTTAGAACTGCGATCCGTGAAAAACGCCAGGTAAACTCTGCTCCAACAGGACAACTTGCAAAATTGCAATGGATGCTGCTGAGCGGAATGGGTACGAGCTAATACCGCTGTTACAACGCATAATGTAGTAATGTAGTAGTTTCTTCATTTTGAAATTTTTACTACATTATGCGTTGGCATAGTCGACGCGAAATGAAATAAAATGTCGTTTTTACTTCATTATGCGTCGATACTAAGAGGTTTGAGCAAAATGAAAGAATTATTTCATTTTGCGGCGATGGGTGGCATACTTAATTTTACTTCATTATGCGTCAACAGTTTGTTTGTTTGATTTGAGGTTTAACGTTCCCGTCAAGACTATTTAGGTCATTTTGGAGACATTGCTTCAAATTTTATGGGACTTTTACCCGATATTGAGATGAAATGACATCTCAATCGCTGCCGTCCAATTAAAAGCAATAGGGTTTATATGCATGGATGGGCCGACTCGCAGCAGTTTTCCTGGACAGGCTTAGACCTTCTAAGCAGATTACGAGGACTCATGTACGGGCGGTATCAGCTCTGCGTGGAAGCATCGTGCAGCCCATCTATTTATACCCCCGGCATACGAAGTATGCAAGGGGGTATATAGTTTTTGTCCATTCTGTCTGTCTGTCTGTCTGTCTGTCTGTCTGTCTGTCTGTCTGTCTGTCTGCCTGTCTGTCTTTTGTTTGATTTGTTTGATTTGAGGTTTAACGTCCCCGACCAAAATAGCGCAAGGCGTACGATTTTAATTCTACTGGCTTAATCAAATACAATGAAATTCCACTATTAAGACCACCTAAAATTAATACAAATTTTGTTTTTAAAGCATATTTGGAAGGTTAAAGCTACATTTTCTTTGTGATTTTGACCTTCAGTGTGCTTTTGTGGAAGACCGTCTTTTGGACTGTTCAACTGTGGTCTTAAAGACCACTTTTGAACCGTCTCAAATGTGGTCTAAATTGTAGGAATTTAACTGTATTGCTTCCTAAGTCTTTTCGAAGACAGCTATGTTCTACCATCATTACTTCATTATGCGTCGATATGGTGCATATCAACGCGAAATGGAATAATTTTTTTACTTCATTTCGCGTCGACTATGCCAACGCATAATGTAGTAAAAAAATCAAAATGAAGAAATTACTACATTACTACATTATGCGTTGTAACATACCGCACTCCGCCTATTCTTCAGACTTAGCTCCTAGTGACTATTTCCTATTCCCAAACTTGAAACAGGATATCCGCGGACGTCATTTCCGGTCCAACGAAGAAGTCGTGGCGGCAGTTGAGGAGTGGATCGGAGACAACGACCCTGGCTTCTTCAGTTCTGGGCTGATGGCACTTGGACAGCGTTGGTCCAAGTGCATCATTCTAGAGAGCAATTATATCGGAAAAGAATATAAGAATCTTATATGGGTGTGAGGGGTGGATGGAAAAATCCGTCCCGAGGGACACTGTCCGGCATCACGAGGCTTGCCGAGTGATGCCGGACAGTGATCCCGAGGGACGGATTTTTCTATCCACCCCTCACACCCATATTGGATTCTTTTTCTTGCATACCTTCCATTTCTAATGCGAATTTTTAAAGCTGCTGTCACTTCGTTTACGACGTCCGCCATTTTGTGATGACACAACAGGAATGTTTAGTGACGTCACGCATGACTACGCCGCGCATGAGGTTGTAATCAACCAGTGCATTTATCAAACACGCGATTATATTCGATTCGGGGTCGAAACACCAGGGTCAGAACATAAATTTCTATCCCAGGGTAAAATCACGGATTTCCTTGTCTGGTGTGCAAGAAGAGATCGATCTCACCCAGAAATAAGTTTATAGACAAACAATCTGGTAGATGTAGACCTTGTTCATCCCTCTGTCATGAGAGGCCACGGATTTGCTTCAATCTGCTGGGCCCAGTTGTTCGAAGCATCGTTAGCTTAACGAGCTAGTTAGTGGTCATACTGTTAACTGTTGTAGCAAGTTTAATATTCAAAATTTTGGTATTTTTCTGACAAAAAAATGTGAGCATTCGCAAAAGCTGCTCACATTTTTTCAGCAAAAATATTAGTATATTTGCCATAATAAATGATCAAAGATTTAACGATACGTTAACTAACAACTGGCCCCAGAATGTTAAACTTTATCTATCCAAAATTGTTAAAATGATTTTCTTCAGCTAAATGAATAGCCAACACAGTTTCAATTAGCAAGATTCATAAACGACATCTCCTAGGTCAATTGCCCTGTTTCAAAATAATTTCACAGAAATGTTCCTCTAATGCTGCTAAAATGGTCCTCTCCAATGAAAAAGACGGCCTCAAAAACTAAAAATAGAACCACAAAAATCTTAGTTCAGATGTCCTTAAAAGAGTGACTCCTTCTTTTCCATAAGCTATGAACCTTCTTGGACTCAAGTGAGCGATCCAAGACCATCACGGCCCTCTTATTTTAGGTTACCAAAGTAGACCTCGCGCCATTATAGTGATACTGGCGTTCAGGGTAGCCCAGGATCAGGCGCACCAGATCAGTGCGTGCGACCCGGGTCTCAACTCTTTGCTTAAATAATACGGCGATTCTAATGAGCACATACAGCATGCCTCTGGGGCTTGAAGAAATAAAAGGGCTGCATGATGCTTCGACCGCGCAAGAGTACTGGTAAACCGCTCATATGATCTAAGCCTGCACAGGTAAAGCGGTGCGAGTTGGACCATCCATGCTTATAAACCATATTGGTTTCATTGGGCGACAGGGCTTGAGATGTCATTTCATCGCAGTGTTGGGTAAAAGTCCCACAAACTAGGAAGCAACGTCTCCAAAATGACCTATACCGTGTTGACGGGTACGTCAAACCTCAGATCAAACAAACAAAAACAATCGACCCACCAATGCAGTCAATGCTTTGATCTTTTCGTATTACAGGTATCCACTTTTGTAATGCTCATTCACCTTATTTGCATTATCCGCTGGTTCTTTGTCTGAACGTTATCAGTGTTCGAAAAGCAGGTAACGAGACCCCCCTGACCTTTCAAGGTCAGGGGGGTCTGGTTACCTGTTTTTCCAATATTGACAATGTGCAAGCTGGGAGCCAGCAAATAATGCAAATATGGTGAATAAGTATGATATACCCTTTTTCACATTTATTTGTGGTCGTCACACATTGAACATGTACCCGTCCGAGTCGACGTGGGTGTTGTCATCCCACTTTTCGTTTTCTCTTATTAACTTTTGAACACGTGGAAGTGATGCATTGACTTCATCAAAAGTTTGCAGTAGGGTATAACGTTATGAAATACGGTTTAAGTTCGATATTGGTAATCATTCGCAAAATATTGGCCGAGTTATGACCCTTTTTATCCCCTCGCACAACGAATTTGTGAGGGGTTGGGGTGGGATATAGTCTTTGTCCCATACATAAGTACGTACGTACGTAACGTTTTAGTCATCGGTCTAGCGCTTACATTTATTGATGGAGTTTGACATAATTTCACACAAATGTTGGGTATGATAATACGTCGAGCGAGTTCGACTTTCAAGGCCCTTGGCTCAAGGTCAAGGTCAGTGTGACTATTGCTATAGAGCCTACATTTATTGATGGATTTTTATGTAACTTCACATAAATATTGAGTATGACAATATCTCAAGCGATTTTGACTTTCAGGGTCCTGGGTTCAAGGTCAAGATCACTGTGGCAATTTTTACAAAAACTTTGTCATCGCTCTAGCGCCTACATTTGTATATGAATTTTAATATCACTCCACATAAACATTGGAAATAATAATATCTCAAGCGAGTTCGAATTTCGGGATCCTGGGCTCAAGGTCAAGGTCACTGTGGCTATTTTTTTTTAAAAAATGTCATCCCTCTAGCGGCTACATTTATTGATGATTTTTGCTATAATTTCACACAAATGTTGGAAATGATATCTCGAGCGAGTTCGACTTTCTGGGTCCTGTTCGCAAGGTTAATGTCACTGAGGCTATTTTTAGAAAAACATTTTCATCGCTGTAGCGCCTACATTTATTGGTGGGGTTTAATATAACTCCACATAAATGTTGGATATGATAATATCTCGAGTGAGTTCGACTTTCATAGTTCTGGGCTCAAGGTCAAGGTCAATGTAGCTATTTTTAGGAAAAAATGGCAATGCTCCAGTTCGACATTGTCTTTGTTGTTTGGTTGCAAGTAAGGCTGACACGATTAACCGGATAATCGATTAATTGATCGATAAATTTTACAAAAATGATTATCGCTACTGATTTGTTAGCAATCGATTATTCAATAAGTACAGTTAACTACACAACATACTGCCTAAAATAGCTGGAAGAATGGCAAACAGTGCAGACCCTGATGAGACGCCGCATTCCGCGGCGTCTCATCTGGGTCTACACTGTTTGTTCAGGCCTGTATGTCCTCATACATAGGTTAAATATAGCAAGAACCATGCTCAGAAGAAAGCCAGGCTAGTTAAATTATGATAAAATATGCAGTATTTACTAATCGGTTATCGAACACAATGCCATGACTGATAATCGATCATCTTTTCAGCTCCGATTAGCCAGCCCTAGTTGCAAGTAACTTTTGCAGGGATGCCTCGTGATTTTAGTCGATTATGTGACAATCCACCCAAAGTTATTATTGAATAGAATTATGTTGCTTTTGACGCAAAAAGCATCTATACAAAATCCAGAAAATAGTTTTTATGGCCTTGCTATTCCTGCCACAGCGACGTCAGAATGCTAGGTAAAGAGGTTATATGTTTGGTTGAATTGAGGTTTACGTCCTCGTCAACACTATTTAGGTTATTTTGGAGACGTTTCTTCCAATTTTTATCCAACATTGAATGGAATGACATCTCAAGCCCTGCCGCCCAATTAAACCAAAATGATTTATATGTAGGGAAGGTCCAACTCACACCACTTTGCCTGGGTAGGCTAAAACGCTCTAAGCGGCTTAACAGTACTCGTGTGCGGTCGGTTTCAGCTCCACGTGGAAACATCATGCAGCCCAATCTTTTTCTCCAAGCCTCAATGGGTGGGGGTCCAAAAAGGTTATATGTAAACCTTTGAATTGTCTCGCAGGTAAGACAAACAGTGTAGTCCAAGATCAGAGGCCTAGAAAAAGCGACGTCTGATCAGGATCTATACTTTTTTGCAAAAATAAAAGGATTTAAAGGGTCAAAAGAAATATTCTTGCACACCAGATACGGAAATCCGTAGTTTTAGCTTGGGATAGAAATTCTGTTCTAACCCTGGTGTTCTTGCCCAAAATCGAATATTCTCGCGTGTTTGATAAATGCACTGGTTGAATACGGCCTCGTATGCGCCGTCGTGAAGGTTGATGTCACTAAACATTCCTGTATGGCGGACGTCGGTAACCGAAGTGATTGCAGCATTTAAAATCCGTGCAAAAAATGGAAGGTATGCAAGAAAAAGAATGCTAAATTGGTGAGAGGAGTGGATACAAAAATCCGTCCCTCGTGATGCCGGACAGTGACCCTCGGGACGGATTTTTCCATCAACCCCTCTCACCCATGTAAGATTCTTATATTCTGTCCCGTCTCAGACCATTTTCTATGCCTGTTTTCATATATATGAGCCCCGCCAAGCGAATTTGGGTCTTCGAGCATTCCGCCATGACAAATTTTAACTGCGCATGCCCAGCCATTCAGAGGAGCAAGGGATATGGCTTTCTGTCTGAAGGTTCCTCTTGATTCACTGCTTGTATGAGCGAGCAGCGAAGGTTCTGGCGAGACTGCGCGGATGCGCAGGCTCGCCTGAACCTTCGCTGCTCGCATAGGCGATAAGTACCAAAATCGCTTGGCGGGGCCCATATCAGAAAACCAGCGCTATCAGTGCTTTGATTTATCGATATCAACAAAACTTTGATTGACGAATGAACGTAAGAAAGGAAAGCAACTTGTCTTTCGTCTTGTCTTCCGCAACTATCTTATTAACCATTTAGTTTTGCGCCCCCGCCCATCGGGGCCTGGAGAAATAGATTGGTCTGCATGGTGCTTCCGCTTAGAGCTGAAACCGACCGAACTTGAGTACTGGTATAACAGTTTAGGTTTAAGCCTGTCCAG
The DNA here is from genome assembly GCA_963580285.1 of Lucinisca nassula. NCBI lineage: Eukaryota > Metazoa > Mollusca > Bivalvia > Lucinida > Lucinidae > Lucinisca > Lucinisca nassula. The sequence goes on along the minus strand of OY757026.1, from coordinate 58,606,437 downwards.
GAAAAATGATGCGAGTCGGACCGCTCCTTAAACCCTACCGGTTTTTATGGGCGGTAGGGCTTGGGAAGTCATTTCATCTCAATGTCGGGTAAAAGTCCCACAAAATCAGAAGCAACGTCTCCAGAATGACCTTAATAGTATTGACGGGGACATAAAACCTCAACTCAAACAAATAAAACCCATTTAGTACCAGAAACCCCAAAACGGGTATTTGGCAAACAATGCAGGCCCAGATCAGACGCCGCAGAATGCGGCGTCTGATCTGGGCCTCCACTGTTTGCTTAAAGTTCAGCCATTTTCCGAATAGTTTTTGAAGAAAAAACAACCTGACACCCCTAAATTTTGAAATGGACTCATACTATATATAAGGTGGAAGATTCCATTTGGTACAAAAAGGGTTAAAAATTATTCCAGATGCTAATCCTTGTCCTGCTGTTCAGGCCTACCCCTACCTTTGCAAACAGTGTATCTCCAGATCAGATGACTTCTGAAGAACGGCCCCGCCCATCGGGGCTTGAAGAAATATATGGGCTGAATGATGCTTCCACGCAGAACTGAAACTGACCACACACGAGTATACTGGTAAACAAAGGGGCTTATAAACCCTATTGGTTTCAAAACGGGTATTTGGCAAACAATACAGGCCCAGATCAGACGTCTGATCAGGGTATCCACTGTTTGCTTAAATTTCAGCAATTTTCCGAATAGTTTTTGAAGAAAACACAACCTGACACCCCTAAATTTTGAAATGGACTCATGCTATATATAAGGTGGAAGATTCCATTTGGTACAAAAAGGGTTAAAATTATTCCAGATACTTACCCTTGTCCTGCTGTTCACGCCAACCCCTACCTTTGCAAACAGGGTATCTCCAGATCAGATGGCTTCTGAATAAACCATCTGATCAGAATCTACACTAGCTGTTTTCCGCCCCCGCCCATCGGGGCTTGGAGGAATAGATTGGGCTGCACGATGCTTCCATGCAGAGCTGATACCGACCGCACACGAGTACTGCATGTAATCCGCTTAGAAAGTCTAAGCCTGCAAAGGAATATTGCTGCGAGTCGGCCCGTCCATGATTATAAACCCTATTGGTTTCATTGGGCGACAGGGCTTGAGTTGTCATTTCATCTCAATGTCGGGTTAAAGTCCCACAAAATTAGAAGCAACGTCTCCAAAATGACCTTTACAGTGTAGACGGGGACGTAAAACCTCAACTCAAACAAATAAAACCCATTTAGTACCAGAAACCCCAAAACGGGTATTTGGCAAACAATGCAGGCCCAGATCAGACGCCGCAGAACGCGGCGTCTAATCAGGGCCTCCACTGTTTGCTTAAAGTTCAGCCATTTTCGGAATAGTTTTTTTAAGAAAACACAACCTGACACATGGACTCATGCTATATATAAAAGGTGGAAGATTCCATTTGGTACAAAAAGGGTTAAGAATTATTCCAGATACTTACCCTTGTCCTGCTATTTACGCCAACCCCTACCTTTGCAAGCAGGGTATCTCCAGATCAGATGGCTTCTGATGAAAACATCTGATCAGAATCTACACTAGCTGTTTGTCAGTCAATTTGTGAATTTGAACGAGAACATTACATCTAGTATTCTGATTGGCTGATAGTCAGAGTGAGTGAGTGAGTGAGTGTTTGAGTTTTACGTCTCACCAACAGCTAAGGTCATACGGTGACGGGACCTCGGTTTAAAGACTCATCCGAAAGTCTGGAGAAGCCCGGGATCGATCCTGCGACCCCTGGTTTACAAGGCGAGTAGCATAACCACTACACCACGAAGGCTTCTACTGATAGTCAGAAACGGGTGGGATTGATCAAAATATTCAGCGGGATATGGGTAACATAAGATCAGAGCTGTCATCAGAGAGTAGAGCTCGCCTGGACACATTCTAGTCCTTCAGTATGCATACCACTATAAAGCTTACAGGGAACAAGTACAAAATCTTAAATGGGCCCCGTCAAGCGATTTTGGTACGTATCGCCTATGCGAGCAGCGAAGGTTCAGGCGAGCCTGCGCATCCGCGCAGTCTCGCCAGAACCTTCGCTGCTCGCTCATACAAGCAGTGAATCAAGAGGAACCTTCAGACAGAAAGCCATATCCCTGGTCCCTCTGAATGGCTGGGCATGCGCAGTTAAAAATTGTCGTGACGGAATGCTCGCAGACACAAATTCGCTTGGCGGGGCTCAAATGGTTGCACGTGTATTCTAGGCATGCGAACTTGCGCATCACGAATACACGCCTATATAATTTTGACCCCATTGAACCCCACTTTTATATAGTAAAACTGGGGTTTACAGGGGTTAACCTTATTTTTCTTGTTTCTGCTCAAAAATATAGAGTGTAGGTACTCGCTAGAACCGCCTCGATGAGGGGGTTCTAACGAGTACTCACAATCTATGTTTTGAGCAGAAATAAGGAAAATATCACAGTTTTTCACCCTTAAATTTCAGTTTTTTCGGCGAAAAATTTACACTGTATTAGTACAGGCGTGTTTTCGGAATGGGTTATGCTTTAAACAAATGCACGGTCGTGTGTTTGACAATAACTGATCCAGAAAACACGCCTATATAATATCTCGGACCCACCAATACCGGTATTCATGGGTCCGAGATATAATATTATATCAGCTCCAACTGTGATTTGTTGACTAATAAATCACAGTCTGGAGGTCAGTTGTAAAGTAGACAAATCACGAGCGCGTTGCGCGCGTGATTTGCCTACTTACAACTGACCGACAAACTGTGATTTATTACTCAACAAATCACAAACTAGAGCTGATCTATTTCGATTCTAACAGGCTGAAAATCATTAATAATGTTGTTGTTACCTTCAAAATCTCACACCTTTGATTTGTTGTAGATGTGTGTGTGTGTGTGAATTCGGGTTAAACGTCGCTTTCAACATATCACGACGGTGTCTGGTTGCGACAGGGAGGTCAATGCTCACTTTTATAGTGCTGCCTCACTGAAGTATCATGTCCCAGACACATTACGTGATACCACACCCAGTCACATTATCCTGACACTGGGTCGACCAGTCCTAGCTCTACCCCGTAAATTTGAGTGCCAAGCTAGGAGCAGCTAGTACCATTTTTAACGACTTTGGTATGTCGCGGCCCGGGATCGAACCCGTGACCTTCCGTTCCCCGGAGCGGACACTCTACCAACTGAGCTATCGGGGCCGGTGATTTGTTGTAGAATAAAAGACAGCTATTTCCCATTGCCTATAGGCGCGCTGTGTTAGAATTAAAAACAAAACAAACAACCAAAAAAAAAAAAAAAAATGTTTAGAGCCATGAAAACTATCGTTGTATTGCTTGTGATTCGCAAAATAGTTCACTTTTATTTGCATCTTTTTTATTCTTATTTTCCTGTTCTTTTTTTTTTTTTTTTTTACTTTTTCTTTTTTTTTTTTTTTTTTTTTGCACTGGACAAGTCGCTTTAAGCGCAACATTTAATCTGTTATAACGAGTACCCACTATAAATGAGTTCATAAACAGAATTAAGGTGCATGCTCAGAAAGTCCCGCGGCCCCCGCCCATCGGGGCTTGAAGAAATAGATGGGCTGCATGGTGCTTCCACGCAGAGCTGAAACCGACCCGCACACGAGTACTGGTAAACCGCTCTAAGCCTGTCCAGGCAAAGTGGTGCGAGAGTCGGGCCGTCCATGCTTATAAACCCTATGGGTTTCATTGGGCGGCAGGGCTTGAGATGTCATTTCATCTCAACGTCTCCAAAATGACCTTTACAGTGTTGACGGGGACGTTTAACCTCAAATCAATCAATCAAGCAATCAGAAAGTAACGGGTGGAATCAGTAGCTACAGCTCAAATCTCGAGGTTAAGAGAAAACTGAGGTCTGCGCATGCTCGCGTACTGAATAATGAAGTGATCAACTTTGAAGGTCACATGTAATACTGATCATCACGAAATCATGCCTATATGATTGTTGACCCCCTTGAACCCAACTTTTTATATAGTAAAACTGGGGTTTATAGGGGTAAACCTTATTTTTCTTATTTCTGCTCTAAGATATAGATTGTGGGTACTCATTAGAACCGCCTCGATGAGGCGGTTCTAACGAGTACCCACAATCTATATTTTGAGCAGAAATAAGAAAAAAATCACAATTTTTCATCTTAAAATTTTCCTTTTTTCGGAGGTAAAGATTACAATGCATTTGTATTGGCGTCGCGCACTGAATAATGAAGTTAAAATTTCTATTGATCAACTTTGTTGGCCTACTGTGCATGAACCTTTTGAACAAAGATTTTTTTTTTCAAATTATGAAATAACCCCCATTAATCCTTTTTGGACCAAATGGAATCTTCCTCCTTAAATGTACCAGTCCATTTCAAAATTTAGGGGTGTCAGGCTGTGTTTTCTTCCAAATTGATTAGGAAAATGGCTGAACTTTTTGCAAACAGTGTAGGTCCTGATAAGACGCCGCGTTCTGCGGCGTCTGATCTGGGCCTGCACTGTTTGCAAGGGTACCCGTTTTGGGGTTGCTGGTACTAAATGGGTTAAACATAACACGTGAGGTAAGTTATTACCTCTAGCCAATCACTGATGATGTTCTTATGTAAACGCCCCTTGCGCAGAGAGCGCCGTTGACACATTTGGGTTGCACAATAAAGCCTACAAGGCTATAATTGGCGAAGGCTCAAACCAGCCTGTACATCTGAGCAGCCTGGTCTGACTCTTCGCTGAGTTCTGTAGAGTTCCGTTTATCCTGAAAGATGAAGCGGAAAGTCTCGTCTTCTCTGTATTGATGCGCAGTCTGATCTGAGAATATGTCGGTCGCACTATTCTAGTAACTTTTACCACATCTTGGCGGCTTCCGAAAGTAGTCCGGTAGTTTTAAACAATTATATAATATCTGTTTCCAAGCCCCGGGCCGGCAGAAGCGCAAAAGTCAGGAACAACAGACTTCAGATCTTTCCATCAGGAGTTATATCACCATTTCCAACGTCATGGTGAGTTGTATTTATTGATACTCTACTAATATATTTCAACCCATAAGACGCCTTTCACGACAATTGTCGTCTGCCAGCTACTTCAAACTCTTTTGCGAGCAGTAATAATAATTATAATAATGCCTTTATTTAGAGAGGATAACATATTAAGCATAATAACACTTATCTACCATATGGTCCTCTTAACTAACAACTAAAAGATATAATATAATATATTAACAATATTTACAATATTTATAAAACATGTATGCAGTAGTCTAGGAATAAAACAAGTTTACTACTTGATGAAATAAGAAATGGGATTAAAAACTGAAATTTAAGTAAAATTTGTAAAATCACTTTTAGTACTATACGTTGGTAAAATGCTGTATTGCAAACGACAAAACAAACCAAATGTTTAAAATTAGGAGCCAAAAAAACTAAACTATGATAATGATGGCAACAGCCAGTTCCCTCGGGTTCGAAACGCTCATCTACAACAGAACTCCATATCAGATTCTTATAGTCCAAACATCATGCACCCAGCAACAACGATCGCACACCCGCGGCGCCCGCCAAGTACTACAGGCGAAAACAATGCTCCTCTAGGTCTGATCTGGGACCATACTGTTTGCCTGTAAGCAGAAATAATTTTTTAAGCATTTGGATAATTCAGCAGAAGACATAAGCAGACGACTTTTTCAGAGGTAGTTTTCTGTTTAAGATTTTTTTCCAACGGTTAATTTCATGTATTTATCAAAAATGAATCATTTTTACAATTTAAAGACATTTTATTACGCTCCTGGGTTGTTGAAAAAAATAAATGAAAATAATAAAGAATGTATTTCTTTTATACTCAGTCGAAGGGGTTACTGCGATAAGTAACAGACAGTGTGAGCTCAGGGTGTTTACAGCATCAAATTATGTCCCCCGCCCATCGGGGCTTGAAGAAATATATGGGCTGCATGATGCTTCCACGCAGAGCTGAAACCGACCCGCACACGAGTACTGGTAAAGCGCTTAGAGAATCTAAGCCTGCCCAGGCAAAGCGTTGCGAGTCGGCCCGCCCATGCTTATAAACCCTATTGGTTTCATTGGGCGGCAGGGCTTGAGATGTCATTTCATCTCAATGTCGGGTAAAAGTCCCACGAAATTGGAAGCAACGTCTCCAAAATGACCTTTACAGTGTTGACGGGGACGTTAAACATCAAATAAAAAAAAAAAAAAAAAAAAAAAAAAAACAGCATCAAATTAACATACATGTAATTATCCCTGATCCTGCTGAGCCTGGATATGTATCATCTTTCAAACAATGTAGATCCAGATCAGATGGCTTCTGAAGAAGCCATCTGATCTGGATCTTCATTATTTGTCTTTCAGATTATGAAGTTGTTGCTATAATTTGCATCAAATAATCTGATTGGTTGATAATCAGTAGTGGGTGCTCCAAGACATAGGTTGAGGGTACTCGTTAGAACCGCCTCACGTGCTCTTACGAGCTCCCGCAACCTATGTTAGGGGATGTCACAATTTGTCATAGGAAAAGCAGTCATTTTGGAGAAATGAAAGAATGTACTATGTCACACGGGTGTGGTATCGTAAGACTGGCCTCGTATACCTAGCTAGGCCCCCGCCCATCGGGGCCTGAAGAAATAGATGGGCTGCATGATGCTTCCACGCAGAGCTGAAACCGACCCGCACACGAGTACTGGTAAACCGCTTAGAGGACCTAAGCCTGCCCAGGCAAAGTGGAGCGAGTTGGCCCGTCCATGCTTATAAACCCTATTGGTTTCAATGGGCGGTAGGGCTTGATATGTAATTTCATCTCAATGTCGGGTAAAAGTCCCACGAAATTGGAAGCAACGTCTCCAAAATGACCTTTACAGTGTTGACGGGGACGTTAAACCTCAAATCAAACAAAAACAAACAAACGTATACCTAGCTTCCCGTAAAAGCGGTTTTGACAAAGTAGTACCGTGCAAATATGCTCTTGTAACTGATTCCTTTATTCTTGTTGCGAAACATAGATTGTTCTAATGAGCACGTGCGGTGCCATGGTTTCTTCCATAGCAACATTGTCATAAGGGGAACGAATACACCTTCAGGGTAGGCAACTCCTGAAAAAGCATTTTTTTAGGGGTCAACTCTTAATGGAAAGAATTTGCTCCTGGGGAGCAAATTCTTTCCTTTAAGACTCGACCCCTTTTCCGTGTGACAGAGCTTATAGAAAAGCGAACGGGAAGTTCCAAAAGTTACCTCCCTTTGAGAAATGGCGGAAAAATCTGCCAGGTGTTCCCATTCCCCTTAATGATTTCAAAATCGTCTCAATGTTGATGCATCAGATGCAGCTTTGGAATCTTGAAGATTATGAATTACCGTAATGATCCTAAATATTGAGACAGACAGGCCTAAGCTAATACCAGACTGTCCCTGATCAGGGTCTACACTGTTTGCCATTTCGTCTGCGGCTTTTGGACTCATTTCTGGATCATGAAATAAATTTTAGGAGAACTACAGCAAGTCCTCAAGGTGTCCGAATGTTAAGGATGTTTACGTATGTGTATATCATCATATTGTCGCATTAAGGAGTTGACCCCCTATTGAAATGGGAGATAAAAATACGTTTGCAGGAGTTGCCTCCCCTGAAGGTGTATCCATTCCCCTTAAGACAATATTGCCATCTAACAGAAAGTTTAAAAAAAAAATGCACTGTTACTTATTCTAACACAGCGCGCCTATATAGGCAATGGAAAATAACTGTGTTTTATTCTGCAACAAATCACAGCTCGGAAGAGCGTGACGACTGACGTCATTAAAAACTGCAAACGTCACTAGTCGATTTCCTTGACGTTAGACGGTGTAATGTCATTTTCTCGCATCGAAAACGTAAGAAAAGGATATAAATTCATGTGTTTCAGTCGATAATTTTAGCGGAATTTTCTTCTAACAATGGCGAAAGGTTGTGAGATTTTGAAGGAAACAACAACATTATTGCCGATTACAGCGTGTTAGAATCGAAATAGATCAACTCTAGTCTGTGATTTGTTGAGTAATAAATCACAGTTTGTCGGTCAGTTCTAAGTAGACAAATCACGCGCGCTACGCGCTCGTGATTTGATCTACTTTACAACTGACCTCCAAACTGTGATTTATTACTCAACAAATCACAGTTAGAGCTGATCTATTTCTTAAACATTGGGAAGAGAATGCAGAGAGGTTGAGTCTCAATTGTAACCAAAAGAACAAATAGCAAAAGTTTGCCTTGTGAATTCCATACTCAAAGCTTGTTAACTTACTGTGTAATAGACGAACATACTTGCATCAGTGTTAGAAGAAAACATTGTCAGGCACATGGCAATATTAATATGTTTGTTCGTGAACGGTTCTCATTCATCTCATTTTCGGTTTTCTGTCTTATTTTATTTGTTCTATTTTATTTTTTACGTACACATTTCATACTATTTGTGAGTAGTATAGACCCTTCTCAGACACCATTGTGCACCACTTGCTTAAGATATGGCACCTTTGTAAACCCCATTTAACCCTTATCCCACTGCATATGAACACTTATAAACCCCATTTAACCCTTATCCCACTGCATATGAACACTTATAAACCCCATTTGCACAGCCTCTGTCTATTCTGTTTAACAGATCGCTTCGTCAAGGTTATTTCCCACCTCCATGGAAGGATGGCTATCTTACACCTATCCACAAAAAAGACGATAAATCATTGCCGTCAAACTATCGACCTATATCTCTTCTTGACCCCGTTGGAAAAGTAATGGAACGTTGTGTTCATAAACACCTCTACAACTACATTTACGAAAATCAGCTACTCACTCCATTTCAGTCCGGGTTTATTCCTGGTGATTCGACAACCTATCAGTTGTTGCATACATATCATACGTTCTGTGAAGCTGTCGATTCTGGAAAAGAGGTCCGTGCGGTATTTTGCGACATTAGTAAGGCGTTCGATAGAGTCTGGCACCGAGGTCTCCTATACAAACTCTCCCGTATAGGCTGTTCTGAACAAATTCTCAAATGGTTTTCTAGTTATCTCTCAGGCAGACGTCAGTGTGTTGCTCTGTGCGGGACCATATCTGACTGGGCACCAGTCCATGCAGGCGTCCCCCAAGGTTCCATTCTTGGTCCCCTTCTCTTTCTCATTTTTATTAATGATATTGTGATGAATATAAACTGCTCTATCCGCCTATTCGCAGATGACACGAGTTTGTATATTGTTGTTGAACATCCACAGACCGCTGCTATTACTTTAAATTTAGATCTAGAAACTATATCCATATGGGCTTCGGACTGGCTTGTCGACTTCAAAGAACGCAAAACAGTATCACTCTTAATATCTAAAAAGCACAATCATGTGGCCCACCCACCTCTTATAATGAACAATACCCCTCTCACCGAATTTACCTGTCATAAGCATCTTGGCCTTACCTTTTAAAACACCTGTGACTGGACTGAGCATATCAATAGGATATCCGAGACAGCGTGGTCTAGAATAAACCTTCTTCGTGCACTTAAATTTCGAATTCATAGGAATGCGCTTGAACGTATTTACTTTGCTTTTATACGGCCTTTACTCGAGTACAGCGACGCAGTCTGGGACAACTGTACCAATGAATGCAAAACGCAGTTACAGTCTATTCATAACGAGGCAGCAAGAATAGTAACCGGAGCAACAAAGCTCTGCAGTATCCAAAAACTTTTATCAGAACTTGGATGGGAAACCCTACAAGAACGGGGGACCAAACACAAACTTGTTATTCTTTATAAAATCTCCAATGGCCTAACACCCGAATACCTCTCTGACATACTGCCACCCCTTGTAAGAGACTCGAATCCTTATAATGTACGCAATGCAAACAATATTCAATCGATTCGTACTCGCACTAACTTGTTCTTCAACTCATTTTTCCCGTCCACTATAAGAGCTTGAAATGATCTGGCTGAAGACATCAGGGCTGCCAATTCCGTTGCATCTTTTAAATATCGCTTAAACAGAAATATTAAAAAACCACCGAAATATTTTAATGCCGGTTCAAGAATTGGCCAAATTTTACATGCCCGCCTACGCATGGAATGCAGCTCCTTAACCCACATCTATATCGTAAAAACATTGTTCCAAGCCCTTCATGCGAATGTGGTGCCTTTGAAAGTCCTTACCATTTTCTCTTCCAATGTGCCAGGTATTCGGCAATCAGAAATACTTACCTGAATAATTACCTTCACAATCATTCTACACGTGAGTTACTTTATGGTAAAGAAACGTCAACCGACATTGACAATGAATCGCTATTCCTGAGTGTGCAAGAATATATTTTAAAATCCAAGCGTTTTGGCTGAAGAGAGCGCTATTTTTGGTACTATATCTCAACTTTTATGAAGAAAGATATCCGATATTATCCTTCACGAGAACTGGAATAATCTAAGTGTGTCCGTCCGTCCGTCTGTTTGTATGTCTGTCTGTTTGTTTTGTCCGTCCGTCTGTCTGTCCGTCTGTCTGTCTGTTTGTCTGTTTCTGTATCTCGTTTATCTATCGACTGTGTTTGTTTTTCCCAAATTGTCTGCATGTCTGTTGCCAGTCTATTTTTGTTGCATTCGATGCTTCTAAACACTCCCTGACCATTCAGACACCATTGTCTGTTTTTGTATTTATTCTAACCAGGAGATGGCCACTGCACAAGCCTTGGGCTTAATGTCAAATCCTGGATAATATATATTTGTCTGTTACATATACATGTCATTGAAGCAATTAAAATAAAGTTTAAAGCAAACCCCATTTAACCCTTATCCAGCTGCATATGAACACTTATAAACCCCATTTAACCCTTATCCCGCTGCATATGAACACTTATAAACCCCATTTAACCCTTATCCAGCTGCATATGAACACTTATAAACCCCATTTAACCCTTATCCCGCTGCATATGAACACTTATAAACCCCATTTAACCCTTATCCCACTGCATATGAACACTTGTAAACCCCATTTAACCCTTATCCCACTGCATATGAACACTTGTAAACCCCATTTAACCCTTATCCAGCTGCATATGAACACTTATAAACCCCATTTAACCCTTATCCAGCTGCATATGAACATTTATAAACCCCATTTAACCCTTATCCAGCTGCATATGAACACTTATAAACCCCATTTAACCCTTATCCAGCTGCATATGAACATTTATAAACCCCATTTAACCCTTATCCAGCTGCATATGAACACTTATAAACCCCATTTAACCCTTATCCAGCTGCATATGAACATTTATAAACCCCATTTAACCCTTATCCAGCTGCATATGAACACTTGTAAACCCCATTTAACCCTTATCCAGCTGCATATGAACACTTATAAACCCCATTTAACCCTTATCCAGCTGCATATGAACATTTATAAACCCCATTTAACCCTTATCCAGCTGCATATGAACACTTATAAACCCCATTTAACCCTTATCCAGCTGCATATGAACATTTATAAACCCCATTTAACCCTTATCCAGCTGCATATGAACACTTATAAACCCCATTTAACCCTTATCCAGCTGCATATGAACACTTATAAACCCCATTTAACCCTTATCCCGCTGCATATGAACACTTATAAACCCCATTTAACCCTTATCCCGCTGCATATGAACACTTGTAAACCCCATTTAACCCTTATCCCACTGCATATGGACACTTGTTAACTACATTTAATCCTTATCCCGAACCCTTGTAAATCCATTTAACAATTATTCCGCTGCATAGATTAATTTACATCTACATTTCAACCAATCAAATTACTTGATGTCATTTATTCATTGAAATTCGCAAACTGAATGACAAACAGTGTAGATCCTGATCAGATTCAGAAGCCATCTGATCTGGATCTACACTGTCATAAATGTTAGGGGTGGCGTGAACAGGCATTTGAATGCGTATACAACGTAATCTTATTTTTTTACACAATATAATGCTGTTGCACTTCCACTGTGGAACACATTACGAAAACACGCCCATACAAATACATTGCAAACTTTGCCGCCAAAAAACGAAAAATTTAAGATGAAAAACTGTGATATTTTTCTTATTTCCGCTCGAAATTATCAAATAAGGTTTACCCCCTGTAAACCCCAGTTTTACTATATAAAAGTGGGGTTCAAGGGGGTCAAATTTATATAGGCGTGTTTACGTGATGAACTTAATGATAAAAATTCTCCATCATTTTATCACTGCCAAACAGAAGACCAGCGCTGTCCTGTGCTTTTTATTAAAATAAACTTAAGATCATTTGTTCCTTAATTCATAAGCCAGTTCATGAGTTACACAGGCGGACATTATTTATTTATTTATTTATTTATTTATTTATTTATTCTTGAGTTACACCGGCGACCATCATCAGTTCCTGTGCGAGTGCTGCTCGCGGACAAATCATATCGAAAACATATCCATGTGAGATTTTCTCCAAAACGTTTAATTTTCTGATGCAAATTTGCATTTTATTTTTAGCTCCACTGGCCGAAGGCCAGCGGGGCTATTGTCATGGCCCTGTGTCCGTCGTGCGTCCGTGCGTTAACTTTTTCTTTAAACATCTTCTCCTCCTAAACTACTGGGCCAATTGTAACCAAACTTCACAGGAATGTTCCTTACATAGTCCTCTTCTAAATTCCTTCAAAGAATTTTGTTACACCCAGAACTCTGGTTGCCATGGCAACAAAACCAAAAAAAAAAAAAAAAAAAAAATCTTTAAAAATCTTCTCCTCCAAAACCACCTGTTGGATTTCATTTTTATTTTGCATGACTGTTCCTTGGGTTGACCTCTTTCAGATTCCTTGAAGAAATTTTGATCCGACAAAAAACATGGCCGCCATGGGCGGGGCTTATTTTCCCTATTTAACATATAGTGTAATGCTAAAACATCTTCTCCTCCTAAACTATTGGGCCCATTGTAACCAAACTTCACAGGAATGTTCCTTACTTAGTCCTCTTCTAAATTCCTTCATAGAATTTTGTTACACCCAGAACTCTGGTTGCCATGGCAACAAAACAACACAAAATATTAAAAATCTTTAAAAATCTTCTCCTCCAAAACCACCTGTTGGATTTCATTTTTATTTTGCATGAATGTTCCTTGGGTGGACCCCTTTCAGATTCCTTGAAGAAATTTTGATCCGACAAAAAACATGGCCGCCATGGGCGGGGCTTATTTTCCCTATTTAACATATAGTGTAATGCTAAAACATCTTCTCCTCCTAAACTACTGGGCCAATTGTAACCAAACTTCACAGGAATGTTCCTTACTTAGTCCTCTTCTAAATGCCTTCAAAGAATTTTGTTACACTCAGAACTCTGGTTGCCATGGCAACAAAACCACACAAAAAATTAAAAATCTTTAAACATCTTCTCCTCCAAACCCACCTGTTGGATTTCATTATCCCCTCGCACAACATACTTGTGAGGGGGGATATAGCATTTGTCCTGTACGTACGTAAGTACGTACTTTTGTGATCGCTCTAGCGCCACGTACGTACGTACTTTTGTCATCGCTCTGGCGCCACGTACGTACGTACGTACTTTTGTCATCGCTCTAGCCCCTACATTTCTTGACCGATTTTAATATAACTTCACACAAACGTTCCTTACGACAATATCTGGAGCAAGATCGACTTTCAAGGTCATGACCTCAAGGTCAAGGTCACTCTGGCTATTTTTTGAAAAACTTTGTCATGGCTTAGCGCCTACATTTCTCCCCCAATTTCAATATAACTTCAAACAAATGATCCTTATAAAAATATCTCGAGCGAGTTGGACTTTCAAGGTCATGACCTCAAGGTCAAGGTCACTGTGGCTATTTTTAGAAAAACATTGTCATCGCTCTAGCGCTTACATTGCTTCACCAATTTCAATATAACTTCACACAAATGATCCTTATAAAAATATCTTGAGCGAGTTCCACTTTCAAGGTCATGTCTTCAAGGTCAAGGTCACAGTGGCTATTTTTAGAAAAACTTTGTCATCGCTCTAGCTCCTACATTTCTTCACTGATTTCAATATAACTTCACACAAATGTTCCTTATGACAATATCTTGAGCGAGTTGGACTTTCAAGGTCATGACCTCAAGGTCAAGGTCACTGTGGCTATTTTTAGAAAAACATTTTCATCGCTCTAGCGCCTACATTTCTTCACCAATTTCAATATAACTTCACACAAATGTTCCTTATAAAAATATCTCCAGCGAGTTCGACTTTCCAACTCATGGCCTCAAGGTCAGGGTCACTGTGGCTATTTTTAGAAAAAACATTTGTCATCGCTCTATCGCCTATATTTCTTCACTGATTTCAATATAACTTCACACAAATGTTCCTTATGACAATATCTCAAGCGGGTTCGACTATCAATGTCAAGGCCTCAAGGTCAAGGTCCCTGTGGCTATTTTTTAGAAAAAACTTTGTCATCGCTCTAGCGTTTACATTTCTTCACCAACTTCAATATACCTTCATACAAATGTTCCTTATGACAATATCTCTAGCGAGTTCCACTTTCAAGGTCAAGGTCACTGTGTCTATTTTTAGAAAAACTTCGTCATCCCTCTAGCGCTTACATTTCTTCATCGATTTCAATATAACTTCACACAAATGTTCCTTATGACAATATCTCACCATTTCGACTTTCAAGGTCAAGGTCACTATGACTATTTTTAGAAAACTTTGTTATCGCTCTAGCGCCTACATTTCTTCACTGATTTCAATATAACTTCACACAAATGTTGCCTATGACAATACCTCGAACAAGTTTGACTTTCAAGGTCAAGGTCACTGTGGCTATTTTTAGAAAAACTTTGTCATTGCTCTAGCGCTTACATTTTTTTCACCAATTTCAATATTACTTCACACAAATGTTCCTTATAACAATATCTCTAGTGAGTTCCACTTTCAAGGTCAAGGTCACTGTGGCTATTTTTAGAAAAACTTTGTCATGGCTCTAGCGCTTACATTTCTTCATCCATTTCAATATAACTTCACACAAATGTTCCTTATGACAATACCTCGAGCGAGTTTGACTTTCAAGGTCAAGGTCACCGTGGCTATTTTTAGAAAAAACTTTGTCATTGCTCTAGTGACTACATTTTTTCACAAATTTCAATATAACTTCACACAAATGTTCCTTATGACAATATCTCGAGCTATTTAGACTTTCAAGGTCAAGGTCACTGTGGCTATTTTTAGAAAAACTTTGTCATCGCCCTAGCGCCTACATTTAATGATGGATTGTAATAGAACTTCACACAAATGTTTCTTATGATAATATCTCGACTTACTTCGACTTTCAAGGTCATGACCTCAAAGTCAAGGTCACTGTGGCTATCTTTAGAAAAACTTTGTCATCGCTCTACCGCCTACATTTATTAACAGATTTTAATATAACTTCACACAAAAGATGCTTATGATAATATCTTGAGCAAGATCTACTTTCGTGGTCATGGCCTCAAGTCAAGGTCACTATGGCTATTTTTAGAGAAACGTCATCACTCTAGAATGTACATTTATTGGAGGATTTTTAAATAAACTTTACACAAATGTTGCATATGATAATATCTCAAGCAAGTTGGACTTTTGCCATTTCAGTGTTTTCCACACACGAAGTTGTCTAGTGCGAGGGAATTGGTATCGCATGCGATGCCTTGTTTTTATTTTGCATGAATGTTCCTTGGGTGGACCTCTTAGATTCCTTGAAAAAATTTTGATCCGACAAAAAATGGGGCCGCCATGGGCGGGGCTTATTTTCACTATTTAACATATAACGTAATGCTAAAAAATCATTTTCTGCAAAAGTACTTGTGGGATTTCATTGTAATTTGTATGAATTGTCCTTGGGTGGACTGTTGTCAGATTCCTTGAAAAAAATTTGATCTTACAAAAAAACATGGCCGCCATGGGCGAGGCTTATTTTCACTATATAACATATAGTGTAATGCTGAAAATATTTTCTGCAAAAGTTCTTGTTTTATTTCATAGTTATTTGGCATGCATGTTCCTTGGGTGGACCTCTGTCAGATTCCTTGAAGAAATTTTGATCCGACATAAAACATGGCTGCAGTGGGCGGGGTTTATTTTCACTATATAACATGTAGTGTAATGTTAAAAAAGTCTTCTCTTCTTCAAAAGTTCTTGTTTATTTATTTATTTATTTATTTAAAAGTACCTTCCTGTATCTGAATTAATCTCCTCCAATTTTGCTGACTATCACATATCTATAGAGGTCCACCTACAAATTGTCATTCTAAAATTCAAAACATCAGAAATTTCACATGCCCATCACACTGGTGATAGAACTGATGTTTTCAACACAAACTCTATTTATACGACTTGATGTTTCAAAATAAATTCAAAATACTGAGGGAGATTGATTTATTAGACCTAATTATACTACAGTGTCAACAGTTCTCCAGATTCCTGAGGGTTAAAATGGCTTAGTTGAAAAGGGAGGCATACCGAATCCGACGGAGGAAAGGAAAAAATAAATAAAGAAATAAAAACATAAATCTGTTCATTTTTTAGCTCCTCTGGCCAAAGACCGGCGGGTCTTATGTTATATGTTATGGCCCTGTGTCTGTTGTGCGTCTGTGCGGTTGTGCATCCGTGCGTTAACTTTTTTCTTTAAACATTTCCTCCTTAACTACTTGGTCGATTGTAACCAAACTTCACAGGAATGTTTCTCACATAGTCCTCTTCTGAATTCCTTCAAAGAATTTTGTTACATGCAGAACAAAATGGCATCGAAAGCAAAAAAAAATATTTAAAAATCTTCTCCTCCAAAACCGCTCAATGGATTTTATTCTTATTTTGCATGAATGTTCCTTGGGTGGACCTCTGTCAGATTCCTTGAAGAAATTCGGATCAGGCAAAAAACATGGCCACCATGGCCATGCCCCACATGACTGCCATGGCCATGCCCCTTGGCTCATTAGCTTTCAAAGACTTATATGGGGAAAAGTTTTAAAAACCTTCTCCTCCAAAACCGCTCAACGTAATGGATTTCATTCTTACTTTGCATGAATGTTCCTTGGGTAGACCTCTGTCAGATTCCTTGAAGCAATTTTGATCAGACAAAAAACATGGCCGCCATGGACACGCCCATTGGCTAATTAGCTTCCATAGACTCATAAAGGGATCTTTTTTTTTTTTAATCTTCTCCTCCAAAACCGCTAAATGGATTTCGTTCTTAATTTTCATGAATGTTCCTTGTGTCTACCATTGTCAGATTCATTGAAGAAATTTTGATCAGACAAAAAACATGGCCGCCATGGCCACCACTTTTGGCTCATTAGCTTCCATAGACCAATAAACGGAAAAACTTCTTCTCTGAAACCATAAAGCCTAAAGAATTTACATGTAGTATGTAGCAAAGTTATGTGGTCACCTACTAAGTCCTGCGAACTATGACTCTTGAGTCCAAATTGGCAACGCCCCGGTGCTTAGTAGCTCCCATAGACTAATAATGACAAAATCTTGAAACTTTTCTCCTCTGAAACCATAAGGCCAAGAGCTTAGTATGTAGCAACTTGAAGTATTCATCTGCATAAATCCTGCCAACTATGCCCCTGGGGTCCAAATTGGCCACACCCTGAGGCCCATAAGCTCCCATAGACTTATACTGGGAAAAACTGACAAAAATCTTCTCTGAAACCATCAGTGCCCAGAGCTTAGATATTAAGTATGCAGCAACGTCAAGTGGTCACTCAAATAAATCCTGCCAACAATGCCCCTGGGGTAAAAAATTGGTCACGCCCAGAGGCATATTAGTTCCCATAGACTTATAATAGGAAAAACTTAAAAAAAGTCTTCTTCTCTGAAACCATAAGGCCCAGAGCTTTAGATATTTAGAACGGAGCAATGCCAAATTGTCACTCACATAAATCCTGCCAACCATGGCTCTGGGGTCAAAAAAATATAGAATGGACATTCCTTGGGTGGATCACTTGTTTCTTTTTTACCCATTGCATGCGGGAAAACCCTAAATGGGTACCTTGGCAAACAGTGCTGGCCCAGATCAGACCCCACAGAACACCATGTCTGATCAGGGCCTGCACTATTTGCTAACAGAATTTTCCATCAAAAATAGAAGAAAAAAAAATAGGCCTGACACCCCTTATATGACAAATGGACTGGTCCAACATATAGCAATAGAAGAGTCCACTAGTATACCATTGGTTAATGTAATAAATATGACAATTGTCTGAAGTTAGCCGGTGGAGCGACAGGCCCTCTTGGGCCTCTTGTTCTTTTTTATACGCCAATCATATGTTGTGGATCTCATTGAGGCGGTTCTAACGTGTACCCACCACCTATGTCTTGGAGCAGTAATTCGAAAAATGATATAAACCCTAGTAAACTTAACTATGAGAAGGAGCGGGGATTTATTTAACCCTTCTCTTGCTGAATATTCAATTTAGCCACACCCATTTCTGATTTTGAACCAATCAGATTGCTTGATGTAATTTATTCCTACAAATTCATAAATTGAATGTCAAACAGTGTAGATCCTGATCAGATGGCTTCAGAAGCCATCTGATCTGGATCTACACTGTTTCCAAAGATAGGAGTTGTCGTGAACAGCAAGATAAGGGTTAATTAGAAAATGATATATACCCTTGTAAACTTGACCTTGTGAAGGGAAGGGGATTTTATTTATTTATTTATTTATTTATCTATTTATTTATTTCGGCCCCGCCCATCGGGGCTTGAAGAAATATATGGGCTGCATGATGCTTCCACGCAGAGCTGAATCCGACCCTCACACGAGTACTGGTAAACCGCTTAGAGGATCTACGCCTGCCCAGGCAAAGCGGTGCGCACGAGTCGGACCGTCCATGCTTATAAACCATATTGGTTTCATTTGGCGACAGGGCTTGAGAGGTCATTTCATCTCAATGTCGGGTAAAAGTCCCACAAAATTGGAAGCAACGTCTCCAAAATGACCTTTACAGTGTTGACGGGGACGTTAAACCTCAAATCAAACAAAATTTATTTATATGTTTAATTTATTTATTTATTTATTTATTTATTTATTTATTTATTTATTTATTTTATTTATCCTTGTAAACTTGACCTTGTGAGGGGAAGGGGATTTTATTTATTTATTAAGTCATTTCATTATTTACACAGACAATTATTTATTTATTTATTTATTTATTTATTTATCTATTTATTCAGGCATTTGTTTATTGAACTATTTATTTATTCTTGAGTCTTACGGGCGACCATCATTATCTCCTGTGCGAGTCTAAGCGTAGTTCCTGCTCGCGGACAAATCATATCGATAACACATCCATGTAACATTATCTCCAACATTTAATTTTCTGATGAAAATTTGCATTTTTTTATTTTATTTATTATACGCCTACCATATGTTGTGGAGCTCATTGAGTCGGTTCTAATGTGTACCCACAACCTATGTCTTGGGGCAGTAATTAGAAAAATGATACACACCCTTATAAACTTGACTATGTGAAGGGGAAGGGGTTTATTTACAAGTAATTAGAAAAATCATGTATACCGTTGTCAACTTGACTATGTGAATGAGAGGGGATTTATTTATTTATTTATTTATTTAAGTCAGTTCATTATTTTCACAAGCATTTATTTATTTATTTTTTATTTATTTATTTGTTTATTTTTTATTTATTCTTGAGCGACCATCATTAGTTCAGCGCAGTTCCTGCTCGCGGACAAATTGAAACGATAACATATCCATGTGACATTTTCTCTGAACGTTTAATGTTCTGATGTTTGCATTTTTTACGCCAATCATATGTTGTGGAGCTCAACGAGGCGGTTCTAACATATGTACCCACAACCTATGTCTTGGAGCAGAATTTGAAAAATGAAATATACCCTTGTAAACTAGACTTTGTGAAGGGGGCGGGGGGATTTTATTTATTTATTTATTTATTTATTTATTTATTTATTTATTTATTTATTTATTTATTTATATAGTGCCACGGGCGACCATCATTAGCTCCTTTGCGAGTCTAAGCGTAGTTCCTGCTCGCGGACATATCAAAACGATAACATATCCAGGGGACTTATTATCTCCAAAACATGCAAATTTGCATTTTTTTTTATTATTATTATTTTTTATACGCCTATCATATGTTGTGGAGCTCATTTAGGCGATTCTAACGTGTACCCACACCCTATGTCTAGGAGCACCAATTCGAAAAATGATATATATCCATGTAAACATGACTTTGTGAAGGGGAGGGGATTTATTTATACACAGCCTCTTTATAATCCTATTAACGGGGTCCAAAGCAGAAACCGTGTCAGTTAAAAACTGTGTCATATCCAAACAAAAATGAATAGATGATATAGAAAACGTCATTTTTCTGTATAATCTATACATTTTGGGATCCATCTTGAAACCGTGTTATATCCATTACCGTGTTATAATGAACCGTGTTATAATGAGGTTGTGGTGTAATTAGAAAAATTGATATATACCATTGTCAACCTGACTATGTGAAGGGGAGGGAATTTATTTATTTATTTATTTATTTATTTATTTACTCATTTATTTATTTATTTATTTATTTATTTATTAGCGAAGTTGCTGCTCGTGACGTACAGAGGAAGTGTAGTATTGCATTACGATAACACACCCTTGTGTAAGGCTGACACGATTGATCGGCCAATCAATTAATCGATCGATAAATTCCACAAAAGCTTTTATCATTACTGATTTCCTTGTAATCGATTATTTGATAATTACATACCGTAAGTTATGCCTAAAACAGCTGGATGAGTGGCAAACAGTGCAGACCCTGATGAGATGCCGCGTTCTGCGGCGTCTCATCTGGGTCTACACTGTTCGCTCAGGCCTCTCGGTTCAAATGTATATATGGTGAAATACCACATATGGTAAAAGAAATCCAAACAGGTAAATTATGGCAATGTTGTGGTGATTACTAATCGGTTATCGATCGGAATGACAGTACTGATAATCGATTATCTTTTCAGTTCCGATTGGTCAGCCCTGCCCTTGTGACATTCTTTTCTTTCATACCTCCTAAATTGTTACTAAAAATGATGTTTTTGTTAGTTTTACGCAAAACACAAGGCGTGGGTGCTCGTTGGAACAGCCTCATTGAAGCGGTTGTAACGAGTATCCACAGCCTGTGTATTGGAGCAGTAATAAGAAAAAATAAGTGATACTCCCGTAAACCACAGTCCTCTCTATATAAAGTCGGGGGTTAGATAGCTATTCAGTACACGGACGTGTTCACGTGATGCATCTAGTCATGCTAGTTTCCTAGACCAGCAAGTATTTATTTATTTATTTATTAAGCCATTCTTGAATTACACGGGTGACCGTAACTGGCTCGTTTGTTTGTTTGATGTGAGGTTTAACGTCCCCGTCAACACTGTAAAGGTAATTTTGGAGACGTTGCTTCCATTTTTGTGGGACTATATTACCCGACATCGAGCTGAAATGACATCTCAAACCCTGTCGCCCAATGAAACCAATAGGGTCAATAACCATTGACGGTTCGGCTCCCGCCGCTTTGCCTGGGCAGGATTAGATCCTGTAAGCTGTTTACCAGTACTCGTGTGTGGCCGGATTTCAGCTCTGCGCGGAAGATGGGCGGGGGCCA
Source organism: Lucinisca nassula (assembly GCA_963580285.1). Taxonomy (NCBI): domain Eukaryota; kingdom Metazoa; phylum Mollusca; class Bivalvia; order Lucinida; family Lucinidae; genus Lucinisca; species Lucinisca nassula. The sequence continues at coordinate 58,584,798 of OY757026.1, read as the reverse complement.
CTGGCTCGTGTGTGTGGTCGGACGTATCATGACGATAACATATCCATGTGACATATATAGAGGATCTTACATGAGTGTTCATGTATTATAGAATTTATTAAACGACTTGAGGAAAAAATATAGATTGCGAGGCTTTGCCGAGCATTTTATTCGATTAATAAATTCAATGATACATGAGCACGATTGCAAGATTCTGTTTATCATATGACATTTAAAATGCATTTTACTCAAGATAGTTTTAAAAAATGTCAATACTCCGTCAGTAGTAAACGCGACGTCGTTAAGGACATCGTACATTTAACGTTGCAGGGCGTATCTAACTAATCCACTAGTATATGGGGCGCCGTTTTACTATTTATTCTCTATTTATAGATATCCATAATTATTTATGGATATCCACCCATAATTCGAATTATGGATATCATTAATTCGAATTATGAATATCCATTCCATAATTCGGTCCATTTATAAATATCCATAATTCGAATTATGGATATCAATAATTCGTCTTTGCAAATAAATACAATAAATAATGACTGAAACCATATAAATCGAATTATGGATATCCATAAATCAGCGGAATAATGGATATCATTATTTTGATTTATTGATATCTATAATTCGAAATATGGATATCCATAATTTGAATTATGGATATCCATAAATCGATCTGAATTAATGAAATCCATAAATCGAATTATGGATACCCATAATTCGATTTATGGATATCTATAATTCGAATTATGGATATCCATTATTCGTCTGATTTATGAACATCCATAATTCGAATTATGGATATCCATAAATTGATTTTTTTTATCCATAAATAGGGATTAAATAGTAAAACGGCACCCCATACTAGTGGATTATCGAATTTATTACATGGCGTTATTACATTCTCAGATGCGACGTCATACGATATTATAGGGATCAACCATATTAAGTTGATAGTAGTAGTAGTAGTAACAGAAAAAAATGGACGTTTCTTGAATTTCTTAGCTGGATATAGTTGTAACATGCGGTTTGCAAATGATTAAGTTACTGTTTGCATTCTAAAAATGATACACCGCCATCCTTCTTACAATCGTCCAAAAACCAGTCGATACTAACAATCCTGCTGAGGTAAAAAAAAACATCTGTATTCATCGGAAGCTAATAACAATTGACTCAGGGGTTTCAATAACTTTTTTTGCCTTCTGGGTTTCAAGGAAAAGTACATGTAGGAGGGTAATTTTATATATATTGTGTATTATACCCATACAAATTTGTCAAAAGTAGCAGGGGGATAGTGTCTAAGTAGAAGGGGAAAATCCCCACCTCCCACCTCTAAATGAAACCCCTGTTGACTCTAGTAAGTGACGGAAAGAATGCGCATGCTCTTATCTCGCCCATTCAGAAGATTTTACAAGAACAAAAAACATCGTTTTACATGGTTCCGGGTCGTTTCGCCCGTGGGTCGTTTCGCCGGGTCGTTTCGCCCTGAGTCGTTTCGCCCTGATTTTGTGGGTGGGTCGTTTCGCCCTTACCTAGTGAGTCGTTTCGCCCGTGAGTCGTTTCGCCCGTGGGTCGTTTCGCCGCAATTATATTTTAAGGGAGTGACAAACGGAATGCATGAGTAAATGGACAGATGAATGAATAAATGGGTGAATGGAGTTGTGCGTTGGTAGATGGAATGACGTACGGATGAACGGACGGCATTATGAATATACGGAGATGGATAAGTTAATGAATGAATGAATGAATGGAGAGTATTTGCAGATGGACAAACGGAAATGAATGAACGAAGTGATGCTTGTGTAGATGGACGGACGGACGAACGGATCTGACACCTACGGATGGGTGATGTATGGTCGGGCTCGTGTCCGAGTTCATATATATATATATATATATATATATATATATATATATATATATATATATATATATATATATATATATATATATATATATATATATATATATATATATATATATGTGTGTGTGTGGTCGTTTTGACAGTCAATATATTTAGTTAAGTGTGAAAACAAGTGCACATTAATTACTTCGTCATTTGCTTTGAAAAAGGCGCTAATCCACCACGATAATTCTTAATCACTTTTAATCACACATTAACCGAGGTGAGAATAATTGTGATTGTTAATAAAACGTTCTGTCTATTTCGGCGAACGGCGGCCGACGTTCCAGGAAGGCACCACTGTTTAAAAATATGTTGTTTATTGGAATTGAGGTTTAACGTCCCCGTCAACACAATTAACGCAATAATGTAACCAGTTATATCACGTCACTATTTGTGCTCAAATAACAACTGATAATTAAATAAAACATCATGTTAGCAAATCTATGCAATAACGTCCCCTCTAAACCCAACTTTATACAGTGAAAAATGGATTTTCGCATATGCTTTATCTCTCTTATTTCTGATTCTAGAACACAGACAATTAGACGGTTCTAATCCAAAATCTATTTTTTGAGCAGAAAGAAAAATATGTCACATTTTTAAATATAAACAGTCATTTTCACAGTTAACCTTATGTGAGTTCGAATATCTTTCTCAAAATGGTGGTAGCGCAGTTGCTCAAACCTGAAGTAGAAGCCGTCAGTAGGTCGTCCAGCTGCACTAAACGAGGGCAAAACCATGTTTTCAGGAACTCCCAATACCCCCATCAACCCATATACACACCAAAACAAAAATAACCTCAATCAATAGGGCTTGAAAAAAAAGAAGGGCGAAATGACCCACCTAATCAGGGCGAAACGACCCGCGGGCGAAACAACCCAGGGCGAAACGACCCACGGGCGAAACGACTCATGGGCTAAACGACTCAGGGGCGAAACGACCCGAGACCGTTTTACATCTATCTATCTATCTTCATATACTGAGTCGGTCAAAATTGGCCATTACCTCAGTTGGGTGGTGCGCTAAATTTAGAATTTAGCAAAAAAAAAAAAAAAAAAACACACCCACCGGATGAGTTCTCAAAACTATTTACAATCTGCCTTCAGAGGTGCACCAAAACGCACACCTCCGGATCCCAATCCACACCACGCGGGCCCCGAACTCCCCTGCAGCTTTGGCATTTACCACAGAGGAGGGAAGACCATTCCACTGAGGAATAGTTCTAGGGAAGAAAGAACCCCCCAGGGCACCACCACAGGCCCGGCACCTACGATACTGACTGTTGTTTAGTTTTGATGCCCTTGTTTGAGCCGAAGCAGCCACAGGGGTCAAGTATTTATCCCCACCAAGAGACACCGTGCCAGAGTGCATCCTACAAAAGAAGGCCAAAGAGGACTGCTCGCGACGGGCCCCCAAGGACGGCCACTCCAGCCCACCAACACCGCCTCCGCTCCGCCATCGCCCACAGGCCCATCGGGCAGCCGTCCCCCGAACCCTCCCAACCCGCCGAACCCGAGCCTCAACACGGGGATGCCAAACAGGTGATGCATACTCTAATTGAGGTCTAACCAAGGTTTTGTATGCAACACCCTTTGTCTGCCTAGGTGCAAAAGCCAAACTACGTCTAAGAAACCCTAGTGCAAAAGCCAAACTACATAGTTACGTCCCTTAAATTTCGTGTCATTCTCAGTGGTCGCTTTAATTCTGTCACGTCACATAGATTGCCGGAGTACCGTACCGGTATACTCGTCCTCCATGCTACCGCATCCTCCATGCTTCCGCGGTAAACACAAAACTCAAGTGATTTTCGCTACACGCGCCCCAACCCGGATGTTGACATAATCACTTCGGTAATCCGGAAGCTACTCTTCCCGATCGCAGACATTTTTCCCAAAATGTCAAGATTACTGCTAAGTAAATTTATTTTATATTTAAATATTTCGAAACATAATATTTTACCTTTTCTCCCCATCCCCTGTCATGTAAAGCCTCCCGAAATCATCACAAACCACATTTGTATTTTATTGTATCTGCGCTGGAAGACGTCGTCTGGTTCCTAATCTGACAACAGCAACGTCGAAGTCACATGATTACTATCTATCTATCTACTGTCTACTGATACTGCGTCGGTCACATTTGACCATTACCGCAGGTGTATATTACATACACTCAAGGTTTTGCAGGATGAAAGCCTACACAGTAATCATGTAATTACGGTAGGGATCTTTAACCTGCACAGGGGATGGTTCTCCCTGCGGCCATCATGAAGTTATTTGAACGACATCTCAAGAACCAGAGGTTGAACTGAGCTGAAACTTGGTTGGAGGCATCAGGGTGACATGGAAATTCGGTTTTGCTAAAATCATTCCAATCCCATTTCCAAGATGGCCACCATGCCCATGGCCGTCATCTGTCGTATTGCTTCAAAGGCAGTGGGGCAGATAAAGTGTTAATTACAGCGTAAAACAGTGGAATTCTTTTAAACTTTTGGGGAATTCTAATGTAAGATAATGAGAGAAACACCGATATGCTGCCAGATGTGAAATTTCGCATTACGAAAATGATATATTGTACATACGATCCAACAGGGTCCTGTCTCTCTCTCTCTCTCTCTCTCTCTCTCTCTCTCTCTCTCTGTCTCTCTCTCTCTTAGCGCACCAACAATTAGCGAGCGCAGGCAAATGTAATTTACAGTTTGTCGTTAAATGACGCCACGTCAACCGACATGTAGCGTGTTAACAACGTCGTGTCTACATCAAACCAACTTCAAAGCGATGCATTGAATTGGACATTGCAACGTTGATGAAACGTCAGAACGTTGCGTTGGCGATAATACGGCGTTGCTAAATAAAATGTCATTTGCCCAGTCCTCGGACACATCAAGACTCATTGGGATTGGAACATTAAATTCAAAACAAACGTAGAACACCCTTTCAGAGCATAAGAAGAAAACACTCCTTCGCAAGTGCAAGATTTTACAGTAAAATCTGGTAGATCTGGTAGATGTGTAGATTGGTTCAACCTGCCCAGCCCTTAGGTCTACATTAACCCATTTGGTTCCGGAACCCCCAAAAGGGGTAAGTGACAAACAGTGCAGGCGTCTGATCAGGTCCTACACTGTTTGCAAAATTTTCGGCCATTTTCCAAATAAATTTTGAAGAAAACACAATCTGACACCCCTTAATTGAGAAATTTTGAAAATGACTCCTGCTATATATAAGGAGGAAGATTCCATTTGGTACAAAAAGGGTTATGGGCTTCTTGGATACAGGGGTCAGTCAAACCTCTCTCTCATCTCAAGGGTCAGGTGCCATTGAAGTGAGTTGGAGTGGTTGTCTACGGCATGACGTCGAGCCAACGTTGACTCGACGCCCGTCTGTAGGTCCACTCATTGTTGTTTTTTCGACTATCAGTATGTTTATTTGTCTGTCTAACTGTCCGTCCGTTCGTCTGTTAGTCAGTCATTCAGTCAGTCGGTCTTTGTGTCGTCTGTCTGTCTACTGTTAGTTTGTCAGTCAACCCCCCCCCCCCTCTCTCTCTCTCTCTCTCTCTCTCTCATGCCAACGGTCATGTGACAATGAAGTGAGTTGGAGTGGGCGTCGACGGCATGACGTCGAACCAACATTGACTCAACGTCCCTCTGTCAGTCCACTCATTAGTTTATTTCGACTGTCAGTATGGACATTTAACATGTAGACAGATCGTTGGACAGATTCCTCAATATAGATAGATAGACAGACAGACAGACAGACAGACAGACAGACAGACAGATAGATAGATAGATAGATAGATAGATAGATAGATAGATAGATAGATAGATAGATAGATAGATAGATAGATAGATAGATAGACTTGGATAGCGAGTAAAACGAAAGTTAGGAAATAATTATTTCGTGATTAACGGTATCTCATGGGCCATTCACGAAAAGATTTTCGTTAATTAAAAACGGATTTAGGATAAATGAATTTCGGTAATAAAAGCAAAATATCATTCTTTCCTTCTCGAGGCATTATTTCAATGAAAACGGGTATATTTTCTTTCAAAATGTCTGAATATTGTTAGCATTTTAAGGTCCGCCAATACATTTGAATAGCGATGGCCATTTCAATTGACGGCCAGTACTTTGCGCATGCGCAAGAATGACGCCATAAACGGAATTCCTAAAGCCTCCTATTGATCTGAAACTTGATGGGAGGTAACCAAAGGTCGAATTGAGATGAAACTTGATGGGAGGCATTGGGGTGACGTGGAACTTCAGATTTGCTAAAATCGTTCTGTTCTGATATCCACGATGGACGTCCTGAAATTCTTGAAACAACGGGGGTGTTGCACAAGGTGAGCGCTTTTTTATAGCGCTTTGTCCTTGCTATGCATGTTCCGCTTGATGGAGGCACTTTCTAATATGCCTGCCAAAATGGTACGATTTTGAAACCGCAAAAAATCAGAGAAAAAAATGTGATGCTTGCTTCAGTGATTGGTTTTGTTTTCTGTTGTTATTTATGCACAATGTACCGCGTTCAAATAGAGAAGAACAAATAAATGAATGTCTTAAACTGGACACTCAATGCATCGCAACTTCGGGCGCTGCCATTTTGTTTTGCCTGGTTGCTATCCAACGTAGACTGAGGCAGCTCGAAGCGCTTTTTGGAAACGCACCGTTGCATAGGGAATCGCTACAAAGCACTCTGTAGCGCACTACAAAGCGCTCTGTAGCGCTCGCCTTATGTAACTCCTCCAACATCTCATGTACCAAAGGTAGATTTAAGCTGAAATTTGATGTTTGGCATCAGGATGACATAGATTTTTTGATTTGCTAAATTTGTTCTGTTCCGATATCCAAGATTGTCTGGTCGCCATGGCTACCATCTTGAAATTCTTCAAACGAAATCTCCCAAACTTAAGGTCTGATCAAGCTGAAACTTGATGGGAGGCATCTGGGCGACATGGAGATTCAGATTTGCTAAAATCATTCCGATATCCTAGATGGCTGCCATTGTTTGTTTGTTTGTTTGTATTTGAGTTTAAAGGCCCGGTTAACACTATTTAGGTCATTTTTGAGCCTGTCAGTTTACCTGGGCAGGCTTATACGTAAACGGTTAACCAGTACAGTGCACATTCTTTCGCCAGAAACTGACAGCTGCCCTTTTTGAATCAGCGGAAGGGAGAGAATGACCGTAGAAAAGATTTCATGATCAATCTCCACGAAAGAATGTTGCCGACCATGGTAGGTATATCGAACCCGCATCCTCCTGATCACCAGTCAGATGTGCATCCGACTGAGCTACCGAGGCCGGTGCCGCCATGGTGGCCATCTTGAAATTCTTAAAACTACATCTCCTCCCGAACCAGAGGTTGAATCAAGCATAAACTTCATGGAAGACATCATTCAGGGCAAAATGACACTTCACATTTGCTGAAATTGTTCTGTTCCAATATCCAAGATGGCCACTATTTATATAGTGGCCATCCTGAAATTCTTCAAATGACATCTGTTCGGGAACCAAGGTTGGATTGAGCTGAAACTTGATGGGAGGCATTAGGGTGACATGGAGATTCAGATTTGCTAAAATTGTTCTGTTCCGATATCCAGGATGGCCGCACAGGAAGGCCATCTTGAAATTCTTCAAAAGACATCACCTTCTGAACCAGAGCCTCTGAGGTGAGATCAAGCTGAAACTTGAAGGGAGGCATCGGGGCGACATGGAAATTCAGATTTGCTAGATATTCAAGATGGCAGCCATCTTGAAATTCTTCAAACTACATCTCCTCCTGAACCAGAGGTCGTGGGCCGGCATTGGTAGCTCAGTCGGAGTCGCATCTGACTGGTGATCAGGAGAACGCGGATTCGATACCTGCCCGGGCCGGAAACATTCCTGTAGGAGTTTGATTATGAAATCTTTTCTCTGGTCATTCTCTCCCTTCAGCTGATTCAAGAAGGGCATTTGTCTGAGTGTCTGGTGAAAGTATGTACACTGTACTGGTTAACCGCTTACATATAACCCTTCCCATGAAAGTGTAGTTAGATAAACTGACTGGCTCAAAAATGTCCTAAATAGTGTTGACTGGGCTGTTAAACTCCAATACAAACAGTAGTATACACAATGGGGGTTCTGGGACACTTTCACATCGCACTCACATGTGCATGCATGTCGCACATACATGTGCATGTGTGCGCGATGTGGGGCATATACTATCTCCCACAAGCTAGAGGGGCCCGACCCCCCCCCCAGGCGGGCCCTCTAGCGGTCGGCCTCTAGCGGTCGGCCCCACCGAGTGAGGACAATTTTTTCATCCTTGCAATACTGTGGGGCCCACCCCCCTGGGTCGGCCCCACCGAGAGGGGATGCAATTGAATAAAATATTTGTTTGCCTGCCATATCGCATGGCCATCACGTGACCAGCCTGCGCTCGCCAACAGCCCAACCGGCCGGGGGGTGGTGCTTGTATTAGAGAAATATAGTACTTAAAACATACAGTACAAAAATGAACAAGTGTCCTTGGATTCCTGTGGGGAAGAGAGAACCCTGCAACAATAATTGCCGCGGAGAATTCTGTGGGCGACACAATAGTGTCAGTAAGAGGGTAGGAAGAACGGAACCACTAATATGCACAAACTGTGGAGTGTCGGTGAAAACACACCATCTACTTTGTATGCAATGTGGTGTTAAATCAGTTATTACCATAAATTACATAAACAGGAATCGAAGGACTCAAAAAGAGTTTAGATGACTGTCCGCCATTTCTATCTAGTATGGTTAAAAAAAAGAGTTTAGATGGTTATATTCTAATTTATTTCCTATTAGAGAATTGTTAGTATATAGGTAAAGTCCAACAAAATTCTGAAAGATTTTCTACTGTATTTCCTTATTAGAGAATTGTTAGTATATAGGTAAAGTCAAAGAAAAATGCGGACAGATTTTCTACTGTATTTCCTATTAGAGAATTGTTAGTATATAGGTAAAGTTAAAGATAAATGCTGAAAGATTTTCTACTGTATTTCCTATTAGAGAATTGTTAGTATATAGGTAAAGTTAAAGATACAGTAACGTGGCTACTATGGATGAATACATAGAGCAGTTACTGGCAGAAATACCTGATAATAATTCGACTCTCCATCATGTGGTTCAAAACATCTTGGATGAGCCTATCCCAGACTCTGTCAAAGGGCGCTTGTTAAAGCCCTTACAGCCTGAAAAATATCGACCTACCCCACCACCACGCAAAAAGAAGGCCGCCAAAAGAAAAGCCATCGAAGAGGAATTTGACCCTATCTCCCGCGAGAAAGTCCTGAGATCCGTCAAGGAATATCAGGATGAGATCCTGGATTTGTTTAGATCTGCTGAGCAACAGCTAGTCTTCAGGCAGACCCCATGGGCTATTGGTGACTTCTTGAGGGGCTGGCAGATGGACGTGCCTGCCAATAATCCTCATAGTGCAGACCCCAGGACTTTCCTCGAGGCTGTAGTGCCCCAGGTCAGTAGCAAGCTCGAGGAAGTGATCAAGGCGCTGTGTGGTGTGAAGTTCCAGTTGGCTCTCAAGGTTCAGCTTCGGAAGGACAACCAAGACGGTAGTGAGGAGTATACAACCCCCGTGCTGCGCCACAAACAGGAGGCCCTTCTCCAGGCCAGCGAAATCAAGGGGCTCTCGATAAAACCTTCCCACAGATCAAAGAAACACTCGAAAAGTGGACGCAGAGAGGGTCTGGCTGGGTTGTAGATCAGGTACAGACCCTTTGGTTGGACATTGCCAGATATCAACCTCTACGGGGTAGGTCCTACATCCCACTCCCAGCAGAAGTAAGTGCTAAGAAAGCAGTGGTTAACGTGAAAAACAAGGACGACCGCTGTTTTCTATACTCAACCCTAGCGGCTCTGAACAAACTACCACATCATCTGAAGAGGCCAGGGTGGTATAAAAATGATCTTAATAAATTCAACATTGTGGGATTGATTTCCCAATTCCCATCTCTCAGATGCCAAAATTTGAGCGGCAGAACAATCTAGCCTATAATGTCTTTGGCTTGGACAAAGGTGTCACAATCGTATATCTCAGCCAGCAGCCGAAAAAGATAAAACGGATTAATCTACCTTTGATTGGAACGGGCGATAAACTCCACTACACCTGTATTAATAATCACAACCATCTCCTCTACAACCAAAGCAAGCACGGTGAGCGTAAGCATTTCTGTGAGCGCTGTCTTCATGGTTACACTTAATGATGCGGCTCTCTTAACTAGAGGCTATACTTAGCATACTCTCCGTCCTTACATTGATTCTGAAATTAATCATAAACGCCATTTCTTCAAAATATCCTTCATTAATAAGGGTATGGATTTTATAGATTTGCCCAGTATCTTCCGTGAGAGATCGGTGCTTTCTTCCATTCCTGCTTATTTTCAAAATACTGAAACACCTATAATTTGCTATAAATATAACAAACCTGTTAGATCTATCATTTTTAATTTCAATAAACTTGTTTCAGATCTTGATATTGATACTAATACTCCTGATTCATGTGATTGTAAAAACTCAAAGTATTGCTATCCTGCTGCTGGTCATGTAATTACTGGCAATTTGAAAATAATTCCTGATTCTAGGATAAGGAATATAATTTCTAAAGGACCGAAATATCGGTTGCCTTCTAAAATTGATTTCAGTAAATGTAGAGATGAAATCGCTGCTTCCTTGAATGAATTCGGTAATCGATGGTGTAAGCGAGAGTATGTTGAGCATAAAGCCCTTAAGGACTGTAAAGTTAGCATTTTAAAACTAGTGAATAAACGCATTTCTTTCTATTCTCAAAATACTAACTTATTACCTCCTAAGCCCAAGACGTCTTTACGTCATCTTAAACTAGGTATTCAAGAATTTCATAAGAAGTTTGTTTTGGCCCTTGCAGACAAGGCCGCTAACAACGTCGTCGTTGTGTGACGGCTCCACTATGTTAACACGCTTAAGCAGGAGCTTGGTGGTACTAAGGCCTTTAGCTGAAGAGAGAGCTATAGTAGATAAACATGTTTGTCTTTCAGCCACCAAGTTTGCTGTGTGTGTTAACGAAGGCCAAGACAAGCTTCCTTCGCTATACTGGTTACCAAAACTTCATATAAAACCTTACAAAGCACGGTTTATTGCAAATTCTAGCTCTTGCACTACCACTGAACTTTCTAAATTATTAACTTCCTGTCTTACTGCTATTAAAACGCATGTAATTAAATATTGTGATAAAGTCTTTGAAAGATCAGGAAGAAATCTGTTTTGGTCTATAAAAAATTCGAATGAGGTTTTAAATAAATTGAAATCTAGACATTTTCGTGCTTCTAGTCTGTCTACCTACGATTTTTCCACTCTTTACACTACACTTCCTCATAATCTTATAAAAGAAAAGCTTAATGATTTAATTGAATGGGCTTTTCACAGAGAAGATTCTCTCTATCTTGCATGTAATGTCAGAAATGCATTTTTCACTTCTAAAGAGCATAAGAATTATACACTTTGGTCATGTCAGAAAGTGTGTGATGCCCTCATCTTTCTACTTGACAATATTTATATTAGATTCGGTACTAAGTTATTTAGACAAATTGTGGGTATTCCGATGGGTACTAATTGCGCACCTCTTGTGGCTGATCTGTTCTTGTATTGTTATGAAAGAGACTTCATTTTGTCGCTTTCCATTGATAACCAATCTGAAATTATTGAAGCTTTTAGCTCTACTTCAAGATATTTAGATGATTTATTAAATATTGATAATACCTATTTTGATGGTTTGATCAGTCAGATTTACCCCCTAGAACTTCAGTTAAATAAAGCAAATTCTTCTGATACCGAGGCCCCGTTTTTGGATTTACATCTATCTATTGTGGATGGATTTGTTTCGTGCAAAATTTATGATAAACGCGATGACTTTGATTTTGAGATTGTAAATTTTCCTTTTTTGGATGTTGATGTTCCTCGTGCGCCATCCTATGGCGTTTATATTTCACAATTAATTCGATTTGCTAGAGTGTGTAGTCATGTAACTGACTTCAACACTCGTAATAAATTATTAACGGCTAAACTCCTTAATCAGGGTTATCGGTACCATAAACTACGCAAAGCATTTTTTAAAATTTTATAGACGCCATTCTGATTTAATTTCAAAATTCAATATTGGACTTAAATCTCTTCTGCAACAAGGTCTATCGGAACCCGAATTTTATGGTGACTTAGTATATAAATTCAGAAAAATATATAACCGCAATGACTTCAGCACCAAATTTCGTAAAATCGTCCTTCGATATAAAAAGATTGGGTACAACATGGATATTATACGACAGACTGCGTGCATGGTAGTTAACCCAATCACGGTTGGCAACTTTGCTTCCCTCTTTAATTGCACACCGGTGGGCCAGGCCTCAGATTCTATGACGGCTCCAACGTAAAGGCTTATTGAGAATTAGAGAGATAATGTTGGTTGGTGCCTGAAGCTATGTCTCTGGTCGGGCCTATCGGAGTCTAACTGTTGGTTTTCTTTTGCTCCAGCATTTCAGTGGTTTCTTGCTGTCGAGTCCTCACCGTTGTCTCACCTCTGTGGTTCTTTGATTTTTGTGTTCACGGAGATGTTGCACTGATGAGTTAGGAGGCCTTCATGCGGACTGAACAAATTATTTGTCTAAATCGCGACGGAAGTAAGGGCGAGGATTGTGGCCACGTAAAATCGATTTAAGCCCCCCCCCCCCCCCAGTGGAAATCTTCCACTGACCGTTCCAAGGCGGCTCTTCTGTGGCGATTTATTTATGTTGTTGTTTGTTACGTACTGTGTGTATCACTTGTGTCTTTTAATTTTGGATGGCCCTAAGGCCATTTTGTGGGAAAGTAACTGTCCTTATGGCCTTCCTTTGTTTAGGTTTCCATTATGGTCTGGTCGCTTAATGTTTGTATTTCTTTCCCTTTGGTGTCTTTTATGGGTGGAGTAAGTTAATTGTATCAATTCCTGATCTTTGTTTTACTTCTACTCTGCTGGAGGCCCACAAGCATGAGTGCGAAGGCATCGGCCAGACGGCTGTCCGGGTGGAGATGCCAGAGGAGGGTAAGAACAAGCTCACCTTCCAGAACCACCACAAGCAGCAACCAACCCCATTCTTCATCTATGCAGACTTTGAGGCTCTCACCATCAAGATCGAGGGCCCCGAACGCGATCCTACAAAAAGTAACACCCAACGAACACAACAACATGAGGCTTGCAGCTACTCCTATATCGTGGTGCGGTGTGATGGAACAACAAAGCCGCCTGTCGAGTATCGCGGTCCAAATGCAACAGAGCACTTCTTAAAATCACTCCAGGAGGAGGAGCGCGAGATTCAGAGCGTGCTAGCCAACCCTAAAAACATAAGGATGACACGAAAGGACTATCAGGCCCATAACAATGCCGCGAATTGCTATATATGCGAAAAACCGCTAAATGGTGCACTGTCCGCGACCACTGTCATATTACGGGTAAATATCGAGGGGCAGCTCACAACGCCTGCAACCTTAAGCTGAGGCTAAGCCCAAAGACCACCGTTATTACTGTGGTGTTCCACAACCTCAGAGGGTACGACTCCCACCTGCTCATGCAGGCCATCTCAAGGGTCGAAGGTAGAGTTTCCTGCATCCCCAACAACACAGAAAAATACATTTCCTTCTCTCTCGGACAGCTTTGCTTTATCGACAGCACCCTGTTCCTGCTAGCTTCCCTTGATATACTGGTGGCGGCAAATAAACCAGAAGCTTTCAAGATCACATCGTTCTACGAGCCAGACCAGCTGAGGTTTGAGCTATTAACCCGAAAAGGTATCTCCCATATGAGTATATGGACTCCTGAGATCACTTCGTTGAGACCAAGCTCCCTCCGAAAGAGGTATTCTACAGCAAGCTCGCCGACGAGCACATCAGCGACGACGACTACGCCCACGCGCATAGAGTATGGGGGATCTGTGGGTGTAAGACCCTGGGGGACTTCCACGACCTATACAATCGCACAGATGTTCTCCTGCTGGCAGATGTCTTTGAGGAATTCCGAAAGACCTGCCTGACGCAGTATGGCTTAGACCCAGCGCACTACTACACAAGTCCCGGGCTTTCATGGGACGCCCCCCTAAAAAAGACAGGAGTAGAGCTCGAGCTGCTTACAGACTACGACCAGCACCTGTTTGTCGAGAGGGGATGCGCGGAGGTATCTCGATGGTATCAAAACGGTATGCCAAGGCCAACAATCCTCAGGTCGAGGATTATGACCCAGAAAAACCCAGTAGCCATATCTTATATCTCGATGCGAACAATCTCTATGGATGGGCTATGAGCCAGGCCCTCCCCATCAGAGACTTTCAGTGGGTCGAGGTATCGGGACTCGCAGAAACCATTGCAGAACTACCCGCAGACAATGAAGAGGGCTATATCCTAGAGGTAGATATGGAATATCCAGCAGAGCTGCACAAGGCGCACAATACCTATCCGCTAGCACCAGAGCGCCTAGTGGTCAAAAAGGAGTGGATGTCGGAGTACCAGCGCGAACTTCTCGATGGAGCTTTGGGGGGAGCACCTACAGAGGTTGAGAAGTTGGTACCCAACCTTCGCAACAAAGACCGTTACGTGCTCCACTATCGGAATCTCCAGCTATACATGTCTCTGGGTATGCGTCTGACCAAGATTCATCGCGCCCTCCGGTTCCAGCAGAGCCCCTGGATGGAGCCCTACATCCGGATGAATACTGAGCTCCGGAAGAAGGCCACCAGCGACTTCGAGAAGGATCTCTACAAGCTCATGAACAATTTGGTCTTCGGCAAGACGATTGAGAACCTCCGCAGGCGTGTCGACGTCAAGCTGGTCCGTGCCAACAAGGAAGATAAACTCAGGCGTCTCATCGCCAGCCCAGCCTTTGCCAGAGCCAACATCTTCGACGATGATCTTGCAGCAGTCCAGATGCAAAAGAGCAGTCTAGTGCTCAATCGCCCGATTTACGTAGGTATGAGCATTCTGGACCTTTCAAAAACCCTGATGTACGATTTCTATTACAAACGGCTCCAAAGGCAGTACGAAGACCGCTGCCAGCTCCTCTTCACGGACACCGACAGCCTGCTCCTGAAAATCGATACAGATGATGTCTACGAGGACATGGCCAAGCACCAGGGCCTCTACGACACGTCCGACTACCCGAAAGACCACCCGCTGCACAACACAGAGAACAAGAACGTTCTCGGAAAGATGAAGGACGAGTGCGCCGGGCAGTCAATCGCCAAATATGTGGGCCTGCGGCCAAAGATGTACTCCATCCTCCAGGCATCTGGAAAGAACATCAAGAAGGCCAAGGGTGTGAGAAAAGCAACTGTCAAGAAGCGCATCAGGCACGAGCAGTTCAAAGAGGCTCTCTTTGAGAAGCAAACCTTCCGCCATGGCATGGATGTTCTTAGGTCGGAGCGTCACCACATCTACGGGTAGCATCTCAACAATGTGTCGCTGTCGCCCTTCGGTTCCAAGCGTTGGATCGCAGAAAACGGAGTTGACACACAAGCTTATGGTTACAAAGATGATTACATCACACAACAAGAGATGGACGCGTTCGTTGAGGAACTGGGGCGGTCCATCTAAAGAAGTCTGAAATCATATGATAAACGATGGCTCCCAAGAGAGTTCTAACCCGGGAGGAGATCCAGGAAATCAAGGCCCTGCGAGGTAAGGCGCCTGTGAGTAGGGTGAACTAGCAGTTCGGCGTCGGCGCTGCGAGGGTTCAGATGCTCTGGGCAGAGGAGGAGACACCCAATGCCGCAACAGAGGAGGAGACACCCAATGCCGCAACAGAGAAGGCAGAAAGAGAGGAGAGCGTCGTCGACGATCTACGATTGTTGCTACGCGATAGCATCGGCCAAGCCAAGTCGGCAAATGGGCCGACCATCAATAAATTCAATGAGCTCCTAAAGAAAAGCCTGAGTCGGTTTGAAACCACCACAGAGAAGGTGTCGATTTCATTGACGGAGATAATTGCCTCTCTGAAGCGGCGCGAGGGGGCCAGCGGAGGCAATGTGATCAGCGAGAATATTGGAAAATCCATTGGAACCTTCTATACCCTGCTGTACGACAACCTAAAGACGCTCGGATCTCTCACAGAGCAGGCCGCATATGTGTTGGTGGGTGTGTCTTCCGCTATAGACGGATATGAGGTCGAGCCGCCGAACCCCTCGGTAGTAGAGAAACTGGTGGATATGGCTGAAAGATGGGTATACTTGTCTCTCTCCATAGCAATTGTATTTGGGGTGTTCGCTACGCCAGCAACTACAGACCCTCCAGAACCTCGAGATACTGCAGGCGAAAGTTCCGAGACCAAGGACCACTGAAGTAGGACGTAAACCAAACGGATAAATTGTCACCCCGGTGGATGGATTCGAGCTCAGCGCTTGAGAACCCACCCCGGAGGAAGCTGAGTGTCCGGTGGCACAACAAGGAGTTCTTCGCGCACAAAACCGCGCTGAGGTCCATCCTGCAAGTAATACACCACGGGCTCGTCGGGCTTGGTGACTGTGCGCCCGAGCCGGTGCACATCCAGGGACCATATTGGATCAGTCGCTCGCCGGCGCCCCCCTTCAAGTTCGCCAGGATGGTACAAATAACGAACGCCGACGCCGGAGAGGATTATTGTCTCCTTGAGACCAACAGGACGACTAGGAACTACAGAGGAGGGCTTTTGTGCCACCGATGGCGCCCTTATAGCCTCAGAGGGCTTTTTGCCGGTCAGTCGGGTGACCTCACCATTCAAGGCTGTGACAACGGCAGGCAACCTTTTCACCCACTCTGTAGACCGCTGACCAGAAGTGAGTCGCATCTCTTGAGCGTATTGGTGTCCGAAGAGCCGCTATGCGAGGGTCCGGTTCCAGCGTTCTACGATCCCTTGGTCCCGATGGATGTCAACTCGACCGGGCCGAACCCGGACAGAGTGCTTTACCAACAGCTGGCTGACAGAGCCCATGAACTTACGACCGGGGTCGACCTGGAGCAATTTGGGCCACCTCAACGGGCCTCGCCTGTAGATGCGAGACAAAGCTTCAGCAACCTCTTTGGCTTCTTTAGTGGCCAGAGGCTCAGCTTCTTTGAAGCGTGAGGCTACATCAACCACGGTAAGGGCGTATTTGTACGTGTGCTTGCGAACACTGTCGTGTGGCAGAAAGAGCAGGTCAGCTTGATGGACCTCGTTCGGCTTGGTGATGTCGAATTTGGGTCAGGGAACGTGCTGCGGGGCGGCGAGGTAGACCTGCCAGATGGCCTGCTTCTTCAACCAAGCTCGGGCCACATCTTCTGAGGTGCCGCAGAAGCCAGCTTCTTTATGGCCTCAAGACCCCTCCAGTAACCCTTAGGGCTGTAATAAATATCCACAAGGCACCGATCCATGTATTTATTGTTGCATTAAGTCTCTAACGAAACAACTGCTTGTCTAGGCAGCCTGCACTCTTTTAAGCTCGCCAACAAGAAATATTCAAATGCCACTCGCCGTAGGTTGACTGAGTTCTTCTAACAGCTTCGTATAGGCCGTCATTAACGCCTCGTCTTTCGCACGTTGAAACAACTTCTTTTTTTCGTCTTCTGATAAACTAAGACCCTGTTTTTGGCGTCCACGAATTTCTTCTTTCATCTGATCGGACTTGTCGATTTCACACAGAATCAGGCGAAATTCTGTTTCAGATATATCATCGTCGTTCAGCGCGATAGAAATGCGTTCGGCGATTGAGTTTAGCTTCGACTCAGCCAAGATACGAATCTCGTCGTGTTTTCTGGCTTTTGTTTGGAGTTTTCGTCCAATACATTTCCCGCCAACGCCCAGCAACCCACACACAATCGCCCCAGCTCCAAGGCCAATAGCACAGGCGTCGCGATGATAGTTGGCAAGAGCCCGACGCCAGAAGCAGCCAACCCTACGCTAGTCGCAGTAAGCGCGGTATCAATCCCATCAACAACATTAACCCCGCGCCGGTATTTCTTGTACAGCGAGGCTCTGAAGTCTCGTTCTTTTTCGAGACGGAATTTGACCTCAGCCACATGCTGAAGGCGGTGTTTGTCTCCGGTTTCAAGTCCTGGGTAGAGGCCCATCGTGTACTACCCCTCGAGCTGGGTGGGTTTAAATAGACTTACTGGCTAATTATGACTATAGCTTGGTCTGGTGTGAGCGCACCAGGCGTAAATCGCAGGCTTTTGAGAGACACGGGGCCTATAAAAATATTATGTAGGTCTAAATGACGGTAATCAACTTGGTGTTAGATTCCTTCAAGAGTGAACTGCACTCGAGGCGATTCTTGTACTTGTATATAAATCCCAACTTCTTTATTAGCATTTTCTTGACTCCACTTGAGCTTGAAGCCGGGTAACACATCAACAAAGTCGGCGGGTCTATCTCCGAGAATTAGATCAAGGATGATCGATGATGTTGGCAAGTTCATACCAATGATTCCTGCTGGGGGGAATTCGAAGACTATTTTCAGGATTCCCTGCCGGTTGTTGCTTGTCTTCAGCACGTTATCTTCGGAAACGACAACGTTCTTCGTTCCGGGGATATACGAGCACCGTCGAGTGCCACTATTCACTACCTTCCTAACTTTGTGCTGCTTTCCAGTCACAAGGTATGGAGACGAGATTTGTATGTCATTAAGCCAGTGAAGGCCAGCGTATGAACCCGCTTTGGAACGGCATGTGAGGTATCTACGTCGCTGAGATCACCGAATGCCAATGACCCCGCTTGGGCGACCTCTTTTCTTCTGTAGACCCCATCAGAGAGCTGGAAGGCACACAATCGATCTTCCTTCCCGTCCTTATCGAACCCCTCAGTGTCACCAAGATCAGCCAAAGCCACCCTAGGGCATTTTCTAACCCCACCGGGGCCCCTTGCGTCAACCATTCCTTATATGTAGGGTTGCGCTCATATACTCGAATGGTAACATTTCCCCTTGGTGTCTCTAAGTGAGATAGTTAGCTGTGAAATAGGCCCTGACGACAACCTTTTGTACTGTAAGACAGGAAATGATTCAGTTCTACCAGATCCACACTTTTCGTTCTCGACAGGGACAGATCTAAGCAGTGTAGAGGGTCGACCGTTATGCAGATTGTCTGAAGTACTTAATTCAGCAAGATGAAAGTAGACCTCACGATGGACGGCAAGCTTGCGTGGTTTCTTTGCAGTGAACGTCTTGGTGCGGCCTCCTTCCAAGTGATGGCCATTGTCATTGATCAGCGCCAATGGAGGGGGTTGAAAGTATTGTCGGAAAAGCCTAAGATATTAGCAAATTCGCGATTCATTGTTATAACTTCTCCGGGCTTTACCGTTAATTGTAGTAGACCAGACGGTTCATCTAGAGTGAGTTCGGCGTTCATCCGCTGAAACACCTTTTCGTTCAACTCACAGACGTTATAATACCCGTCAGGTATTGTTGTTTTTTTTCAGTCTTTTTATTTGAGACCTTATTGTTCCTTTTCACCGTGCATATGTTGTACCACCAGTGATAATACGTCAACTCGCAGAGAGCAATCTCTCGCTCACCCGCAGACAGGGTCCTGGCAAGATTGATTAGCACATCATTTTGAACGTCAGTGAGTGTGATGTACATGATAATCACCAAAATTGGTATGGATACAAAGGCGTTTACTTTTAATAGCTCGACAAAATATCAGGCAGGCGGCCATTTCAAATATAAGGAGTCAGCAGCAGGGGAGCCCAACCTAGTCATAATGGTCGACGATAAGGGAAGTCACTTCCTTGCCAAATACCCGAACATCTTCGATTATCAAAATCATCCGCTTACACGCGAACAAAAGGTAAACGCGGTGTGGGACAACACCTGGCAGCATTATCAAAATCCTCCGCTTACCGGGGACGTCACTAAGGCAAACAAGGCGTGGGACAGCTGGCAGCACGCCCCCTTCAGCTGGTGGCAGTGCCAGCTGAACTTTGCGGTTTGGTGCGCAACCGCCGGATGTGGTGTTTCATTCCAGGACCATCTCCAAGCGGAGGAGTCCCTTCTTGCAAGCCTGTATTGCTTTCATGTCTATTATACGACGAGGCGTCTGCTTGAGGAGCTAAAAGTCGCCCTCCCTGGGGACGAGTCCTATTTATGGAACGATAACCAATATGACTCGAGGGCCTACAAGCGGCTTTGCGAGGAATTCGCCGTTTCGCCTTCTACAGATTGGAGGCAAAAGCACGACTACGGGTGTCAAGGCCTCGGATCTTTTAGTACATTCATGACCCCTTCGGGGAAATACCGCAGTGATCACAGCACCGATGGCCCCTTCTTTCACCCGAAGGATGCCATACTCCATAATGCGGATATTTCACAGGCGTGGACGATGTTCATTCTCAATAAGGTTTCACGCGAGCGGGTGTCTCGCGCCTCAACGACTCGATTCGGAATTACGTTTGGGCAATCTTGAGAGCGCAAGCTCAGGCCCGTTCCAACATTCTCAAAGTCGGGAGGGGGTTCGACGCCCAAAAGCAGTTTACGGCACATCTCGAAGACGCCATCGCGTCACCCGTTGACATCCCCAGCAGCATCGATCGCTATCAAAAGACGTTGCAATATGCATCCACACCACTGGATTACGTCTGCGGGAGAGCGCTCTACTTGATGTCGAGCGACATGGCACTCCATCCAGGGAATGTCCAAGGTTATAATAACCAAATCCGAATAGCGGGGTCAGACGCTGCCATCGGCCACAACCCAGGAATAAACATGGCGGCACAGATTCAACCTGCCTCTAAAGTCGATAGGACATTCCAGGGGAAAACTGCCGCACCAGCAGGGACCGATCCGCGAGTACTCGCAGGGCCACCGCCCGAAGGGTCGCCTACGTCTGCCGCGGTCTCGATCATGAAGAAGAAAAAAAACAGCTCCCATAGTCGCAGGGATCGGGGTTGGCTTAGTGGTGCTTTGGTTGGTCGCGTGCTAGCCAGTCCCGGGCAGCCACGAGAAGAAGGGCCCCACGCCGATGACCAAGGCCCACAAATTATCTGTGAGCCATGAAGCGGCCTTCCCTAGCGTGCTCAAGAGCCAAGAGACGATGAACCCGATGATTCCGGGCAGGGCAGCCGCGGCCTTGCCGGCTAAATTTGCCAGGGCACGCCCGAGGGACTGTAGGTGCTTTTTTACCCACTCCTTGACCCCGCCCTTGCCGGGTGGCCTGGGAGCCGGTACACTCCTCCCGCCGCCGGTTAACGCAAGCACTAGGGTCGAGATTGCCATCCCAATCGCTGTAAGGATGCTCACGATGGTAATTTCCTGCTCGCGGAAGAGTGTCCGTATTCGCTTTGCAAGCGTCTTGTCTTCATGAACGTCTCACGGATTCGGGGGATCTGGGACCTGAAAGCTTCTCTGTTCGTAGAGAGGGCTTCGAGCCTCGACTGTCTTTCGATTTCGATGTCAGAGAGCTCGCCCTCCAGTTTTCTGATTCGGTCTTGAATCTCCTGCTGCATCTCGGGGTCGTCCGTTTCCGCCGCTCCCTGGCCAAGTGTTTTTCAACTTGGGATTTACCCTCGTCGACATTTTGACAGTTTCGCCAGGTTGTTCGCCAACTCATCTCGGGTTCGAGTCATGGCCTTTTCAAGCCCAGCGAGCACTCTTTTGGCCTGGGTGACCCACGCGGTGTCGATAGGCTGATCATCAATTGTCTTCCATACGGTCTCAACGTCTTCTGCACTGCGGCGCGCGCTATCGGATATGCCGGAGAGGTCCTGAAGTTCGATATTTTCAAGGTTCGCACCGCTCGGGAGGGCTTTATCTGCCTCCTGGAGAGCTTTCACAGCGGAGCTACTTAGACGCTGCGTATTCGATGTGAATTCAGGGAACCCCAGTGAACTTGGCAGTGCATGAATGCCGCCTCCTCCGTATCTTGTGGCCAGTGTTGATAGGGCCAGAAACCGGAATTGTCCCCTCGTCGCAGTGATAGGGATCTGTCTGTCGCCTTGGGTAAAGTAGAGTGTTTTGCCGTCGGCATCAATCCCAAACTGGCTATAGTCGATCCTGCCGTCGGGGCGCAACCCATAGACACGGTTCACTTCTTTGTAGAAAGTGTCAACCAGGCGCTTTTTCTGAGCCACAAGTTCTGCCTGTTTCAACTCGCCATGCAGACTCTGCAAATTGTCCCCGGATGTGTTTAGATCTTGCTGGACGGGCAGTGGTGGCTCCATAGGGGGGTCGGGGAGGAGGAAATCATAATCATCGTCTATTCCTGGCCCATCTGGGTCGAACGTTGGGTTTTCGAAATCATAGTCAGCCATATTTATGTAACAAGAATGTGCATTTGAAGGTTGTCGCGCATCTTTAAAACAGACGACTTTGTCAAGTGTCAAGTGTCAAAGAAGCTGACACCATGTCATCAAGTAAGTACGGACGAAAACTTGACCCTTACCGGTGCCTCAGCGAACCCCTTGGGGTGAAAGGGGTGAGGCAATCGGTGTCGATAACTAACAACCCTAGCACGATCGGCCCGAACCAGCAGCTTCTCGTTCGATTCCCCAACCTCGGCCAACATGATGTCATCGTCACCGGGACCGCGAGGTTGGCCTTCACGATAAAGCTGCACAGCGAAGATGCCAATCGGACCTTGGTTCAGAACCTAGGCCGCGCCCTCGTGAAAAAAGACCGTCATTAAAATTTCGGGAAATGAGGTCCTCAGCATCGACGATAGTGATGTGTACCACTGCTACCGCGATCTCTGGAGGACGGCTTCAGAGAGGAAAAATGGCCAGTACCAAGGCACTGATACGTCGGAAAACCAAAATACCATGAGGGTACGAATCAATGCTGGCAACAAAGATGAGTCCGTTTTAGCGGACAAAGCCGTCGCCGAAACTTTCGGCAATCGTTTCTCCATCCCACTGAACTTCGAGCTACTCGAGAGCCACATGCCATTCTACCAGGGCGCGCTGGGCGACGGACTCGAGTACGAGCTCACGTTCAACGACTACAACCGTGTGATCCAGGCCACAGGCAGAGGTACCTCTTTCGACATTGGAAGCATCTGTCTTGAGTATGACATGGTCACCCTGCCGGAGCTGGCCAAAATGATCAACAACCAGTACAGAAGCCGCATTTCGATCCTGTACGATAGGGTACTGCGGCACCGCAAAATCGGTAAAGACAAGAGCGACACCCTCTGGAATATCAATTTCAATGTGCCCGCTCGCAGCATGAAGGGCATCCTGGTGCTCTTTGAGGATGAAGCCGCTCAACAGCCCTTCGCTCGCGACACAGAGGCCTTCTATAACCCGAAAATCGCCAAGGTCGAGGTCACCATCGAGGGGATCCCCAACCAACTCTTCAGCCAAGGGATGCGCTCTTACCAGATGTTTGATGAAGCGAGGAAGCTCTTCGCAGCGGGTAGCAGGCGACACCCTGAAGTGGCAACGGTCGAAAAAGACCTTGCCCTAGCCGACGTCAGCCTTGCGGAATACCTCACCAGCAAGTACGCGCTGTGGCTTGACCTCAGGACAAGCGACGACGACCGGCTCCACGGCTCCGGCAGGCGGATAGAGAATGCCAGCGAAGGTGTGACCATCCAGATAACGAAAAGAGCCGAGGCTGCTGGCACATTGAACATCTACCTCTACGTCATCATGGATGCATAGCTTAACATCGAAGATGGCCGGTTCGTCTCAGCGGTCTATTAATGTTCCTAACGAATGATTAATAAATCTCCTACCGCGCACGGCCCATTCGGCGACAATATGCGGGCAAACGGGACGCAGAAAACCGTTTTTTATCCTCGATCTGCTCGAAGGCCCCTACCGGGAGTTCTTTCAGCACATCGTGGTCCTCTGCCCCACCATAAAGTATAATAAAACATACCAGCGCCCCTGGATCTGGACCGACCCTGAGATATACGTTCTAGACCCCGGCGAGCGCCTCCACGATTACCTGCGAGCGTTTTACCAGGTGTTTATGGGCGAGCCTACCTTATAGACCATTGATGACTGCTTGGCCACGAAGGCTTTAACGAAAAAGAAAGACATGCTGTCAGAGCTAGCGTTCTCGGGCCGCCACGCCGACCAGAGCGTCTGGGTTCTCACCCAAAAGTACAACTCCGTCTTGAAGGACTTGCGCGAGCAGACGCGCTGGGTCTGTTTGTTTCACTGCAAGGATCGTGATTCATTCGAAGACTGCTTGCGCGATAATGACGTGATCTCCACACGAGAACAGCGGGCGTCGGTGAGGCAGCAGTTAGCCGAGACAAAGCATGCTAAGCTTTTATTAAAGACAGACCAACCAGCTGCTTATATGGTGTTAAGTAATGTACGAAGTAACTGAAGGACTGCTAATCACAGTGCTTGGCGCGAAGCTGGTACTGCTGTTCTTTATTGCTAGGCAGTATGTTTACATTACTCGGATGTGGGTTAACACACACGCACGCTTCTGCCAGCGTTTTCGACACTATATTAGACTGGTCCGCCAACTCGCAATGAATCGCAAAGCAATAGCTATGGACTGTGACGAACTGATAGATGAGCTGATAGGAACGACAGAGCAAAGGCAGAACGCTGAAGCCCCAACCGCGGAAGGAACGGCAGCGACGTCAGACGGCCATGAGGAGCCGCTCCTCAAGGACCGGGTGCAAAAATACCGTGAAAGGCTCGCTGCATTGGTAGTGGGAGGCCAAGCCAAGAAGTATGGACTAGTGGTGCATAGGAAGGTCCTCACCGCAGAACAGATCGACGCTCTGGACAATAGCGAAAGCGAAAAGCTTTACGCCCGCTATGAAACAAGGCTTAGGGCAGCGATGACGAAGACGCTGGGGTCTACAGCGCTACAGCTTAATGCGGCGCTGGCATCTATGTTTCTCCCGATACCGGCCGAAAACCAACCTGGTCTTATTGCTGACCTCGAGGGTGACCCGTTTGTCAGACACGCACTTAGCAGTGCTACCTGTGAGCTCTACCATCGCTATGGCATGTACTTGGCGCCGCTAACTGCCGCGCTTACTACAGTGAAGCACTGTCGATTTGAACATCAATGCCCTATTTCCATCTATGACATAAACGATGTCGGAGAACGAGCAGATTGTTGCGGAGCAACAGGAGACCCCAGAGCCAGCACAGAGTCCGGCAGACAGAGTTACGACCCCCAAGGCTTTGCGAAGCAACACGGTTAAGGATCCGAAAAAAGTGGCGGCCGGGCGTGCTGGAGCTGCTGCCAGAAAGGCCAAACAGGAACGGTTGCTCGAACAGCTTCGGACCGCCAAAGACTCATTTCGTCCTCCAGTCAGCGCAGCTGATGTCAGTATTCCTCCAAAGGAAGCGGTCTCAAAGGAATCGTCAAGCAGTGGTGCAGCACACAACCATGGACTAACCGACTGGACCCCATGGATCATTGGGGCTTGTCTTACGGGGCCGTGCACTCATGTTTCTTCTGCTCTTGCGCGCCATACAGGGGGTACAAACGCCACAAGTGGCACCCCCGTTGACTCATCGACAGCGTCGATGCCCAAGCGGCTTGTTGTTTCGCAGCAACCACAATTAAAGACAAGCCCTGACCCATTCTATATGGAGTGAAGCCCGCTGGGTAGCAATAATGACAACCCCGGCAACTGATGGTAAAATGCTTGTCAACGCGCTCTACCATAGCGCAGTCGTCTGTGGCATCGCTGTGGGATACGCCCGGCTTGGCAAGATTGCGATTGGGGGTAGCCCCCCGAAACTAGACTTCATACCCCGCGATGTGGGCATGGCCATAGTTGACGTCGCTCTCGCCATGGCAACCAAAGACATGCTAATTAAACAGGAGCTGATACCTGCTGATATCATGAAGTAATGGCAAGTATTGCTATGCTGGTTGGCGGTGCCCTGGTGAACGCTCTGGCGTTCTCGGGATCGAACTTCTTGTTCTCCAGTTTGAAGAGCTCTGGCGTGGACGAAGAGCGCAAGCGTCACGATAAAGCGGTCGAACAATTATAGGCTGCACAGGCAGAATGGTCTCGAAAACGGACCGAGAGTATTGATTTCATCACTGATGAACTCCGCCGCCAGGGGCACGCCGTTCGAACCTTCAAAGACGTCAATGACGCGATGTGCCTGTATGCGCAGGTCAACGGGAAAAATGTCAGCCTTGCTGACCTGGGGCCCGAACCCCAGCTCTCCGACTTTTACTAACCGAGTGACGACCAGAAAGAACGTGAGATTGCCTTCATTATCCTGGGAATGGGTGTTATTGGCTTCGTGGCATATAAACTGGCCTCATCCAGTCATCTGGCCCCCACGGCTCGCAGGAATTGAGACTATTTACGCGAACCCCTCATAGTGTTCTCCACTTTCTTTGCAGGTGCATATAAAGGTCGATGGCTCGTTTCCGGCGCCGATCTGAACTTGGCGGTATGTGTGGTTTCGTCTGTGGCAACGGGGACAGGCGAAGAGGGTGGAAGTTTTTTCTTTGACTTTTTGGCTAAGACGGCGATTACCTCGTCGCGTTCGGTCTTGCCGGCCAGGGGACACAGCTCATTTGCCGTCATATCACCAAAAACATCCGGAAGCAAATCCCCTGCGGCAAGCCTATCTAGGGCCCACCCTCCACCCTCTACCTTGCTCAGTATTGTGCTTATGGGGTCTATGTTGGCCAGGACGATGCCACAGCGGGCGCTGTAGATATTCACGAACATCGGAGAGTCCCACTGGCGGCTGTAAGCGCTGGCTGATTCCGCACACCAGGTAATCGCTGCGTTGTAGTACCCGTGTTCAATTTGTTGGGCTAAATTATTGCTGCGCTGCTCGTCGAAGCGTGGGTCTTGAGAAAGGGCTTTGCAGAAGAGATCCCTGTAGCATTTGCGGGGGTCAATAGGCTCTTGCATTCTGTTTCTTTGTAAACCTTATGTTTAATTATTTCTAAATATTATTCGCTATGAACCCCATCTGGGGCTGTTGGTGTTGTAAATCATTTTGCACCAGGGGATTCCCCCGCGATACGGCAGGCAAACAAATATTTTAATCTATTGCATCCCCTCTCGGTGGGGCCGACCCGGGGGGGGCACAGTATTGCGGGGATGAAAAAATTGTCCTCACTCGGTGGGGCCAACCGCTAGAGGGCCCGCCTGGGGGTGGGCGGGCCCCTCTAGCTTGTGGGAGATAGTATATGCCCCACATCGCGCACACATGCACATGTATGTGCGACATGCATGCACATGTGTGCGCGATGTGAATGTTTCCCAGAACCCCCATTGTGTATACTACTCAAACAAACCAACAAACAAAACCAAATGTCAGCCTCAGGTGGTTGGAGGCATCGGGGCAATATGGAGATTCAGAATTGCTGAAATGATTCTGTTCTGTTATATAAGATGGCTTGCTGGCCAGCTTGAAAATTATCAAATCATATCAAGTTGAATTTAGCTGAAACTAAGTGGGAGGCACTTGGTCGTATGGAGATTCAGACTTGTTAGAACCATTCTGTTCTGATATCTCACATGGCTGCCACGTTGGCCATTTTGAAAATCTTCAAACAACATCTGCTACCGAAAGGTTTGCTGCATTGAGTTTAAATTGCTGGGAGGCATTTGGGTGACATGGCGATTCAGAATTGCTAAAATTGTTGAATTTATATATCCCAGGTGGTGGTCATCTTGAAATTCTTCAAACACCTATATAGTAAACTGCATATAAGATTTAAAAAGAGAGTCAGCTCAGGTGTTGTCAGTATAAATTATGTCGAATTTGCAGAGTCCACAAGAAGATTCGGTATTATGGCTTTTTTGCAAGCGACCATATACACCATAGCTTTGTTTGGGTAGCAGTTGCATTCACGTGACTGGTTGACTTAGTTTACTTTTTTAACAGAATATACCATAGGGCCATCCTTAAAAAAAATTGTTTGCTGTGCTCCTACCCATCATATGTGAGGTGGGTAGGAAGGTAGGTCTTTTTTTTTTTTTTTTTTTTTTTTTTTTTTAGATCTGAAAAGATATTTGCCCCTTTAAGCACCATACAACAACCGGAAACATCGTTTCAAATATTTATTTTCTGATTTTTCAGAGAAAATCAGGCTTGAAAAAAAAAAATAAAACAGCCCCCCCCCCCCCCCTCCCAAAAAATGTCATCTTCTTGAAGTTTGTCTTAGTGTGTTAAATTTGAGTTTAATCAGGATTTCAAAAATAATTATTTTTTTTTCCTCAGAATGGTAATAAAATTTTTTGGGTAGGGACAATCTGTGTCGGTAGGTAGGAGCACAGCAAACCAAGAATTTTTTAAGGATGGCCCAAGGCACAAGGCAATATATGATCAGCTTCATCCAGGTGAGCGATTCTAGCCCAAGTGGGCTTCTACTGTTTGTTGGAAAATAATAGAAATTTATTGAAAAAGACAGAAAAATATTTTCTATAGACCTGTAATCATGATGTGTTTCTTGACATTGAAACAACAGCTTTCTTTTGAATAGAAAATGTGTGTTTTGACAAAAACAGTTTCACTGACTGAAATATATTACCTTTACAGTGTTGACGGGGACGTTAAACCTCAAATCAAACAAAACTGACTGAAATATGCCTTTTTTGTTGCAGTTATCCCAAGCAGTCAGTTTGCCATTGTGTATCGTGCTGATCAACTTCAGTGGGCTTGCCTTAGCTGGTAAGTGTTGTTAGCATCATTGTCTTAAGTGGAATGGGAACACCTTCAGGGGAGGCAACTCCTGCAAAAGTATTTTTGTCTCCCATGTCAATAGGGGTCAACTCTTAAAGGAAAGAATTAGCTCCTAAAGAGCAAATTCTTTCTTTTAAGAGTAGACCCCTTTTTGTGTGGGACAGGGCACAGGGCTTACAGGAAAGCCAAGAGGAAATCCCGAGAGTTGTCTCCCTTTGAAAAATGCCTGCCAGGTGTTACCATTCCCCTTAATTGCCATAATAGTCAAGGTCTGTCGTCCCAAAACTAAAAGCAAGGTATTCAAAATGACCTATACAGTGTTGACGGGCACATTAAACCTCAAATAAAACAAAGTCACGGCCTGTCATAGATTTTCAAAACGTTAGCGCTTGCCATCAACGTTATACATGTAAACAGTTCACTGTGTCGACAGTGTCGTATACAGTTTGTGTTTGTAGTCATTTTTCTCAGCAGCTGGCCCTTGTCAACTTGTGGGAAAAATTTGCATGCATGTAAGCAGTGGGCATCTGTCTTCATTTTCATACACGGTTGGAGGTGTCATCATTGTTGTTAACCAGTATCTTGCTGTTCACGACAACCCCTATCTTTGCAAACAGTATACATCCAGGTCAGATGGCTTCTGATCAGGATCTACACTGTTTGGCATTCAGTTTATGAACTTGTAGCAATAAATTACATCAAGTTATTTGATTGGTTGATAGACAGAAATGGGTGTGGCTTAAATGAATATTCAGCAAGATAAAGGTTAAGAGTTTGTGCTTGTCATCATTCACCTTATTTGCATTATCTGCTGGTTCCTAGTCTGAAGGTTATCAGTGTTGGAAAAACAGGTAACCAGACCCCCCTGACCTTTCAAGGTCAGGGGGGTCTGGTTACTTGTTTTTCCAATATTGACAATGTGCAAGCTGGGAGCCAGCAAATAATGCAAATATGGTGAATTGAGATAAACCGCTGGAACAGTTTGGGCTTGCTGTCACTCACGACTGCAGTATTTATTGGTGTTGTAATTAGTTGACACTGTTGTGAACAGAGCTCACGGTCACTAATATCGTGAACAGTTTACGTTGTCAACAATGTAGTAATGCAGGGTTCAACATTAGCTTTTAAAATAACTGGACAAGGTGGTCCTGTAACTCTTGTGATGCATTGGACCTGACCTAAGTTCAACTGGACCAAAGAAATTATGAATTTCATACTAAAGTACAAAAGTGATAAATTAGTTCAACATTCATCAGATTATTTTCTTTTATTATGTATAGATACATAGTAAAACTACAGCAACAAACTGAAAACAGAAACATTTTATGGTAACTGAGTTAAAGACATGGATTTTAAGCAGATTTTCAACTGGACCATTAGGACCAGCCTGCCACTGACCTTACTAGACCTGACCAGCTTTTCACTAGACAATGTCCATCTGTGTTAGGTTAATGTCGAACCCTGTAATGAATAGTCAGTTTTGTCATAAAAAGGTGGCCCTTGCCACCATTGCCCTACAGCTAGTTGCACAGTTGCGAGGATTGCACCCCATCCCTTCCACCCACACACACAACCTCCATCCCCCCCCCCCCTTTTGAGTGTGTGTATCATTTACATCTTTTTGTTTTGGATAGCCAATTGGCCATTTTGTGGGAAAGTAAACAGTTCTTTTGGCTTTCCCTATTGGTTTCTATTGGGGTCTGGTTATTTATTGTTTGAGTTTCTTTCCCTTTGGTGTCTCTGATGGGTGGTGTGGGTTAATTGTATCGATTCTTGATCATTGCCTTCACTTCTATTTTGTTAGCAGTGTTCAATCTAGGATTTGGGGTCTGTGGGCCGTCTGGACCCAAAGGCTTTGGAAAAGGGGGCCATTTGGAAATTTAGGGGCCCTTGAATTATACTATATAAAGTTGCCAGATTTATCTTTAGGTTTTGGCTGCATGATAAAAATGAACACAAAACAGACTTCTTGTACTGAGTTGGTCACATTTGCCCATTACCTCAGTAAAGCAGTACAAAGCAGTTTGAATAAAGTGTCTTGCTCAAGGACTAAATGCATGTTTTATTTAGAATAAAAATGCCATTAAATTTATTTCTGGAAGACAAGAACTCTATACTAAATAGCGCCCGCCTCGGTATTTTGCGGTATTTCAGTCTGGTATTTAGCATAAGCCGCACACGAATATAGACACATCCAAAGTCTACGTCACACAAGGTCAAAGGTCATTAGCCTCGTTTTACCTGGTGGGCAAAAAAATCCCGATTCATTATCTACCGTTGATGTAGCACAAGTTATTTTCTGTAATTACTATTGTTAAATCGTCGTCCTGTCAAATTTGTTTGCCACAGATCATTTAGGACATTAAACTGCATCGTTAGGTATAAGTTTGGATGGAAAGTATGCACGCTTTAATCTAATTTCCGTCTGTTAAATAAAGCGCAGCGACTACGTTTTGGCGTGATGATGGGTACTTTTATAACGCTTTTAAGGCAACAAAAAGTGCGATAAAATTTCAGAGGAGACTGGTTCTATATCATTTAATACTTATAAAACACAAAATGACAAGGAACAGTTAATATTTTGGAGAAAAAATGAGTTTAATTACACGATAAAAATTCGAAATTCTCATTGACACTATATGGCAACAGTCATGTTTTGCCAACCAGATAAAAGCGCCCCCATATATGGGAGATAATTGGCGCATGCGCAATGAAATGTAAACAATGTCACGTGTCAAAACATTGGATCCGTCTATAGTGTAAGCCGCCCGGTGCACACAAGTAGACGGAACATGGCCGCATCCCCGGTAAACAAAACCTCGATTTGGGTTTAAAAATAAGAATTGTTACTGGTTAAACAGATAAAACAAAACGCTTCTCTGTGTTATTTTTATTGAAGATACTAAGTTCAGAAGCTTCCCGCCTGCTATTTACCAATTCTTAGCAAAGTCAAGGTACTGGTTGATTGTTTGTTTGGTTTGGGGTTTAACGTTTTGGAGACTTTGCTTCCAATTTTGTGGGACTTTTACCCGACATTGAGATGAAATGACATCTCAAGCCCTGCCACCCAATGAAACCAAAAGGGTTTATATGCATGGACGGTCCGACACGCACCAATTTGCCTGGGCAGGCTTAGACCTTCTAAGCCGTTTACCAGTACTCATGTGCACTGTCGGTTTCAGCTCTGTGTGGAAGCACCATGCAGCCCAATCTATCTCTTCAAGCGCAGATGGGGGTGTAGGTACTGGTTGTTTATAGCATCGATAGTCGCCTCCCTAAGAAATCAGAGTGCAGTGTAAAAAGTAAATTCTGGATAGTGCTGGTTCGGGACTATTTTCCCTACCTACACTCAGAGACAATCGATCCACCAGTACTCTCAGTGCTTTGATTGTAGAATTTGCCACAAGGTCATCCTTAAAAAATTCTTGGTTTGCTGTGCTCCTACCTACCCACACAGATTGCCCCTACCCAAAAAATTGTATTACCATTCTGGGGAAAAGATATTTTTTTTTTTTTTTTTTGAAATTCTAATTTAACTCAAATTTAACACACTAAGCCAAATTTAAAGATGACATTCTTGTTTTTTTTTTTTTTTTTTTTTCAGAGAAAATAAGTATTTAAAATGATGTTTCCGGTTGTTGTGTGGTGCTTTAAGGGTCAAATATCTTTTCAGATCTAAAAAAAAAAAGACCTTCCTTCCTACTCACCTCACATACGATGGGTAGGAGCACAGCAAACAAAAATTTTTTTAAGGATGGCCCAAACAAAAACAAACCTGACACCCTTATAATTGGAAATGACAACTCCAAACTTACTAGGTGGCAGATTCCAATTGTCATATATGGGTTAAAACATAAGAAGAATAGTTTGTTTCCCTCACCCCACCCCCTTCAGCAGAAAAGAATGAATGGCCAAACAAGTGTCCAAAATTAATTATTGCCAGGATATTTGTTTGTTTGAATTGAGGTTTAATGTCCCCGTCAACACTATTTAGGTCATTTTGGAGACGCTGCTTCCAATTTTGTGTGACTTTTACCCGACATTGAGATGAAATGACATCTCAAGCCCTGTCGCCCAATGAAACCAATAGGGTTTTTAAGCATTGACGATCCAACTCGCGCCACTTTGCCTTGGCAGGCTTAGATCCTCTAAGCGGTTTACCAGTACACGCTTGCGGTCGGTTTCAACACTGCGTGGAAGCATCATGCAGCCCATCTATTTCTTCAAGCCCCTATGGGCGGGGGCTTGAAGCTTGAAATCAACGTGGGTGTGTTTGATTTTTACGCCTCAACCAACAACAGTGTCATATGGAGACGGGACCTCAGTTGAAAGACTCCCCCGAAAGTCTGGTGAAGCACGGAATCGATCCCACGACCCCTGGTTTGCGAGGCGAGTAGCTTATCCTCCACACCACGGAGGCTTCTAATTGGCATATACGGGATATAATAACGAAGCGGAATGAATACCAAGTACCCGCATGTGACACAGGGTATTTACATAGATGCCTAAACAGAGTATGCCAAGATGAGACCTCTCATTCGGAGCTGTCTCATCATGATCTTCTATATCTCGCATTTTGATGATTTTAATTGAAGCATCTTACATAATAGCAACTATGCATTTTTTTGCGCAAAATTCAAAGATGAAAGTGGCAGAAACTCATGACGTAAGAGTAAAGATTTTGTCAGCTGTCCGAGCGATTAAGCGTTGAAGTACGAGGTCAATATTTGTCAAGCATCCCAAATATGGCAATGCAGATCAAGATGAGACGCCGCAAAAATCGGTGATTGGTCCACACCGTTTGCTTAAACCGCCAGTCTGTTTGTAAAACTTACAACAAATAAAACAAAGGAGACAACAGCCTGTCAAGAACATTCTGTTTGTCATATGTTATGGAGTACATGCACCATGAAAGGCGCATGTGACCAGGTAAAAATCATGTCAACCTGTGTAGCTGTAGTCTGATTGCTTTCAGATGCATCTCGGTGCAGAAATGATTTAATATGACCTGTGATGGAATGGGTTAAATTGTGCCGATGCGCAACATGTCCAAATATTTCAAACAAACAGTGTCATATGAATGTCTACATTTTGCTAAGAATGACATAAGCTTTGATGCCACAAAGCACGTAAGGTTAGTTCCGCCTTTTCAGGAAAAAGAGGTAGATAAGAATTTTCTGCATTTTGAAAAAGTTGCAGAAAATTTGAAATGGCCAAAAGAGCATTGTACCTTACTTTTGCAAAGCGTTGTTGTCGGAAAGGCTCGAGACATTTACACTCAGCTGACTGTCGATCAAAGCTCAGACTATGATTTGGTTAAGGAGCTTATTCTTAAGGCATATGAGTCGGTCCCTGAGGCTTACAGGCAGAAATTTAGGAATTGTAAAAAAGAAATTTCCCAGACCCATGTAGAATTTGCTCGAACCAAAGAACAGTTATTTGATAGGTGGTGTTCTTCTAAAAAAGTAGGCTCTGATCATGACACACTTAGACAGCTTGTCCTTGTTAAAGAGTTCAAACGGTGCATAAATTCAGACATTAAGTCTTTTCTCGATGAGAGACATGTTGAAACTTTGGAGGAAGCTTCTCGTTTGGCAGATGATTATGCTTTGACACATAAAGTCTCATTTGTGAACAGGCCTTATCCTCGAAAACCTTATAATCCACAGACAGGTCCAAGAGTCTATCCTAGTAATCCATCTGGCAGTTATAGCCATACATCTATTACTATGCCCAAACTTTCTAGTGGAAATAAAAGCCAGAATCCTTCAAAACCTTCTGGTGAAAATAGAAATCAGAAATTTTCCAAACCTTCTGGTGAAAACAAAGACCAGAATCCCTAATCTCAATCTCAAGTAGTTTGTAATTATTGTAAAAATACAGGTCATTTGATCTCTGAATGTTTAAAATTAAAGCGAAGAAAAGAAAGAGAAAGACAAGAGGAACTGAAGCCTACAGGCTTGACTTCTATAAGGCCAAAACCACAGTCTTGTGTAAGGGAGGAAACTCTTTCTGATACCAAGTTATCTGAGACTGATTCAGTTATGGAGATTTATGAACCATTCTTATCAGATGGTTTTGTATCACTAAATGGTGACATTTATGCCCATCCTACCCCTATTAAAATCTTACGAGATACTGGAGCTTCTCAATCTCTTATTCAAGCAGATACTCTGCCTTTTTCTGAGAAGACTTCTTTGGGCCAATGTCTCCTTATTCAAGGTGTGGAATGTGGATTTGTTAATGATCCGCTTCATAACGTTTATTTGTCACCAGACTTGGTATCCAGTTCAGTGGCTGTTGGTATTGGACCTTCTTTACCTTTTAAAGGTGTTCATTTATTGCTAGGCAATGACTTAGCTGGAGATAAGGTTGTGGTAAACCCACTTTTGACTTCTAATCTTTGCATAGACCAACCGCCTGATCCCATTGAGCAGGAAATTCCTGATCTTTATCCATCTTGTGCCGTCACGAGGGCTATGGCACGTAAGGCCAAGAAAACTAATGGGAAACAGGATTTTGATTTTACTGATACCTTTTTGGGTCAGTCTTTTAATGACGAGATAACAAGGTCTCTGTCTTCAAAGCCTGCCTGATAAGCAGACAGATTTTCATGAGAATAACTCATCTTTCGATCTAGGCCATGACAAAATCTCAACTAGCTATAGAACAGCACAAGGATCCTGAAATTTCGCCTTTGCTTGAAAGGGCTTTAGATGAGCAGGAAGTATCTCAGGTCCCAGTCTGTTATTATGTCAAACGGCATTCTTATGAGAAAATGGCGTCCACCAGACGTCTCAGCAGAAGACGAGTAGACTGTCAACCACCAGATAGTGGTTCCACGGGTTTACCGTCCCGAAACATGAAACTCCCATGTCAGGACATTTAGGTGTAAATAAAACCTATCACAAGATTCTTAATCATATTTACTGGCCTGGGTTAAAATCAGATGTTTCTCAGCATTGTAGGTCCTGCCATACATGCCAAATGGTAGGAAAACCCAATCAGACTATACCTAAGGCTCATTTGCAGCCTATACCTGCTTTTGATGAACCTTTCAGTCGAATAATTGTAGACTGTATGGGTCCCTTTCCCAGAACTAAGTCTGGCTGTGAATATCTTTTGACTATTATGTGTGCTTCCACACGTTTTCCTGAAGCCATTCCACTAAGAAATATCAAAACTAAGACAGTTGTCAAGGCCTTAGTGAAGTTTTTCACATTTGTTTGTCTGCCCAAATCTATTCAGTCAGACCAAGGTTCAAATTTCATGTCAGGAATTTTTCAACAAGTAATGCATGAACTAGGCATTGTACAGTATAAGTCATCGGCCTATCATTCTGAAAGTCAAGGCGCCCTTGAAAGATTTCACCAAACATTGAAAAACATGATAAGATCATATTGCTTTGACACAGAGAAGGATTGGGATGAAGGCATCCATTTGCTTTTATTTGCTGTTAGAGAATCTGTGCAAGAATCTTTTGGCTTCAGTCCATTTGAATTAGTATTTGGCCATACTGTTCGTGGTCCTTTGAAACTTCTGAAAGAGAAATTTCTCTCTAATGATGACACTTCCTTGAATTTACTTCAGTATGTGCCGGATTTCAAAACTAGACTTTCAAAAGCTTGTGAGGCTGCTAGGACCAATCTTCAGTCAGCCCAAAGAAAAATGAAACAGCTATATGACACAGGGACAAAAGAAAGGAATTTTAAACCAGGTGATAAGGTACTAGCTCTTTTGCCTATTCCTGGAAAATCTTTACAAGCCAGGTATTATGGTCCATACACTGTAGACAAAAAGATCAGTGACATAAATTACAAAATAAAGTAGAAGTAAAACAAAGATCAGGAATCGATACAATTAACTTACTCCACCCACCAAAGACACCAAAGGGAAAGAAATACAAACATTAAGCGACCAGACCATAATGGAAACCTAAACAAAGGAAGGCCATAAGGACAGTTACTTTCCCACAAAATGGCCATATGGCCATCCAAAATAAAAAGACACAAGTGATACACACAGTAAGTAACAAACAACAACATAAATAAATCGCCACAGAAGAACCGCCTTGGAACGGTCAGTAGAAAGACTTCCACTGGGGGGCTTAAATCGACTTTACGTGGCCACAATCCTCGCCCTTACTTCCGTCGCGATTAAGACAAATAATTTGTTCAGTCCGCATGAAGGCCTCCTAACTCATCAGTGCAACATCTCCGTGAACACAAAAAATCAAAGAACCACAGAGTTGAGACAACGGTGAGGACTCGACAGCAAGAAACCACTGAAATGCTGGAGCAAAAGAAAACCAACAGTTAGACTCCGATGGGCCCGACCAGAGACAGAGCATCAGGCACCAACCAACATTACCAAGAATTAGATCTCTCTAATTCTCAATAAGCCTTTACGTTGGAGCCGTCATAGAATCTGAGGCCTGACCCACCGGCGTGCAATTAAAGAGGGAAGCAAAGTTACCATCCGTGATTGGGTTAACTACCATGCATGCAGTCTGTCGTATAACATCCATGTTGTACCCAATCTTTTTATATCGAAGAATGATTTTACGAAATTGGGTGCTGAAGTCATTGCGGTTTTATATTTTTCTGAATTTATATACTAAGTCACCATAAAATTCGGGTTCCGATAGACCTTGTTGCAGAAGAGATTTAAGTCCAATATTGAATTTTGAAATTAAATCAGAATGGCGTCTATAAAATTTTGAAAATGCTTTGCGTAGTTTATGGTACCGATAACCCTGATTAAGGAGTTTAGCCGTTAATAATTTATTACGAGTGTTGAAGTCAGTAACATGACTACACACTCTAGCAAATCGAATTAATTGCGAAATATAAACGCCATAGGATGGCGCACGAGGAACATCACCATCCAAAAAAGGAAAATTTACAATCTCAAAATCAAAGTCATCGCGTTTATCATAAATTTTGCACGAAACAAACCCATCTACAATAGATAGATGTAAATCCAAAAACGGGGCCTCGGTATCAGAAGAATTTGCTTTATTTAATTGAAGTTCTGGGGGGTAAATCTGACTGATCAAACCATCGAAATAGGTATTATCAATATTTAATAAATCATCTAAATATCTAGAAGTGGAGCTAAAAGCTTCAATAATTTCAGATTGGTTATCAATGGAAAGTGACAACATGAAGTCTCTTTCATAACAATACAAGAACAGATCAGCCACAAGAGGTGCGCAATTCGTACCCATCGGAATACCCACAATTTGTCTAAATAACTTAGTACCGAATCTAATATAAATATTGTCAACTCTCCCGGGAGACGCAAGCTAAAGCAGCTGTGTCATATTAACATGCTTAAGGAATACATTAATAAGGACAATGCATCATTAACATAACTCAATCAAGTTAGCTCTGTTCCACTTAATTCATGTGACAATGACTGTGAGGATATCAATTCAGTGAAATCTTATCCCACATCATCAAAGCTTCAGAATTCTGACATTTTACGGAATCTCGACCAGAAACTGTGTCATCTAGGGCCAAATCAGCGGAATGAACTGAAACAGCTGATTTTTGAATATGAACGCTTATTTCCTGACATTCCAACACGGACAGACAAAATATTTCACGATGTGGACCTAAATGGTTCTAAACCTGTAAAGCAACATCCATATAGATGAATCCAATGAAACAAAACTATCTTAAAGAAGAAGTTTAGTATTTATTAGACAATCACTTTATTGAACCAAGCCAAAGTGAATGGAGTTCTCCTTTTATTCTTGTACCAAAACCTGATGGGACATATCGTATGTGTACAGATTTTAAGAAAGTTAATTCCTTAAGTAAAACAGATAGCTTTCCAATTCCAAGAATGGATGACTGCATTGATAACATCGGGAATGCCAAATACATAACTAAATTCGACCTTCTGAAAGGATTTTGGCAAATTCCACTCACAGATAGAGCAAAGGAGGTTTTGGCATTTACTACACCAGACTGATTATTTAACTATAAAGTCATGCCATTTGGAATGAAAAACTCTCCAGCAACATTTCAGCGCTTAATTAACATGGTAATTGTAGGGCTGGAAGGCTGCAGTGCTTATATTGATGACGCTATCATATACAATGACCAGTGGAATCAACATCTTGGGACTATTAGAGCATTCTTTGATAGACTGAGTAATGCCAAATTGGCAATCAATCTTGCTAAAAATGAATTCTGCCATGCAAGTTTGACATTTCTAGGTCATGTTGTAGGTCAAGGTCATGTGAAACCCATTGATGCTAAAGTTGAGGCTATCTCAAATTTTCCCGTACCCACGTGCAAAAGACAGCTGATGCGATTTCTTGGTATGGCTGGTTATTACAGAAAGTTCTGTAATAATTTCTCTGCCATTGCTGAGCCTTTGACAAATTTGCTCAGCAAAAGAACGAATGCAATATGCCAAAATGCTTTTGATAAGCTTAAAGCCATACTCAAGAGTGAATCAGTTCTCTTCGCAAACTTCAAGGCGGTTCTTCTGTGGCGGTTTATTTATGGTGTTGTTTGTTACTTCCTGTGTGTATCACTTGTGTCTTTTTATTTTGGATGGCCGTATGGCCATTTTGTGGGAAAGTAACTGTCCTTATGGCCTTCCTTTGTTTA
This sequence comes from Lucinisca nassula, assembly GCA_963580285.1. Taxonomy (NCBI): domain Eukaryota; kingdom Metazoa; phylum Mollusca; class Bivalvia; order Lucinida; family Lucinidae; genus Lucinisca; species Lucinisca nassula. The sequence continues at coordinate 58,545,671 of OY757026.1, read as the reverse complement.
GGTTTCCATTATGGTCTGGTCGCTTAATGTTTGTGTTTCTTTCCCTTTGGTGTCTTTGATGGGTGGAGTAAGTTAATTGTATCGATTCCTGATCTTTGTTTTACTTCTACTTTGAAAAGGAGTTTAAGCTAGCTGTAGATGCTAGTGACGTAGGTGCAGGTAGTGTTTTGTTGCAGGAAGACGAAAATGGTGTGGATCATCCAGTTTGCTACTTTTCAAAAAAGTTCAATAAGCATCAGAGAAATTACTCTACCATAGAGAAAGAGTGCTTGTCCCTGATTCTTAGTCTGCAACATTTCGAAGTTTATCTTACTCCTACTACTGCACCGATTGCTGTTTTCAGTGATCACAATCCACTGACTTTCATACATAAAATGAAAAACAAAAATCAGCGGTTGCTCAGGTGGAGTCTTATGCTACAAGAGAATAATTTAGACATAATACATATCAGAGGGAGAGATAACATTATCCCTGACGTCCTTTCAAGAGCTTGAGCAGTGTCAGGAATGTGTTTGTTTTTCATACTGAAGTGGATTGTAGATGCATGTAATTTTATATGCTATGTTCAATATTTTATTATTCTTAAAGCAAAAGAAAGCTTTATTACACAAATCTTTCTTTTCCTTGAAGAGAGGGAGTGTTATGCATAAGAATTTATTTTTCTGATTCCCACTTTCACCCCACTGGTTGACCTAATAGTGCTAAGAACTTTCTGGAAAGAAATGAGTCAGAGATTAATTTTATTTGAAAACATCTTGTTTACAAGGAAAAGTACTTTGGAAACTTCCAGAAAGTTCAGGTTTGCATTATTTTTAGAAAGTTACCTAATCTTATTCCACAGCCCTCTAGAACGTTCTAGAGAATTCTTAGGGTCTATAAAAGAGCTTGATTTTTCTCTTTGAGGGAGAATTTGGAGTTTGATGTTTGGGCTTTCAAGAAAAGTTATTTCTAAATTCTGTGTTGGATTGTTAAAGGATATTATTTTTCATTTCGGACTGTGGATTCTGTGGGATCAAGGAAAATAGATTCATTCAAGGATATTTCATAACAGAGCTAAGTACATTTAATTTTCTTACTTCCAAGGTTGGCAAAATGCCGGCAAATATGAGTATTTTCCATGCCAGTGGCATTTACCGGTAAATACTGGAAAATGCCGGCAAATACTGGAAAATGGAATTTTCCACCCTGGAATTAAAACAAAACCATATTCTCAGCAGTTATACATGGGCAATTTCAATAATTGAGGTTACATTTTAATTATATAGTTTAACTCTAGTATTTGTTTATTTGTCACTATCTAATTTAATAATAAAAAAATGTAATTCAATGAACCTGTCACAGTACTCATCTGTTTACATTCACCTTGACTAATTGTTTAACCATTTACCACTCAGATACGTGTTTTTACGTGTCTGCACACCCCCCCCCCCCCTTATTAAGCCCCAGAAGCACCTAAAATCTGCATTTCTACCCCCTAGATAGTTATGTTTGCCTTAGGATTTGTTGGGCAAAAAAGTGACCTGTTTTTTCGCGCGCCACTCCACTAAAAATATTTTCGGCCGGGGGGGGGGGGGGATTGAAGGGGGGCAACGCTCCCCCCCACCTCTCACATCTCGAAAAATTTTGGGTGTATGGCCCAACCGGCCGCTAAAATTTATATCTGAGGGTGTCTGGGGTCAAAAATGCCTGAAAATTGATGCTGATAAAACATGCTGCAAACAGTGAAAATGGCCAGTGCCAAACACCTTAATTGTTGCCTTGACAGCTGTGTGAAGATTAAAATGTGGTCAAAAATTCATGTGAAAACACAATTTTTGCCAACTTTGAGATGCCCCCTCTTTACCATGACAACAATGATCAAGTCATGAAAGATTGCATTTGAAAGGCTACTGCCCAATGAATATTCATACCGAGTTTGGTGTAAAACAGACCATCCATTATGAAACAATGGCTAGTTGAAGTTGCTGTCAGGTGCAACACTGTGAAAATCAGTGAAATTCACAAAATCCCTGAGTGGTAAAGGGTTAATGAAGAAAATCCCAACTGACCAAAATAGTGTTTTTTCATCATTTTATTGCAAGAAACAATATTTCAGATATAATTAATGCATTTTAGGCTAAAATTCAGAATGTTCCCAGATTTCAGTTAACTCTTTACCACTCAGATACGTGTTTTTACGTGTCTCCCCCCCCCCCCCCCCCCTCCATTTTAAGCCCAAGAAGCACCTAAAATCTGCATTTCTACCCCTGGATAGTCATGTTTGCCTTAGGATTTGTTGGGCAAAAAGTGACCTGTTTTTTCGCGCGCCTCCCCACTAAAAATATTTTGGGGGGTGGGGGGGGGTTGAAAGGGGGGGGGGAGCTGAAGGGGGGGGGGGGGGGCAACGCCCCCCCCCTCACATCCCGAAAAATTTTGGGTCATTACTGAACATATTTCTGTCATTACTGAACATATTTACTTGAAACTCGGACTAGTTGTTCATTTGTGAAAAGGGGCTGCAGCTGAGCGTTGGCACCCGCATGCTAATTTTTCTAATTTTTGTTCATCTTATTCTAATTTTTGTTCAAAATATAGATTGTGGGTACTCGTTAGAGACAGTTCTAACGAGTACCCACAATCTATATTTTAGAGCAGAAATAAGAAAAATAAGGTTTACCCCTCTAAACCCCAGTTTTACTATGTAAAAGTAGGGTTCAAGGGGGTCAGAATTATAAAGGCGTGTATTAGTGATGTCTTAATTATTTTGCAGCTTATGGCGGTGCATGTTTGACGGATGCTGATTGTCCCGATGCTGACTTCACTAAGTGTAAAATTCCCACTGGATGTGTCAAGGGAACGTGTAAAGATTGCTTGAATACTGAGGACTATAAAAATACTGGTTCTGCCTGCTGTAAGTTTGTTTAAGAACTTGAATTCTAACACTGGTCGTCTACATACCCAATATTCTAACACAGCGCGCCTATATAGGCAATGGAAAATAACTGTGTTTTATTCTGCAACAAATCACAGCTCGGAAGAGCGTGACGAGTGACGTCATTAAAATTCCCAATTTATGACGTCACTAGACGATTTCCTTGACGTTAGACGGTGTAACGTCATTTTCTCGCATCGAAAACGTTAGAAAAGGATATAAATGCATGTGTTTCAGTCGATAATTTTAGCGGGATTTCTTATAACAATGGCGAAAGGTTGTGAGATTTTGAAGGAAACAACAACATTATTGCCGATTTTCAGCGTGTTAGAATCGAAATAGATCAGCTCTTGTCTGTGATTTGTTGAGTAATAAATCACAGTTTGTCGGTCAGTTGTAAGTAGACAAATCACGCGCGCTACGCGCTCGTGATTTGTCTACTTTACAACTGACCTCCAAACTGTGATTTATTACTCAACAAATCACAGTTAGAGCTGATCTATTTCTTAAGTAAAATCCAGTGATATGTTTAAAGAAATGAATGTAATTTATTTAATTACCTTCATTGCTTATTCACCTTATTTGCATTATCTGCTGGTTCCTAGTCTGAAGGTTATCAGTGTTGGAAAAACAGGTAACCAGACCCCCCCCCCTGACCTTGAAAGGTCAGGGGGGGGGGGGGTATGTTACCTGTTTTTCCAATATTGACAATGTGCAAGCTGGGAGCCAGCAAATAATGCAAATATGGTGAATATTTACATTATTTCCCATCCAACATAAGACGAACAAAATCTTGTCTAAGGGCTAAACTGAAAGAAGAAAACAAGTGCATGTAGACTTTCTGGCGTCGTTGGCGCCATAAGGTCGATAGATAGAGAATACCATGTTCGTGTCTTTTGATATTAATTTTATCAAGCAATGCTTTGAGAACATGTGTAGAAGCGTGAGGCTTGCCGAGCTAGTCTACATGCATTTTCTCGAAGCCGAACTTGATTATCTTAATATATCAAATGTCATGAATGATTTTCTATATATCAGTTTATCCCTAGTGCGCTTAATTTTTAAAATGAACTTTATGATTAGTTATCCGTTGTCCTCAGTGCATCCCCCATTCCGGCGTGCAATAATCAGTCCTAATATATAGTATCATCTAACTGTCATTATTCCTTTGATATTTTTTCATGTAATTTTTCCAGGTTCTGCAGTAATAATATTTTTGGCCCATTTTTCCAGTAGTCGGGTTCATTCATAAAAGTGCAATGTGGTGTTGCAGTGCAATTTAAGTAGGGGGTAACTGATGCATAGAGAATACCAGGTGAGTGTCTTTTGATATCAAGTTTATCAGGCAAGGCTTCGCGAACGCTTGTAGTATCGCGAGGCTTGCCGAGCGATTCTACATGCGTTCTCGAAGCCGAGCCTGATAAACTTGATTTCAAATGACACGAATCTGGTATTCTATTCATCAGTTTATCCCCTTGTAAGCTCTTTAAATTGGCAGTTTATGATCAGTAACCGATTGTCCTTAGTGCGTCCCAACATTCCGATGCGGAATATAATCGATCATCTGACTGTTATTTTTCTTTTGACATTTTTAATGTATTTTATTTTCATTTTTTCTAGTAATAATAACATTTTGGCCATTTCTCCGGTTGTCCGTTTCATTAAAAAAGTGCAATGTCAGGTTGACGTGTTAAAGCTCACTTGTCCTGAGATAGCATATCTTTATCAGGTCAATGCGTCACAATGCAATATATATAGGGGGTAACTGATGCATATTGTTATCAATGATAGGACCAAATGGAGAATGGATTAAGCACAAAGAGAATATAAGAATCTTAAATGGGTGTGAGGGGTGGATGGAAAAATCCGTCGCGAGGGTCACTATCCGGCATCACGGGGCTTGCCGAGTGATGCCGGACAGTGATCCCGAGGGACGGATTTTTCTGTCCACCCCTCACACCCATATTGGATTCTTTTTCTTGCATACCTTCCATTTCTTAACACGGATTTTTAATGCTGCTGTCACTTCGGTTACCGACGTCCGCCATTTTGTGATGACACAACAGGAATGATTAGTGACGTGACACATGACGACGCCGCGCATGAGGTTGAAATCAACCAGTGCATTTATCAAACACGCGATCATATTCGATTTTGGGTCGGAACACCAGAGTCAGAACATAAATTTCTATCCCATGGTAAAATCACAGATTTCCTGGTCTGGTGTGCAAGAATACCAGGTTCGCGAAGCCGAGCCTGATAAACTTGATATCAAATGACACAAATCTGGTATTCTATTTATCTTTTAATCTCCTTGTACATTCTTACAGTTTTGCCAAGTTTTCCAGTAGTCCAGTTCATAGAGTTCATGGAAGTGCAATGTCACGTTGACCTGATAAAGCTCACTTGTCCTGAGATAGCATATCTTTATCAGGTCATTGTGTTATAATGCAATTCATATAAGGGGTAACTGATAAAAATAGTGGTATGACCTCATGGCCAGATGCATTAAAACAATATGAGCAGAATCACAGAAAAACACTGACCATAAGTGTATTCCCAGATTTGAATATACTTGTACAATCTTGCATTTTCAGTAAGTTCAGTCAAATAAATAAGCCAACTGACATCGAAAGCCATCTTAGTGAATATTCTGCCACTCAATAGGTGGGTTGGGTGGGGTTGCAATCTGTTTATTGTTTTTCAAAATTGTATAACATGCATTTGTGGAATAGGTGAAAGCTCGGATGTACATGTATTTTCAAAATGAAAGTGCTGACTAAAAGAAAAAGTGCATTTGAAAATGTGACTTTACAACCACTGAACAGAGCCAGCTTCATTACTCTTTCATCATGGTTATATCTTGCCTATTCTCAAGCAGAACTTTATTACATATATAGAGAATACCAGGAGAGTGTCTTTTGATATCAGATTTATCAGGCAGGGCTTTGAGAACGCTTGTAGAATCGCGAAGCTTGCCGAGCGATTCTACATGCATTCTTGAAGCTAAGCCTGACAAACTTGATATCAAATGATACGAATCTGGTATTCTATTTATCAGTTTATCCCCTTGTACACTCTTAAATTAGCAATTTACAATCAGTTATTGTTGGTCCTCCGTGCGTCCCAGCATTCTGGCGGTTGATATATTTAGTATCAGCTGACTATATTTTTCCTACGATAATTTTTTTTTTTCAAGTAATTTTTACATTTTTCCCAGTAACAATAACATTTTCGTCATTTTTCCAGTAGTCCGGTTCATTCATAAAAGTGCAATGTCACGTTGACGTGATAAAGCTCGATTGTCTTGAGATAGCATATCTTTATCAGGTCAATGCGTTACAATGCAATATATATAGGGGGTAACTGATAAGTACAAATATTGGAAACTTAACCCTTATCTTGCTGTTCACGACAACCCCTATCGTTGCAAACAGTGTAGATCCAGATCAGATGGCTTGCCATCTGTTCTGGATCTACACTGTTTGGCATTCAGTTTATGAATTTGTAGCAATAAATTACATCAAGTAATATGATTGGTTGATAGACAGAAATGGGTGTGACTTAAATGAATATTCAGCAAGATAAGGGTTAAATTTGAAAACAGGATTTCTTGTTCATTTTTCTTAAGGGTACTTTTTGGTTCTGTTTCATTTAGCTCTTTTACATAAGGAAATGGCATTTTTCGGGCAACTCTGGTACTTGTCTTAATTCTGTCCTAAAACAAACATTATGGGTGCTTGTTAGAACTGCCTCAATGAGATGGCTCTTAACGAGCAGCCACAATCTTTGTTTGGAACATTAACCCTTGTCCTGCTGAATATTCATATATGCCACACCCACTACTGATTATCAACCAATCAGATTACTTGATGCAAATTATTGCAACAAATTCACAACCTGAATGACAAACAATGTAGATCCTGATCAGATGGCTTCTTCAGAAGCCATCTGATCTGGATCTACATTGTTTCAAAGAAAAGGCATATCCGGGTTCAGCAGGACAAGGGTTAATGAGAAAATATCATGAATTTTCAACACGTGGAGATATGAAAGAATGTAGTATGCACGCATGTGTGTGATATCGTAATGAAATATATATGATTTTTAAATTCTCATTTTTGGGAGTATTTATCAGGCACAAAACTGAAACGATTGCCATTAGAAACAAAGAGTACATAAGAAATATAAACTGGGGCGCTCACCTGTCACGTAGTGACAAGGTGTGCTTTTGTGGTAACTTTTTGTCTGTAAATGTCTGTGCATGCATCCGTCTGTCCGTGCGTGTGTAAACAATTTCTTCAAATGACATCTCCCCCAAAACAATTGATTGGATTTTGACCAAACTTCAACTAATGATCCTTAGGTGGTCCCCTTTCAAAGTCGTTCAAATGGTTCTGGTCGGTTGCACATCCAGGTCACAGGAGCCAAAAATAGATTTTTTTTCACTGAAAACTTAAAAAAATCTTCTCCTCTGAAACCGCAAGGCCCAGGCCTTCAATATTTGGTGTGTAACTTCATCTAGTGGACCTCTACTAAGATTGTTCAAATTATAGCCCAGGGATCATTTGCAGGGATGAATGTCATAAAGTGCACCGTCCTTCGGATCGGGACGATAACTGGAGGCCCCCTGTGCAGGGAGAACCATCCCCTGTGCAGGTTAAAGAACCCTACTGTAATTACATGATCACTGTGTAGGCTTTCATCCTGCAAAAACTGGAGTGTATGTAATACACCGTCTGTGTCCCCTCCGGGGGTTAAGGCGAAACCGGAAGAAAGAAAGAAAGAAAGGATCAAAAATGCCCCTGCCCCGGGGCCATTTGGTTTTACATAGACTTATATAGGGAAATCCTTTAAAAATCTTCTTATCTGAAACCAGAAGGCTCAGGTGTTTGATATTTGGTATGAAACTTTATCTTGTGGACCTCTATCGAGATTGTTCAAATTATAGCCCTCGGGCCAAAAATGTCCGCGTTCCGGGGGCGTTTGGTTTTACATTGAAATCTTAAAAAATGTTCTCCCCTGAAACAGAAAGGCCCAGGTCTTTGATATTTGATGTGTAGCTTTATCTAGTGGACCTCTACCAAGATTATTCAAATTTTAGCCCTTGCGCCAAAATACCCCTGCCCCGATGCCCTTTTGTTTTACATTGATTATATAGGAAAAATCTTAAAAAAATCTTCTCTGAAACAGCAAGGCCCAGGTCTTTGGTATTTGGTGTGAAGCTTCATCTAGCAGACCTCTACCAAGATTGTCCAAATTATAGCCCTGGGACCAAACATGCCCAAGCCCCGGAGCCCTTTGGTTTTACATAGACTTATATATGGAAAACCTTTAAAAATCTTCTTGTCTGAAAACAGAAGGCTCAGGTGTGAAGCTTCGTCCTGTGGACCTCTATCAAGATTGTTCAAATTATAGCCTTGTGACCAAAAATGCCTCCGCCTCGGGCCCTTTGGTTATTGGGAAAACCTTCAAAAATCTTCTTGTCTGAAACCAGAAGGTTCAGGTGTTTGGTATTTGGTATGAAGCTGCGTCTAGTAGACCTCTATAACGATTGTTCAAATTGTAGCCCTAGGACCAAAAATGCCCCCACCCCGGGCCCTTTGGTTTTACATTGACTTATATATGAAAATCTTTAAATCTCTGAAACTGCAAGGCCCAGGTCTTTGATATTTGGTGTGAAGATTTATCTAGCAGACCTCTACCAAGATTGTTCAAATTATATCCCTAGGGTCAAAAATGGCCCCGTCCCGGGGCCCACCGGTTTTACTTCGACTTATATATGGAAAACCTTTAAAAATCTTCTTGTCCGAAACAGAAGGCCCAGGTCTTTGATATTTGGTATGTTGCTTCATCTGGTGGACCTCTACTATGTTGTTCAAATTATAGCCCTGGGGCCAAAGGTGGCCCCACCCCAGGCCCCACCGGTTCTACATAGACATATATGGAAAACATTTAAAAATCATCTTCTCTGAAACTACAAGGCCCAGGTCTTTGATATTTTGCTTGAAGCTTCATGTTATGACCTCTACCAAGATTATTCAAATCATAGCCCTGGGGTAAATGGCCCCACCCCAGGGCCCACCGATTTTTCATGGACTTACATAGAGAAAATCTTTAAATACCTTCTCGTCTGAAACCAGAAGGTCCAAGTCTTTGATATTTGGAATGATGCTGCCTCTAATTGCTCTCTATCAAGATTGTCCAAATTATAACCCCATGGGGTCAAAAATGGATATGCCCGGAGCCCACTGGTTTTATAGGGTTAAGATTGAGCCGGTTCATTTCTGTCTGGTGCACTAGGACCTGACCCTCTATGTCCACAAGGTACCTAGACAGTGACATACAAGTCAGCTCTGTATTGTCAAAGGCAACCACTGACTCATAACCACCCATCCCCCTCCCTTTGTCACCATGTGACATTATTAGTAAGACTAAGCCGCTTCATCTCCAAATGGCTCTTATTGTCCACAATGTGTCCAGATAGTGACATACAAGTCGGCTCTGTATTGTCAAAGGGAAACACTGACTCATATGTCTAGCATCTTATGCCAATTCTTGCCCCCCCCCACCCCCCCACACACCACCTTCCACCCCAACCCCTCCTCCCTGTCACAGCGAGGCATAGTAAGTTAGATTAAGCAAATTCATCTCCTTGCACTAGGACTTGATCCTCAATGTCCAGAAGGTGCCCAGATAGTAACATACAATCAGCTATGTAGAAGGGAACTTTTGAAAGGAATAGAATGAATTTGGAAGGAATGTTCCATGGGTGACCCTCTGACAAAATTGCTCAAAATAGTTTTGCTCCACGTAACATAATAGCCACCAAAACTAAACAATAAACAAGCTTTAAAATGACCTACTACTAAATAGGTAGACTGATTTTGAAATAATTTCACAGAAAAGTTCCTTGGGTCACTCTTAACCAAAAATGGCTCAAACCATCCACTCCACCTTATATTGCCTACCACTTTTTATCATATGACGTCGCGTCTGAGAGTGTAATAACGCCATGTATTATTTTCGATAATCCACTAGTGGATTAAATATGCAAATTAGCTAGATACGTCCCGTAACGTTACATGTACGACATCCTTAACGACGTCGCATTTACTAATGGCGGAATATTGATATTTTTGTAAACAATCGTGAATAAAATGCGTTTTAAATGTCATATGATAAATAGAATCTTGCATTCGTGCTCATGTAGTATTGAATTTATTAAACTCGTTGAAGAAAAGAGATAAAATGCTCGGCAAAGCCTCGCATTTTATCCCTTTTCCTCAACTCGTTTAATAAATTCAATAATACATGAGCACTCATGTAAGATCCTCTATATCTGTACAATAAGGATCAGGTAAGTGATCCAGGGCCATTATAGCCCTCTTCTTATTGAGACTCTTCAGAATCAGTACTGGGACCAGGGCCCAGTTGTTCAAAGCATCGTTAGCTTAACGAGCTCGTTAGTGGTCATATTGTTAACTGTTCTAGCAAGTACAATATCTAATATAGCGTCTTTTTTGCTGAAAAATGATAGCAGCTTTTGCAAATGCAATAGCTGCTCACATTTTTTTTCAGCAAAAATATTAGCATATTTACCATATTGAATTATCAAAGTTTTAACGATATGTTAACTAATGACATCGTTAGTTTTGAACAACTGGCCCTTGAACTTTGCAAGACTGCATGCCATTACGGAAACGCGTTTGTTCAAATATATAGCTAGGAAAAATAACCAGTCATAAATGAAAATTTTCAGATAAAAATTCTGTAATTTACCATATATCTGCTCCAAAATATAGATTGTGGGTACTCAATTGAACCGGTTCTAACGAGTACCCACAATCTATGTTTGGGAGCAGAAATAAGAAGAATTATGTATACCCCTGCAAAAGCCATATTTACTAATATAAGAGTGGGGTTTAAGGGGGTCAAAGTTATGTGCTTCACACCTCTGACTTGGCATTATCAGAATTGAATTTTCAAAGAAGCTAGATAGGCCCAGATATCACAAAATAAAATATAGGTGAACAAGGTTTCTTACATGCTTTTCAATGAAATATAGAGATTTCTCAGCGAAATCGAAAACGATATTGTCACTGTTTCAAACAGTGACTGATATCAATTTTATTTTTCACTGTTTGGGACTACTTTTTTCTCGAAATCTAAATCTGTGGTCAGTTTTTTTCATTACCAAATGAGTGAAAATTAATGAACTGTATGAGAATTGATGCTAAGCCTGTTCACATGTCAAGACGTCACGCATTTTGTCGCGCGACGTTAGATCTGTCCGCACCTTCTTTGGAAAACTAATCTCTCAATTATTTCAGTAACCATTCATAGAAATGCCATCCCAGGCTATTTCCCAGGTGCAAACTTTTAGTTTACACCCAATATTATACCCAGTAAATACGCTGGACCCTGCTTAATTGACGCGAAACGATCAGTAACAAAGTTAGTTTTTTCTGAGGGTGAGTGACACAATTAGTGAAGCAAAATTTTGCCGTTTTGAAGCATGTAAGAAACCAAAAATTTGATTTTTTTAGTGTAAGATCAAATTTTATTTCACTCATGAACACCAAAACTGGTATTTTCACTCTCGTGGCTACGTCACTCATGAAAATACTGGTTTTGGTGTTCATTCGGTGAAATAAAATTCGATCTAACACTGAAAAAATCAAATATCCTCTATATACCTGTTCTTTTCCATAGTATAAACCGGAAAACTCAAAGGATGCACATTGGAGTAACGATCAAGAGGTCGAGTGCTCGATCCCTGTTTGGTCACAAACATTCTCTCGTAGAGATTTATCATGAAATGTTTTTTCTATGTCTTTCTCTCCCTTCCATTGATTTAAGAAGGGCAGCTGTCAGTTTCAGCTGAAAGAGTATGCACTGAACTGGATAACTGCTTACAAATGTAAGGAAAGGGTCTTTAGGTAAACTGGTCAGCTCGATATGATCTAGATAGTGTTGACTGGGCCATTTTAAACAAAGCAACTTATTTACAAAGGCCAAGTATCAACTTTGAAAAATGGGGCTAATACAGTAGAATTCCGCTATTAAGACCACCTAAAATTAAGACTAATTCTGCTATAAAAAGCTTATTTAGTAGGTTGCAGTCATTCTTACTTCGAATTTCCCGCAAACAATGTCCTCTGCTCAGGGACCAACTTTGGGACTGTTCAAAAGTGGTCTTAAAGACCACTTTTGGACAGTCCCAAAGGTGGATTAATATAGGAATTTTACTGTACAACAAAGGCATCACCCAAAAAAATCTCTGCAATTCAATTACAACACTTTATTTTTACAGTGAAAATCGATTCTAAAACTTGCAGTGCCAACTCAGACTGTGTTTCCAATAATTGTGCCAGTTCAACTTGCCAGTGTACAGCGGGTACCACATGGCAGGCTACGTATAAGGTTTGTGTGGCGGATGGTAAAGCCTTTGGAGATGATTGTACAACACTTGCCTCTGACTGTGCAGTTGTTGCTGGAGATAGTAAGTTTCATTTGTATCTTATTACAAACTTAACCCTTGTCTTGCTGAATATTCATTTAAGCCACACGCATTTCTGTCTATAATCAACCAATCAAATTAATTGATGTAATTTATTGCTACAAATTCATAAACTGAATGCCAAACAGTGTAGATCCTTCTGAAGAAGCCATCTGATCTGGATCTACACTGTTTGCAAAGCTAGGTGGTTGTCGTAAACAGCAAGATAAGTGAAGAAAAATCAGCACAACTCAAGAAATTTACTGCACACTAAAGTCGATTTTTAAACGCCCTTTTTGAAAAAAAAAACGGTCGTATTATGTTTTGGGTTGGCGTGCGTCCAGCCGCCCGTCCGTCCGTAAACATTTTCGTTTCAGGATAAATCCTCCGACAGTTTTCATCCGATTAACCTGAAACTTTGTAGATAGTAAGACTATGAGGTGGACATGTGCGTAAAGTTTCAAGGTTAACCATACACAAAATATTAAAAGAGTTATGCCCCTTTGAAAATTGCGGTAAACATTTTCATTTCCGGATAACTCCTCCTACAGTTTTCATCTGACTAACCTGAAGCTTTGTAGATAGCAAGACTATCACGTGGCGATATGTGTAAAGTTTTAAGGTTAACCGTGCACCAAATATTTATAGACTTATGCTCCATTGAAAATTTGGGTAAACATTTTCGTTTCCGTACAACTCCTCCTACAGTTTTCATCCAATTAACCTGAAACTTTGTAAATAGTAAGAATACAACGTGGAGATGTGCGTAAAGTTTCGAGGTTAATCATACACCAAATATTTATAGAGTTATGCCCCTTTGAAAATTTCGGTATTCATTTTCATTTCTGGATAACTCCTCCTACAGTTTTCATCTGATTAACCTGAAACTTTGTAGATAGTAAGACTGAGGTGGAGATGTGCTTAAAGTTTTGGGGTTAACCATACACCAAATATTAATAACATTATGACCCTTTGAAAATTTTGTTTACGGATAACATCTGATCAACCTGAAAAAATATGGTCATTTTGATAAAAACGGTCGCATTATGTTATGGAGTTGGCATCCGTCAGAAACGCTTCCTTCCTCCTGTCCGTCAATCTGCCCATAAGCTTTTTCTTTTCGGGATAACGCCTCCTACAGTTTTCATCCGATCAACCTGAATCTTGGTAGATAGCAAGACTGTGATGTGGAGATGTGTGTAAAGTTTCGAGGTTAATTACTACTGAATTAAGGTGTGGCAGATTTGGTCATGTAATCATTTTCCATTTATTAAGGCTGAAACTTGAAAAATAGTTACACCATGATGGAGCAGTGAATACTGTTTTCAGGTTTAAGTCCACCAAATATGAATTTGCCGCGGGCGTATAATGCCCCGCTTGCAGAGCTCTTGTTTATCTTTTTGCTGCGTTTTTCGACGATAACTTCTTTAGTTTTGACTTTTGATCAATACATGTACATTCAGTGAGAAAGTTGTAAAGGAGAAGCTCTGACAATTTATCGTTAAAAACTTAGCCTCTTGAATGGTATACTTTTTGCTCCAATCAGATTCTGTCACTCACACTATCGAAATGTAAACAAATGACTGGCCAATATCTATATATGGATAAATCTTGTGCAGCCAACGAAGCGTCCAACTTAAGGGACCTTGTACAAAGCGGTGGAGTGTAGAAATTAAAAAACACAAAATACATGGTTTTAAATACCAAACCCACAGTACAGATAATACAGATCCTACGCCTTTGATCTATATTTTTCAAATATTAAAAATACTACACCAGTATTTGCGAATATCTCTTTCACTGTCGAATGTGCACATTGTAATCCTGCAGGATATTTGAATGCCCTCATCATTTGCCATGAACAGAACAGTCGACAAATTGACAAACCACACCATCAAAGCGGGACTTGTTGAAGTAGAAAATTTGGCATAAACTCGAAATCGCTGAAATCCTCATCTCATTACAGCTTTATTTGGATAACTTAGGGACATGAAACCTTTTTGAGAAGTTGGCGGAGCTTGTCCTCTACAACTTAATCGCTGGATGTGTTGATCAAAAATAAAAAATAAAGAAGTTATTGCCGAAAAACATGGCAAAAAAGATAAAAATTCTTCTGAAGTTACGGAATACGGACTTAAGGGCGCAAACATAGTAAATACATGGTTAGTGTCTTTAATAATAAAATATAATCGGTGAGCCTTAGACAATTATATAGGGGCGAGCTTTAGCGAGCCCCAATATAATTGTCGGGGCGAACCGATTATATTTTATTATTAAAGACACTAATCATGTATTTAGTTTATACCGCAATTCAAAAATCAAGGGGTTTTGCAATAATTTAGCAAATTTAAGCAAAAAAATACAGCAGACAGTGTGGCATGTTAAACGACATTCAGTGCCATGGCGCGCACACGTAGTATAATGTGACGTCAACAAGTGCAAAGTATCTGACGTCACCACGACACAAAGACGTTGGGAACAACATGGACGCTCGAATAAAAGTTTTTCAACGCTTTACATTCTGTATGAAAATCTGCAGATATGTAGTTTATTTTAGCTTTCGAAATTATTTTCGAAGTTGAGACGCAACTGCAGTAGCAGTGCGCAGTTATTCCAGCGGGCCATTCAAACCAGGAAAGGCCGAGAAGGTAAGAATTTACCTGAAATTTCTGAAATTCTGTTTAAATAAATATTGCAAAGATTTTAACTTGCAGTTTCGTTGTTTTCCCATGTATAAAAAGTTGCATGTTATTGTTTACACTTGTAAATTAGTGACCTGAAAAGTAGGTCCGGTCTATTAATGGTCACTAGACGTATTTAAGGTCAGTAGAAGGTATATTATAGGTCACTACCGATTATAGCGTGCAGTTATTCGACCCCCTTCATAAGGTTACTAGAATGCCTGATTGCGGTATAAAACTACAGGACTGTGGATCATCAAGTTAACAAGTTAATGTAATGAACAGCCCTCAGAATGCCACTTTATATAGAGACCACTGGCATTTATGGGGTATACATTATTTTTCGGGATATACATTCTTTTTCTTATTTCTGTTCCAATATATAGGCTGTGGATACTCGTTAGCACTACCTCTTCAATGAGGTGGTTCCCCCCTTTAAGTTATGTTGAGTACAGAGTAAATTTTCAACAGAATCGTTTGATTGTACTGTCATCATGACTATACATAACGCACGGTGTGTATACAAACTTAAAAGGCATTTATTCTTGTAACAGAAGGACACACCATTGTAGGGGAAAACCAGTGCTTCAGCTGAAGTGCACGACCCGCCGGATGGTTTTAGCTTTATGGGTATGGCGGCCATTTTGGTCATGTGACCTGGACATAAAACGGTTCCCCCAATAAATGCGCCTTATCGTAAGGAGCAAAAATATATCTTATACTTTAGTACTGTATTCTGAATCGTTTGCAGGATAAAATCCAACACAAAAGCATATGTGTCAAAGTTTGACCTAGGCACAAAGAAGGTCAAGGTCAACCCAGGGTCACCATTTTAGCAATTTATGATGGGCCTACGTTCCAGATGCTATTTATCAAGTTTCGTGGAAATCTGCACAGTGGTTCTGGAGAAGACTATTTTTGAAGGTTTTTACCAAATATTGCTTGGCGGCCATTTTGGTCATGTGACCTGGACCCCATGGGGAAATTTTGGTTTCCCCCATCCCGTAGAGGCTCCATATGAAATTTGACTTCAATCGGCCCAACGATTTCCGAGGAGAAGCAGTTCGAAAATTTTCACATTTTTCGCCTCGGCGAGGCTGTACTAAATGGAATGTAATATTTCGCAAGTTCATTGATAAGATCTCATTGATATTTATCAGTATGCCAAAAATTGTTTAAATATTCCAAGCGGTTAAGTCACTATCACCAATTTTCACAAACGGGTTACGGACGGACAGATAGACAGACCATATATGGCTTGGCGGCCATTTTGGTCATGTGTCCTGGACCCCATGAGCAATTTTTGGTTTCCCCCATCCCATAGAGGCTCCATATGAAATTTGACTTCAATCGGCCCAACGGTTTCCGAGGAGAAGCAGTTCGAAAATTTTCACATTTTTTCGCCTCGGCGAGGCTATACTAAATGGAATGTAATATTTCGCAAGTTCATTGGTTAGATCTCATTGATATCTATCAGTATGCCAAAAATTGTTTAAATATTCCAAGCGGTTAAGTCACTATCACCAATTTTCACTTACGGGTTACGGACGGACAGACAGACAAACCATATATGGCTTGGCGGCCATTTTGGTCATGTGACCTTGACCCCATGAGCAAATTTTGGTTTCCCCCATCCCATAGAGGCTCCATATGAAATTTGACTTCAATCGGCCCAACGGTTTCCGAGGAGAAGCAGTTTAAAAATGTTCGAAAATTTTCACATTTTTCGCCTCGGCGAGGCTATACTAAATGGAATGGAATATTTCGTAAGTTTATTGGTTAGATCTCATTGATATCTATCAGTATGCCAAAAATTGTTTAAATATTCCAAGCGGTTAAGTCACTATCACCAATTTTCACAAACGGGTTACGGACGGACAGACAGAATGACAGACTGACAGACTGACAGAATGACAGAATGACACGGTGATTTTAGGGCACTCTTAGAAAAAACCGACTTCAGTCGGTTGCTTTTTCTGCGGGTCGTGCAATCAATGTTGTACACACTAGTCACAGCTAGTAAACTATTGATTTCCCCCAAGGAGGCCCCTTACCTGTTGATCTCTTCAGTCAGCATACATAATATTAGGTAATGAAATGATAGTCCTCAATAATCAAGGGGGGACAGCCTTTGTTATACAGCCAGTGAGGATAAATCATAGTGCCAGGTATGGAGGAACTAGGAACCAGCAGATAATGCAAAAAGGTGAATGTAACCTTTTTATGCTCCCCGAAGGGAGAGGAATATAGTCGCCGCTTTGTCCGTCCGTCCGACCGTCCGTCCGTCCGTCTGTCCGTCCGTCCGTCACGCTCTATATCTCTAAAAGTATTAAAGGTATTTAAGTGAAACTTGATATACTGATAGAGGGCGATGAGGGGAATCGTAAAATACAAGAACCATAACCCTGTCACCAGTATTTATGGAGTTACTTCCCTTCTTAACTATTTCAATGAAAAGATTGTCCGGAGCATATCTCTGAAAGTATAGAAGGGATTTAAATGAAACTTGATACATTGATAGATGGCCATCAGAGGAAGTGCAGAGTGCAAGAACTGTAACTCTATCACAAGTAATTACAGAGTTATTTTCCTTTTTAGTTTTTGCTATGTTAAGCTTGTCCAGAGCATATCTCTAAAAGTTTGAAAGGTAATTTAGTGAAACTTGATACACTGATAGGGAGCTATGAGAGAAATCGCAGAATACAAGAAGCATAACCCTGCCAACAGTATTTACGGAGTTACTTCCCTTCTTAATTAGGGCCCTACACAGTATTTTGGGTGCCCTATAGTAATCTCCTTGTCAGTCAGTTTCAAATCTAAACTAAAACATTTAACCGGTTATAACTTCAAAAGTATTATCCCTACTCCCATGAAACTTCACACTCATACTAACAATCACAATACCTACATTCTGACAAACCATATTGCTTTTGTCCGTGTGTTTGTCACGCCTTAACCAAAAAACTTAACCTCAGTCATAACTTCAAAAGTATTTGCCCTACTCTCATGAAACTGCACACACTTACTTACTATCACAAGACCTACATTCTGACAAAGGACCAGAACTATATTGCTTTTCGGTGTGTGTTTGTCAGGCAATAACCAAACAACTTGAACTCTGTCAAAATTTTAAAAGTATTTATCCTACTCTCATTTAACTTCACACACATACTTATCATCACAAAACCAACATTCTGACAAAGGGTCATAATTATGTTGCTTATTTTCACTGAATTATCTCCCCTTTTTCAAAAAATATCTCCTGTTGTTTCATAACCATGGGTAATAGGGCTTTCATATTTCACATATATATTCCTTGTGACATTCTTCATTGAAAATCACTTGCTAGGGAACACAAAACTGAGTTTCTTTGTCTTATGGTTTAAGATTTACATGCCCTTGCACGGAAGGGGCCTTACATTTCTCCTTATTTTTACAGTCTTTTTTGAAAATCACTAACTAGGGAATTCTTAGACTTTAGGTTAAACCCATTTGGTACCGGAAACCCCAAAAGGGGTAAGTGGCAAACAGTACAGGCCCAGATCAGACGCCACGAAACTCGTATAAATTTGTCACGCCTTAACCTGGCCCTACTCTTATGAAACTTCACACACATACTTACCATCACAAGACCTACATTCTGACAAAGGAGAATAACTTGTGTGTTTGTCACACCTAAACCCAAAACCTTAACCTCGGTGATAACTTCAACAGTATTTTGTCTACTCTCATGAAACATCACACATAATTACCATCACAAGACCTACATCCTGACAAATTGCATTTGGGTGTGTGTTTGTCAGGCTACATTCTGACAAAGGGCCATTACTATATTGCTTATTTTCACTAATCTTCTCTTTTTCCAAAAAATATCTCCTGTTATTTCATAACCATGCGTGATAGGGCTTTCATGTTTCACATGTGTATTCCTTGTGACATTTTCCATTGAAAATCACTTACTAGGGAACACAAAATTGAGTTTCTTAGCCTTATGGTTTAAGATTTACAGGTCCTTGCAGGGAAGGGGCCTTACATTTCTCATTTTTTGGCATTCTTTGTTGAAAATCACTACCTACTTTATTTGTACTCCAAACATCAGCTGAGGGTACTCATTAGAACCTCCTCATTCAGACGGTTCTAACGAGTACCCATAACCTTAATCTTCAAACAAATCTTATCAAACTTCAAAGTGTATAGGATCATTTCACTAAAATAACCCTCCTACTACTGCGCTTCTTCGGGGAGCATCCCTCGGTTACACCGATGCTCTTGTTTGCATTATCTGCTGGTTCCTAGTCTGAAGATTATCAGTGCTGGAAAAACAGGTAACCAGACCCCCTTGCCCTTGAAAGGTCAGTGGGGTCTGGTTACCTGTTTTTCCAATATTGACAATGTGCAAGGTAGGAGCCAGCAAATAATGCAAATATGTTAATAATGGGGACAGTTTAGGAATATCTTTTAAATCTTCTATTGTACAAAGGTATCTTCCATTACTGACTGAAAGACAGTTAGAATGATGCATTATCAGGGAATCGATACACCACCAGGGAGCAAATTCTTTCCTTAAACAGTAGACCCATTTTTAGCTCACCTGTCAGGTAGTGACGAGGTGAGCTTTTGGGATCACCCTCTGTCGAAGGGAAAAGGAGCTAAATCTCCGACTATTGAAATGAGAAAGCAGAATTTTGTAAAAGGTTTGAAACTTTAACTATTAACGTAAACGGTTTAAGAGGAAAAATACTTGAACTTTTAGCTTTCCTTGATACTCACCAACCACATATTGTGGCTATTCAGGAAACAAAGATTGACAGTTCAATTATGACTTCGGAACTTTTCTCTGAAACTTGCGATTACAGTGTCTACAGAAAAGATAGAATCATCCATGGCGGCGGGGTGATGTTGCTCGTTCACAGAGACATCTCTCATATGCCATTCATGGAACTGGAAAACGACTCAGAATCTGTTTGGGTTAAGATTTTTGCAAACAAAACTTCCCACTTTATTGCAAGTTGGTATTGACCACCTAACGACACTGTCGAAAACTTCCAGTTATTTAAAGATCAACTTGATCGCATTAAGTCTCAGAATAAGGGTAAAAAACTTCCCGCAGTACATGTCCTAGGTGACTTCAACTTCAGAGAGATTGTTTGGCCAGATAGGCTCAGCAAACAAGGCATGATGCCGAGTCCGTCAGGGGGACAGGTGTTGGTTGACATCATGAATGATCATGGCTTGGAACAGGTTGTTAACTTCCCTACTCGAGATAGGAACACTTTGGATTTGATTCTTACAACTTTGCCAGGACAAGAGTCGTTTACTTTTGATGCCCTTGTTTGGGTCGACACTGTTACAGGTGTCAAGTACTTATCTTTATCAATAGACACTGAATCAGAGTGTATCTTGGTAAGGTTAAAGAGGACTGCTCACGACGGGCCTCCAGGGACGGCCACTCCAGCTCATTAAGCATGTCACCGACGCTACTTCTATTTCGCCATCGCCTACAGGTCCATCGAGCAGCTGTCCTCTGCACCTTCTCCACCTGCTGAGTATGAGTTTTAACATAGGGATGCCAAATGGGTGATGCATATTCAAGTTGAGGGCGATCCAATGTTTTATATGCAACATCCTTTGTCTGCCTTGGATCACAACAGAAATAAGAAGAAAAATTCGGAGGAGAAATAAGATTCATGCTAAGGCAAAAAAAGTTGGGAAGTGGTAAACTCAGAGCAAAATTTGAAAACTTGAGAAGAGAAATTAAAAATGACATCAAAAATCAGCATGATCTGTATGTAAATAACTTGGTAGGTGATGTAAAGCCAAATCCCAGAGACTTCTACAGATATATCAATAGCCAGAAGAAAAATAGGCAAGGTATCCCACCCCTTAATAAAAGAGGAGGGAACAGGGTCGCTGAATCAAGACTCTGAAAGGGCAGAGGAATTGGTTGGTCAATTCAATGATGCATTTAATAAAACTGAGTTCAATCAGGTTCCATTGACTGGAAAATATTGTTGTATCCTTGGCGGGTGTGATCAAGTTACTTGAAGGCTTGACCCCGTCTAAAGCTTTAGGGCCTGATGAGCTTCATCCTAGAGTCCTGAAGGAACTAGCAAACGAATTAGGTTCAGTTTTTGCTCATCTTTTCCAAAAATCTCTCGATACGGGTGAAATTCCGAAAGAATGGCTCCTAGCGAACATCTGTCCATTTTTCAAAAAAGGAGACAGGGCTCTTGCTCGTAATACCCGCCCGGTGTCACTGATTTGTGTTCTATGTAAATTGCTGGAACACATAGTCTGCTCAAACTTGCCCACTTGGATGAACATAAACTTTTGTCAGACAGACAACATGCATTTAGGAAAAGGCATAGTTGCGAAACTCAGTTGAGCACTGTTATTAATGATTGGGCAAAAATCTTGGACAAAGCGGGGCAGATGGACACATTAATTCTGGACTTCGAGAAGGCTTTTGACACCCCTCCTCATGAACTACTTAAATCCAAATTGTTTGGTTATGGAATTGGAGGGAAGACTCTCAAATGGATAGATTCCTTCCTTTGCTACAGAAAACAGCGTGTTGTTGTCAATGGTGAATCTTCAGTATGGGCGCCAGTTTTATCTGGGGTCCCCCAGGGGACTGTTCTTGGTTCGCTGCTATTCTCCCTGTACATCAATGATATTTCCACTGACATTGACTCGGAAATAAGACTGTTCGCAGACGACTGTGTTTGCTATCGGGAAATCAGAGATACTGAGGACTCTATGAAACTTCAGAAGGATATAGATAGATTAGGATGTTGGGCACGAAAATGGGGCATGAGATTTCAACCCGTTAAATGTAATATTATGCAGATAACTAGGAAAAGAATAAATAAAATTGAGGCTTCTTACACCTTAGAGAGAACGGTCCTCGTAAATGTGAATTCTATTAAATACCTTGGTGTGACAATCACTCACGATTTGAGATGGAATACACACATTAGTAACATGTGTACAAAGGCAAATAGAACACTTGGTTTCCTGAGGCAAAATCTTCATCAGTGTCCTCAGGATGTGAAAGAGACAGCATATAGGGGACTTGTTCGCCCAATCTTGGAATATGGTAGTTGTATCTGGGACCCAAGCGGAGTGGTTCTTAATGAAGAAATTGAAAAAGTTCAGAATAGAGCTGCTAGATTTGTAACAGGAAATTACTGCTTTGAAACTCGGAGCATGACTGGAATTCTAGGAAAATTAATATGGGAGTCTCTCAAGAAAAGGAGAAGAGACAGTAGGCTCATACTCTTATACAAAGGTCTAAAGGGTGCTGCCAGCATTCCAACAGGTGACCTTGTTCCCCCAGCTAGGCACTGTAGAAAGCACCATTCAATGACGTTTCAGACTCTTACTGCAAAAACTGACATTTATAAAGAATCGTTCTTCCCCCGAACCATTAGAGATTGGAATGTCCTTCCCGATTTGATTATTTCGACGGCTGAAGGTGCTGAGGATTGTGTAGCTAAGTTTACCTCTTTGGTTCGAGCTAGGGACTAGCTTCTCATATCACAGGTCCTGGTGTATGAATGTCATTTGACGTGTCACCAGTAACAGTTCTGATTCTGATCACTTTTTGTCTGTCATCCATCCGTTCATGCGTGCATAAACAATTTCTTCAAACAACATCTTCTCCTTAACCTCTGTTCGGATTTTGACCAAACATCACAGGAATGATCCTCAGGTGGTCCACTTTCAAAATTGTTCAACTGGTACGGGTCCGTTGAACATCTAGGTCACAGGAGCCAAAAATAGATTTTTTTTCACTGAAAACTTAAAAAATCTTCTTCACTGAAACCGCAAGCCCAGGTCTTTGATATTTGGTATGAAGCTTTGGTGCAGTGGTAGCACATCGGATATGTGATCTAGAGGTTGCGGGTTCGATCCTCACGCTGACCAAAGTGTTGCATCCTTGAGCAATGCACTTAATCCACATTGCTTAAAAAAAGTACTGGTTACCACCCAGAAAGTCCTGCTCGTAATGCTCAGATTTGAGCGAGTAGCAGTAATAGGAGAAAAAGAGAAAGCTTCATCTAGAGGACCTCTACCGAGAGTGTTCAAATTATAGCAGACTTATATAGGGGAAAACTTTTAAAATCTTCTCATCTGAAACCAGAAGGCTCAGATGTTTGATATTTGGTATGAATCTTCGTTCATCTAGTGGACCTCTACCAAGATTGTTCAAATCATAGCCCTGGGGCCAAAAATGTCCTAGTGCAACCTGTTTTACATAGACTTTGCCTGATCATTACAGGGTCACTGATGAGGCTTTATTAGCCGAGACTACGTAGTATGACCCATCTTCTTTCTTATGAATGTTTTCATTGCTCTTAACTCATTTTTGCTTTTTTATTTGCCTTCACTGCAGCTGGTGTTGTGCCGTGTGGCGGCCGTAAAACGTCTCCCCGTACATCAACCATAGTGCAGTTTATAGTTTACGTTTGGTCCTTTGAGATCAGCGTGAATATTCTGAGATATTCAGAAATAAATTATTGGTTTAGACTCATATTCTAGACAGGTTTTTAATTATTTTGACCCCATTTAGATTTATATCAGTCTTTGAATCGACTGCCTATTCGAAATTCGCAAAATTGCAGTATGTTTCCTCTGGCTTTCTTTGCCTGATCATTACAGGGTCACTGATGAGGCTTTATTAGCCGAAACTACGTAGTATGACCCATCTTCTTTCTTATGAATGTTTTCATTGCTCTTAAAGTAACTCATTTTTGATTTTTTATTATATAGGGAAAACCTTTAAAAATCTTCTTGTCTGAAACTAGAAGGCCCAGGTGTTTGATATTTGGTATGAAGTTGTATCTAATGGACCTCTACAAAGATTGTTCAAATCATAGCAATGGGGCCCAAAAAATGCCCCCCCCCCCCCCCCCTCCCCTGAGGCCCACCGGTTTTACATAGACTAAACTTATATAGGAATCCCTTTAAAAATCTTCTTGTCTGAAACCAGAATGCCCAGGCGTTTGATATTTGGTATTGAGCTTCATCTAGTGGACCTCTACCAAGGTTTATGAAATTAGAGCCCTAGTCTAAAAAATGGCCCCTGCCCGGGGCCCACCTGTTTAGCATAGGCTTACATAGGGAAACCCTATTAAAAAATCTTCTCTCCTGAAACTAGAAGGCCCAGGTCTTTGATGTTTGGTTTGAATCTTCAGCCAGTGGATCTGTACAAAGCTTTTCGAATAATAGCCCTGGGGCCAAAAATGGCCCGCCTCGTGGCCCACCAGTTTTACATACTCATATTGGGAAAGCCTTAAAAATCTTTTTGTCTGAAACCAGAAGGTCCAGGTCTTTGTTGTTTGGTATGAAGCTTCATCAATAGGACCTCTACAAAGATTGTTCAAATTATGGCCCCAGGGCCAAAAATGGCCCCGCTCCAGGGCCAACTGGTTTTACATGGACTGTATAGAGAAACCCTTTAAAAATCTTCTTTATTGAAACCAGAAGGCTGCGGTCTTTGATGTTGTCTACAAAAATTCATCTAATGAATCTCTACCAAGATTGTTCAAATTATCGCCCTGGGGTCAGAAATGCCCCTGTGCTTCTCTAGACTTCTATAGGGAAAACCTTTTAAAAATCTTCTTGTCTGAAACAAGAAGGCCCAGGTCTTTGATATTTTGTATGAAGCTTCATCTAGTGGACCTGTACCAAGATTGTTCAAACTGTCGTCCTGTGGCCAAAAATGGCCACGCCAAGGGGCCCATCTGTTTTACATAGAATTATATAGGGAAAACCTTTAAAAATCTTCTTGCCTGAAACAAGAAGGCCCAGGTATGAAGCTTCATCTAGTGGACCTCTACTATGATTCTTCATATTATAGCCCTGATGCCAAAAATGATCCCACTCAGGGTTCTTCCAGTTTTACATGGACTTACATGGGGAAAACCTTAAACCCTTTTTGTACCAAAATTAGGGGTGTCAGGTTGTGTTTTCTTGAAAATTGAATAGGAAAATGGCTGACCTTTTTGCAAACAGTGTAGGCCCTGGTCAGACGCCGCGTTCTGTGGCGTCTGATCTGGGCCTGCACTGTTTGCCAGGGTGCCCGTTTTGGGGTTTCTGGTACTAAATGGGTTAAACATCTTCTTGTCTGAAACCAGAATTCCCAGATCTTTGATATTTGGTATGACGCTTCATCTAGTGGAACCAAGATTGTTTAAATTATAGCCCTGGGGCCAAAAATGGACCCACCCGCGGCCCACTGGTTTTACATAGACTTATATAGGGACACCCTTTAAAATTCTTCTCATTTGAAACCACAAGGCCTAGGTCTTTGATGTTTGGTAAGAAGCTTCATCTAGCGGACCTCTACCAAGATTGTTAAAATTATAGCCCTGTGGTCAAAAATGGCCATCCCTAGGGCCCACTGGTTTTACTTTGACTTATGTATGTGCCAGGGCCCAAGGTTTTACATAGGCTTATGTATGGAAAACCTATAAAAATCTTCTTCTCTGAAACCACAAGGCCCAGATCTTTGATTTTCAAGCAAATCAGACTTTTAGGGTGTTGGTTTAAAGTCAAGGTTCTTGGGGCTATTTTTAGAAAAGCTTTGTCTTCTCTTTAGCCTCTACATCTATTGGTGGATTTTAATGAAACTTCACACAAATGTAGGATATGATAATATCTCCAGCAAGTTAGATATTCAGGGTCCCAGATGTTGTGGCTATTTTTAGAAAAACTTTGTCATCACTCTAGCGCCTACATTTATCAAAAGATTTTATGTATCTTACCCAAAATTGAATATTCTCTCGTGTTTCATAAATGCACTGGTTGAATATGACGTCGTTATGGTTGACAACACAACATGTTTCGTGACGTCACTGAGTCATTACACTATGGCAGACATGGGCAACCGAAGTGACTGCAGTATTCAAAATCATGAAATGGAAAGTATGCAAGGAAAAGAATTCTACATGGTTATGAGAAGTGGATAGAAAGATCCGTCCCTCGGGATTACTGTCCTGCATCACGAGGCTTAGGATTTTTCTATCCACACCTTACACCCATATAAGATTCGTATATAATCTCCAGCAAGTAAGACTTTCAGGGTCCTGGGTGCAGTGGATGTTTTTTAGAAAAAAAAAAAAAAAAAACTTATCATCACTCTAGATCTAGTGCCTACATTTATCAAAGGATATTTATTTATGTAATTGCACGACCGCAGAAAAAACGACCGACTGAAGTCGGTTGATTTCTAAGAGTGCCCTAAAATCACCGTGTCATTCTGTCAGTCTGTCAGTCTGTCTGTCCGTCCTTAACCCGTTTGTGAAAATTGGTGATAGTGACTTAACCGCTTAGAATATTTAAACAATTTTTGGCATACTGATAGACATTAATGAGATCTAACCAATGAACTTGCGAAATATTACATTCCATTTAGTATAGCCTCGCCGAGGCGAAAAATGTGAAAATTTTCGAACTGCTTCTCCTCGGTAACCGTTGGGCCGATTGAAGTCAAATTTCATATGGAGCCTCAATGGGATGGGGGAAATCAAAATTTGCTCATGGGGTCCAGATCACATGACCAAAATGGCCGCCAAGCCATATATGGTATGTCTGTCTGTCCGTCCGTAACCCGTTTGTGAAAATTGGTGATAGTGACTTAACCGCTTGGAATATTTAAACAATTTTTGGCATACTGATAGATATCAATGAGATCTAACCAATGAACTTGCGAAATATTACGTTCCATTTAGTATAGCCTCGCCGAGGCGAAAAATGTGAAAATGTTCGAACTGCTTCTCCTCTGAAACCGTTGGGCCGATTGAAGTCAATTTCATATGGAGCCTCTATGGGATGGGGGAAACCAAAATTTGCTCATGGGGTCCAGGTCACATGACCAAAATGGCCGCCAAGCCATATATGGTAAAAACCCTTCAAAAATAGTCTTCTACAGAACCACTGGGCAGATTTCCACGAAACTTGATAAATAGCATCTGGGACGTAGGCCCATCATAAATTGCTAAACTGGTGACCCTGGGTTGACCTTGACCTTCTTTGTGCTTAGGTCAAACTTTGACACATATGCTTTTGTTGGAATATTTAAACAATTTTTGGCATACTGATAGATATCAATGAGATCTAACCAATGAACTTGCAAAATATTACATTCCATTAAGTATAGCCTCGCCGAGGCGAAAAATGTCAAATTTTTTTAACTGTTTCTCCTCGGTAACCGTTGGGCCGATTGAAGTCAAATTTCATATGGAGCCTCTATGGGATGGGGGAAACCAAAATTTGCTCATGGGTCTAGGTCACATGACCAAAATGGCCGCCAAGCCATATATGGTAAAAACCCTTCAAAAATAGTCTTCTCCAGAACCACTGGGCAGATTTCCACGAAACTTGATAAATAGCATCTGGGACGTAGGCCCATCATAAATTGCTAAACTGGTGACCCTGGGTTGACCTTGGCCTTCTTTGTGCCCAGGTCAAACTTTGACACATATGCTTTTGAATTGGAAAGGTGAGAATGCATTTTATCCTGCAAACGATTCAGAATATAGTACTAAAGTATAAGATATATTTTTGCTCCTTACGATAAGGCGCATTTATTGGGAGAACCGTTTTAGGTCCAGGTCGCATGACCAAAATGGCCGCCATACCCATATATGGTAACAGTCATAAAGCTAAAAGCATCCGGCGGGTCGTGCACTTCAGCTGAAGCACTGGTTTTACATAAATGTTGGGTATGATACTATCTCAAGCAAGTTTGACTTTCAGGATACTGGGCTCAAGGTCAATGTCACTGTTGCTATTTTTAGAAAAGAAAACTTTGTCATATCACTCTAGCACATACATTTATTGGTGGATTTTAATGTCTCCACACAAATGTTGGGTATGATAATATATGAAGCAAGTTCAACTTTCATGGTCCTGAGCTTTAATCAAGGCCATTGTTGCTGTTTTTTAGAAAAAAACTTTTTCATGGCTCTAGCTAGCACCTAGATTTATCAATAGATTTTGATGTAACTTCACACAAATGTTAGGTATGACAATATTCTCAAGCAAGATCAACATTGATGGTTCTGGGCTGAAGGTCAAGGTCACGATAGCTATTTTTAGAAAAATCTTGTTATGGCTTATGAATCAATTTTGCTCAAATGAATATGATAGCTACCAGAGCTAAAATATCCAAACCCCAAAATGACCTAGTCATCAACAGCTTGATTAATTTTGATAGGATTTCCCAGAAATATTCCTTGGGTCACTGTCAGTCAAAATTGCTCAAACCCTCCACTCCACCTTACTATATTACCTGCCATTTCATTTGTACAGTATGAATCAGGGGAGCGATCCAGGGCCATCATGGCCCTCTTGCTCAGTGGGACATTTGCTCCTGAGGAGCAAATTCTTTCCTTTTACAGTAGACCCCTTTTTTAGCTCACCTGAGCCGAAGGCTGTGGGGGAGCTATTGTGATCGGTCATTGTCCGTCGTCATCGTCGTCCGTACGTCCGTATGTCCATCCATCCACAATTCCTTTAAACGACATCTCATCCTAAACCACTAAATAGATTTTGACCAAACTTGGCAGAAATGATCTGTTGATGGTCCTCTCTCAAAGTTGTTCAAAGAATTGCATTTCATGCAGAACTCTGGTTGCCATGGCAACAAAAAGGGGAAAATATGAAGCCTCATCTAGTGGACATCTACCAAGATTATTCAAATTAGAGCCCTGGGGCCAAAAATGGCCCCGCACCGGGGCCAACAGATTTTACATAGGCTTATATAGGGAAATCCTTTAAAATTCTTCTTGTCTGAAACCAGAAGGCCCAGGTCTTTGATATTTGTTATGAAGCTTCATCTAGTTGACCTCTACTAAAATTGTTCAGATTATTGTCCTGGGGCCAAAAATGGCCCCCCGCCAGGGCCCACTGGTTTTACAAAGGCTCATATAGGGGAAACCTTTAAAAATATTCTTGTCTGAAACAAACTTGTCCAGAGCCTTTAAATTGTATCGATTGATTGGAAGTAAGGAAAAGATGACTGGATTAACATTTGAATGGATTTTGAAAAATAATTTATGAGTTATGCCCCTTGGTAAATTTTGGCATTTTTACCCTGTCAGCAAACTATCTAACCATCTATATCATCTACAGCCTATAAACTTAATGAATAGATGGTAGTGAGGAGTAAATGATTTGAATAACCTTTTTAGCTCACCAGAGCCGAAAGGCTTCGGGGGAGCTTATAGGATAGGCAGTGTGTCCGTCGTCGTCTGCGTCATCTGGCGTTAACACTTTCAAACAACATCTCCTCTGAAACCACTGGGCCGATTCAGCCCAAATTTCATCAGTAGCAACCTTGGGCTGGGACATTGTATATCGGCTCATTAATTTGGTTGCTATGGCAACTTAAGAGTTTCAATAGACTTATAATTGGGAAAATAGAAAAATGGCATTTACTGCCAATCCTTTGCAGATATTTTGACAAAACTGCTATAGCAATATTCCTTGAGTGGACTTCTTTTAGCCATATGCTTTTATGCCAACCTGGGGTTCCCCCAGGGTGTGCGGGGGCAATGCCCAACACCCAGTGCATAAAAGGCTATATATCTCAGAAACCATTCAGATCCCCACCCCTACAGTATATATATTCTTTTTTCTTATGATAAGACACATTCAGTGACATCAACCTGGGGGTCCCCTGAGATGTGCCGGGGCGATACCCCACCCCCTCCACTTCGTATAAGGCCCAATAGTTCAGAAACCGTTCAGATCCTATATATTCTTGTTTCTTATGATAAGACGCATTCAGTGACACCGACTTGGGGGTCCCCTGGGATGTGCCCGGGCCGTGCCCCACCCCCTTCACTTCGTAAAGGCCCATATCTCAAAAACCGTTCAGATTCCCCACCTCCAAACCAAATATATTCTTGTTCTTTATGATAAGAGGCATTCAGTGATACCAACCTAGGGGTCTCCCGGTTTGCGCCGGGGCCATGCCCCACCCCTCCACTTCATAAAAGGTGATATATCTCAGAAACCTTTCAGATCCCACCCCAAAACCATATATATTCGTGTTCCTTATGATAAGACGTATTCAATGACACCAACCTGGGTGCCCCATGGGATGTGCCCAAAGCTATGCCCCACCCCCTCCACTCCATAAAAGGCCCAATATCTCAGAAATCCCCTAAACCATATATACTCTTGTTTCTTATGATAAGACGCATTCAGTGACACCAACCTGGGGATCCCCTGAGATGTGCCCGGGCCATGCCCCACCCCCTACACTTCGTAAAAGGCCCAATATCTCAGAAACCGTTAGATCCCCACTCATAAATCTTATATATTCTGGTTCCTTATGATTAGATGCATTCAGTGATATCAACCTAGGGGTCTCCCAGGGTGTGTGGGGGCCTTGTCCCACCCTCCACTTCATAAAACGTTATTATGCTCCCAGAAGAATTTCGGGGGAGCATATAGTCGCCGCTTCGTCCGTGCGTTTGTGCGTCCGTGCATCCGTTCATCCGTCCCACTCTTGTCTCCGCAAATTCTCAGAAACTACAGGTCGGATTTCAATGAAACTTCATGGGAATATTAAGTATCAAAGGTGGATGCGCATATCACCTGCGTGTTTTGGTTCGACGATTTTTCCAACAGTTACGGCCCTTTGATAAATTATGCATGAATATATAGGGTACTGTTCGTGTCCACGCGAATTTTCAGCAACTACTTGCAGAAATTCAACGAAACTTCAATGCAATCTTAAGCAGCAATAGGGGAATCGCACAATATCCGTGCTTTCTGGTTAGATGATTTGTCACAGAGTTATGGTACTTTGTTTAAAGCTGCAGTGTAAGGTCACTGTGGCTATTTTTAGAAAAACTTTGTCATCACTCTGCTGCCTACATTTATTGATGGATTTTAATATAACTTCACACAAATGTTGGGTATGATAATATCTTGAGCATGTTCGACTTTCAGGGTCCTGGGCACAAGGTCAAGGTCACTGTGGCTATTTTTAGAAAAACTTTGTTTTCACTCTAGTGCCTACATTTATTGATGGATTTTAATATAATTTCACACAAATGTTGAGTATGATAATATCTCAAGCACTTACAACTTTCAAGGTCCTGGGCTCAAGGTCAAGGTCACTGCGGCTATTTTTAGAAAAAAAACTTTGTCATCGCTCTAGCGTCATCATTTGCTGTTGGATTTTAATATAACTTCACACAAATGTTAGGTATAATAATATCTCGAGCAAGTTCAACTTTCAGGATCCTGGGGTCAAGGTCACTCTGGTTATTTTTAGAAAAAAAACTTTGTCATCGCTCTAGTGCCTTCATTTATTATATTAAAATATATAATTCCACACAAATGTTGGGTATGATAACATCTTGAGCAAGTTTGACTTTCAGGGTCCTGGGCTCAAGGTCAAGGTCACTGCGGCTATTTTTAGAAAAAAACTTTGTCATCACTCTAGCGTCGTCATTTGGTGATGGATTTTAATATAACTTCACACCAATGTTGGGTATAATAATATATTGAGCAAGTTCGGCTTTCAGGATCCTGGGCTCAAGGTAAAGGTCATTGGCTATTTTTAGAAAAACCTTTGTCGTCGCTCTTGTGCCTACATTTATTGATGGATTTTAATATAATTTCACACAAATGTTGGGAATTATAACATCCCGAGCATGTTCGACTTTCATGGGACTGGGCTCAAGGTCACTGTGGCTATTTTTAGAAAAACTTTGTTTTCGCTCTAGTGCCTATATTTATTGATGGATTTTAATATAATTTCACGCAAATGTTGAGTATGATAATATCTCGAGCAAGTTTAACTTTCAGGGTCCTGGGCTCAAGGTCAAGATCACTGCAGCTATTTTTAGAAAAAACGTTGTCATCGCTCTAGCCTTGTCATTTGCTGATGGATTTTAATATAACTTCACACAAATGTTGGGTATAATAATATCTCGAGCAAGTTCAACTTTCAGGATCCTGGGGTCAAGGTCAAGGTCACTGTGGTTATTTTTAGAAAAAAACTTTGTCATCGCTCTAGTGCCTACATTTATCATGTTTATTGGTGGATTTTAATATAATTTCACACAAATGTTGGGTATGATAATATCTTGAGCAAGTTTGACTTTCAGGGTCCTGGGCTCAAGGTTAAGGTCACTGCAGCTATTTTTAGAAAAACTTGCTGGAGGCAGAAATCTTTCCAACTTTAAATGGAGTTCCATTGCTAACAGTCTTTCATTATCAACCTCTCATCTTTCTGATATGACTGAAATACTGCTAAAAAGGATGTAAAATCGCATGTCATCCATCTTCATTAGAGTTGCAGATAAATTGGATCAAAGCGAAAGAAGCTAGTCTAGGCAGATGGTCAAAATGACCTTTTGTGACAGTCAATGGGATAGGATCAGATCCATTTTCAAACCCGTCTGATATTTTATATGCATGTAAAGGCACCCAATACGGAACCATACCTGGAGACAGTCCTATGAGGATTGCCTCTGTGTACGAGTGTAAGTTTTCATTAAATTGTATTAAACAGTTTTACCCAATTAATATAGCTAAACTACCACCCAGGATCTTGGGGTATGGTATCGTACCTGAAGACACTTCCTTTCATTTATTCTGACTTTTGTGTTGCTGATGTTTGTATGACAGTGCCATCAGGCAAGCTAATCTGTCCACCGACAGGTTTTGTTAAACTCCATTTTGAAGTACAGTGAGTATACACAGTATACCGCTCTTCAACTAGGATAATGTTTCCTGTTCCGACTATTGCACTTTCGGGGAGCATCCATCGGTTTCATCGATATTCTTGTTTATCTCAGAAACCATTCAGATCCCCACCCCAAAACCATATATATTCTTGTTTCTTATGATAAGACACATTCAGTGACATTGACCTGGTGGTCCCCTGGGATGTGCCCGGGCCATGCCCCACCCCATCCACTTCATAAAAGGCCCAATATCTCAGAAACCATTCTGATACCCACCCCAAAACCATATATATTCTTGTTTCTTATGATAAGACGCATTCAGTGACACCGACCTGGTGATCCTCAGGGATGTGCCCCAGCTATGCCCCACCCCCGCCACTTCATAAAAAGCCAAATATCTCAGAAACCGTTCAGATCCCCACCCCTAAATCATATATATTCTTGTTTCTTATGGTAAGATGCATTCAGTTATTCCAACCAAGGGGTCTCCCGGGGTGCCCCGGGGCCATGACCCACCCCTCAACTTCATAAAAGACGATATATCTCAGAAACCATTCAGATCCCAACCCCAAAACCATATATAATGATAAGACACATTCAGTGACACCGATTTGAGTGTCCCCTGGGATGTGCCCGGGCCATGCCCTACCCTCTCCACTTTGTAAAAGGCCCCCCATGCTAAATAGAACTGCCTATTTAGGCAGTTTCTAGACAGTTACTTAGCAGTTAGAGGCAGTGTCTGGCAGTTTCTTCACAGTTTTGGACAGTAAGGCTACAAGCAGTTTACAGAAACTGCAAATAACTGGTAATTCTATGCAACTGAAAGCAGTTTTCCTAAGCAGTATTTTCACTTCGCTAACAGTTCACAAATAACTGTTAATTCTGTACAATTGAAAGCAGTTTCTCTAAGCTGTTTTTTCCATTCACTAACAGTTCATCTTTATGACACTGACTTTTAAACTTTCTCCTAAGAACTAATTGGAAATTTTCTAAGTCCGAGCTATGGGAAAAATGTTCAAACATGCCAAAATTGTAACTATTCAACTTTAACACCACATTATGGGTATCAAAATGACCACAATTTCATGAATAAGCCGAAAAATATGCTCCCCCACAAAAAAAAAAAAAAAAAAAAAAAAAAAAAAAAAAATAATGGGAGTGGGAGGCAAAGTCGCTGTAAGCACCAGATGGGCTATATAATGTTGGTCTTGGGAGCAGTTGTGTACCCTTAGCATATAAAAAGGCTGAGAATGCTAGAAGGAAATATTTAGCCTACAGTCCATCCCGAATCTCCAAAAATTTGAGGACTCGAGTACATACAATCTCAGGACATCTCGATCTCCAGACCATGACCTTGCCTCAGGGGCAGACCCACAGGCGGGGGTGGGGGGTTGTTGTTAAGAAAGAACTTAATGTTCTTAAGCTATATACACACCAAATATCAAAGTTATCACTTAAAGGGTTTTACTGTTACCCAAGTTTTTTAAAATATTGACGCCATCGCAACCTGCACAGTGATATGTATGTTGATCTGCCCGATGCTTCTACGCAGAGCTAAATTCGGCCTGCACACTAGTACTGGTAAACCGCTTAGAGGATCTAAGCCTTCCAGGAACCGCGGTGCGAGGCTGACCGTCCATGCTAATAAACCCTATTGGTTTCATTGGGCGACAGGGCTTGAGATGTCATTTCATCTCAATGTCGGGTAAAAGTCCCACAAAACTGGAAGCAAAGTCTCCAAAATGACCTTTACAGTGTTGACGGGGACGTTAAACCTCAAATCAAACAAAATGTTGATCTGCTCTGCAAATATACTCGAGAAAAAACAAGTATATTTTTTACAGTATTTCATCAACATGGTCAATTTGGTAATTTCTATTACATTTTATCATTTACATGACATTGTACATTTGTAGCTCAATTCACAAAAAAGCATTATTTGAAATTTCAAATACCACCCTTAGCTAAATAAACTGCTAAAAACTGCAGTCTTTTTGCAGTGAAAATGCAGTTTATTGTAAAAAATGCAGAAGAAACAGTTAAAAAGCAGTTTTTTTCTACTTGGACCAAAAGCAGTTTTAAAATGCCCTGTAAAATAAAAAGTTTTTATTAACTGCATTAAACTGCACTTATATATGAGGCAAAAAATGCAGTATTATCCAGTGTATTTGCAGTTTTATTTTACTGCTTTCAAATGTCATTTGAAGAAGCAGTTAAATGCAGTTTATTTCAAAAGAAAGCTAAAGTACAAATGCAATCTAAAAAAAGGTCACAACTGCAAAGCAGTTATAAATGACTGCACACAGAGTGCATATAAAATAGATGATGTATGGGTTCAGACATAATTGTGGAACAAGACTGTTTTCTCCATGATCATGTTAACACATCATGTTCAAGACTGGAACATGAACATGTAAATCCAAATTATTTGGTTATGGAATTGGGGCGGGGGAAGACTCTCAGATGGATAGATTCCTTTCTTTGCCACTGAAAACAGCGTGTTGTTGTTAATGCTGAATCTTCAGTATGGGCTCCAGTTTTATCTGGGGTTCCACAGGGGACTGTCCTTAGTCCTCTGCTGTTCTCCCTGTACATTAACGATATTTCCACTGACATTGACTCAGAAATAAGGCTGTTCGCAGATTTTTGCTATCGGGAAATTAGAGCAATCCTGCAAAACCTGGAGTGTATGTATATGTAATATACACCTGCGGTAATGGTCAAATGTGACCGACGCAGTATCAGAAGATAGACAGATAGATAGAGATACAGAGGACTCAATGAAACTTCAGAAGGATATAGATAGATTAGGATGTTGGGCACGAAAATGGGGCATGAGATTTCAGCCCGTTAAATGCAATATTATGCAAATAACTAGGAAGAGAACAAATAAAATTGAGGCTTCATACACCTTAGAGGGAACGGTGCTCAAAAATATGAATTCCATTAAATACCTTGGTGTGACAATCACAAACGATTTGAGATGGAACACACACATTAGCAACATGTGTACTAAGACGAATAGAACACTTGGTTTCCTGAGGCAAAATCTTCATCAGTGTCCTCAGGATGCAGATTATTAATAAATAGCGACTCCACCCCTCCCCCCCCCCCCCCCCCCACACACACACAAGAGCCTTCTTACACCTTGGAGGATACGGTCCTCGAGAACTTGGATTCCATCAAATACCTAGGTATATGACATATTAGCAACATATGTGCTAAGCAAATAACGCTTAAATTGGTTTCTTTAATTAGGCGAAATCTTAATCAGTGTCAGTGTTTGCCCAATCTTGGAATCTCGTAGTTGTATCTGGGACCTCCAAGTAGTGGTCCTTCCAGATGAAATTGAAAATGTACACAGTAGGAAAAATGCTTCTTACACCTTTATATATATTTATCTTTATTGCAAAAACTGACGCTTACAAAGGTTCCGCTTTCCCCATGCCCGATTTGATCATTTCCTCGACAGAAGGTGCAGAGAATCGTGTAGCTATTACCTCTTTAACGAGAGCTAGAAACTTAAATTACTTCCCGCATGATCACAGGTCCCGGTGAATTAATGTCTTATGACGTGTTATCAGTGACATTCTGATTCTAATGAGATATTAGGCCTTCAGTGAAACTGAGTTCCTGAAATAGAGGGGACTGAACATGCCCCTGAGGACCATTTTGAGTTCAACAATTGAAACACACAAGTTTGAAAAGTGTATGTCATAGCCCCAAATTTCATAACAAATTGTCCAGTGGTTAGTCAGCGAGAACTCGTCTGTATAAATTTGAGCAGGAATAAGACAAAAAAGAAGACGTGGGAAAAAACTATCAAATTCTCACTTCGTTTAGGACACGTGCCGATTTACCGACAAATAGATTAATGTGTGTTTCGGCGATTCCGTATTTTTTTGTGGTTCCGGTATTCCGTGTCACTTCCTCTGTCGTCTAAAGCAGAGATGCCGCGAGAATTAAAAAAAAAAAAAAAAGACGGCATTTTACTCAT
This sequence comes from Lucinisca nassula, assembly GCA_963580285.1. Taxonomy (NCBI): domain Eukaryota; kingdom Metazoa; phylum Mollusca; class Bivalvia; order Lucinida; family Lucinidae; genus Lucinisca; species Lucinisca nassula. Next base: position 58,508,860 of record OY757026.1, on the reverse strand, counting down.
TTTTGGGGATGAGAAGAACTATTTAGGTTAGATAAACATAATATACATCAGATATCAATAAATGCTGCGATGGTACATCAGCGTTTTTGTGGAAAAATAAAGAAATGAGCAAATACTACGGCAAAGCTTGTTGGAACGGGACGTTTCGGCCTCGAGTCGTTTCGGCCTTTATTTTGAGTTTCAATGTTTGGTCGTTTCGGCCTATTTCGATGGGTCCTTTTCGGCCCTGTGTCATTTCTACAGATACATCATTTTATGAATTTTGAAATATAATTGTGTCTTTGTGAAAGAACTTCACGGGTGGGAGAGGGTTTGGGGTTAGAGATCAGTCATCACTAAATATTTTCTATTGATACAGGACAGCTGTCAGACAGACTGAAATTTTTTGCAGGACAGAATAAGTACGATGCTGTCTTATGATCTTGCGCACCTAAGCATTATTCCAGTATTTGTAAAATAATAAAAACGTCACACAAAAACAAAAACTGTCTTATATATATGTTAATATCTTAGCTAGAATATTACGCTGAAAGCATGAGAAAACATGGGTCGGGTATGAAACACCCTTCCCGATCCCGATCCGAAAATCCCCGATCCAAAATTGTCTATTTGCCCTAATTCATTAATTAGAATATATTTTAAACACTTTTTGTGTTTATTTTATTACTTTTAAGTATTTTAATCATTATTTATGTATATTTTGTTTAAATGTGTCCAATTTGTGATTTTATCCTAAATTATTCCTCTCTTAGAGGTATGAAAGACCCTGCCGATTTTTCGTAAAAATATTGTATTCTTCCGCCTCTAATTAAAAAAATAAACAAAAACCAAATGATAAAATCAGCATAACGGAATTGTTATATACTTTTATGTCTGTTCTAGAATAAAAGAGAACTTATAAAGAGTTTCGGAAGTGTTTTTTTGCATATTTTTATCCAAAACGATTACCGATCATTGTTGCTATTTATAGTTACGTAAATTGAAAGGAATGTGAAAGAAATGGCCGGAAACGAACCGATCTTGAGTTTCACATTGTCTCAAAAATAAAAAAATAGATAGGACATGGTGAAACTTCTGTCACTCGCACAATGGTCATATGTAACATATACGATTTTTGAGACAATATGAAACTCAAGATCGGTCCTTTTCCGGCCATTTCTTTTACATTCGGTTCAATTTTTGTAACTTTAAACAGCAATAATGATCGGTAATCGTTTTTGATAAAAATATGCAAAAAACACATCCGAAACTCTTTTTAAGTTCCCTTTTATTCTAGAAAAGCCATAAAAGTATATAACAATTCCGTTATGTTGATTTTATCATTTAGTTATTGTTTATTTTTCAATTAGGGGCGGAAGGATACAATATTTTTACGAAAAATCGGCAGGGTCTTTCATACCCCTGAGATAGGTATAATTTAGGATAAAATCACAAATTGGACTTATTTAAACAAAATATACATAAATAATGATTAAAATAATTAAAAGTAATAAAATAAACACAAAAAGTGTTTAAAATATATTCTAATTAATGAATTAGGGCAAATAGAAAATTTTGGATCGGGGATTTTCGGATCGGGAAGGGTGTTTCATACCCGACCGAAAACATGCAAAATCATTAAAGATAGCTACAAATAAGTCACTTACCACCATGTTTTCTCCAAGAGGTCAAAGGTCTTATGATCTTGCGCAGTAGCTGTATATGATGTCATGAGAGGCTTTTCCCATGCTAAGTGTGTAGGTATGGTGGCCCATTCAAACAATAAACGTAAATGAAGCTATTTGTCCGGTTTGCAATTAGTTCAAGCGAAAACACACATGATTGGAACAGACTAATAATTGAATCCATAAACAAACTGTAACTTAAAACTTATGTACATGGTTTGAAATTATAACTGCTAAATGCTTATTGTTCATTTTCACAACTGGGACACCTGAACTCCTCTTCATCAGACAACTCTCTAACAGAACTGCAAAATTTCAGATGGACCCAGCCACCACACTGTTCACACTGGCCCCATGTAACAAACTGAATTGTAATTCTAAATTAAGCCCGTCTGGTTGCCACTTTCCACAAACAGAACACACCTCAGAATCTTCATTATATTCCTCAATTACTGACCCGGTTGGAACATCCTTTTTACCCCCCTTTTTAGCTGGCCCTTTCCCTCGTTTTGAATGTGGAATGGGTCCTTTTCCTTTCTTATGTGTTTCCTTGGCTTTACTTTCTTTTTTACTGTCGGTAATAGCCTTGATTTTCTTACAATTTTCAACATTTTCAATGATCACAATGTCTTAACTTTGTCCTGTCTGTTGGGAGTTAGAATATGGGGGGATAAATTTCATTTTCCTTTTGGTTGTACCCTTCTTTGATCCACCTTTCTCATTATTCACTGTCTAGCGCTTTAATTTTTTCTCCTCGGTTTCTTTCTTTCCTTTCTCCATGGTTTTCTTTTTTTCATAGTGCACATCCTCCGTTATTGCCGCGCCATATGGGGGAACGAAAGTGCTTCTCTTTTTCTTTGATTCATGGTTTTCTTTCAGTTTATTAAATTCATTTGTCTTTTCCTGAAATAATATTTTCACACTTCTGTTGTCTTTACGTTCTTTCCTTGTTACTTTTATTTCTGGCTTTTCCTTGGTTATTACAGGGGGTGAAACACAGGGAGCAGTAGGGTCATAGGGGAATATTCCAGTTTTTCTGAATCCGGACATTATGGTACTAACGTTCATGGAACTGATAAATGCATGACTAATTATTTGTGGCAAGTCCTCCTTAATGATAACACGGTTTGGATGGGCATGCAAAAATTTATGACATTCCGAACTGAGGCTCTTCTTGAATGGGCTGAACACAGACACATCGAGTGGTTGTAGACAGTAACTTGTGTGAGAAGGTAGTACAAACAAATGGATGTCTTCTTGCCTTGCTGCTTCTATCACGTCGATAGTCACATGAGTAGAATGGCCGTCATATAGTAAAACACAAGGCCTGGATGTTACATGATGCATAAAATGATTGGTGAAAAAATCAAGAAATAAGTTAGAATTTGACCAACCACTTTGTGAAGACCTGTACTCCGTACCCTCTAAACCCTCTGACCGATTTCCCGAGAAAGCCTTTCACCCTTGAATATGACAAACGACGGAATCGTCTCACCCAGAGCACTAACAGCGGCAATTACTGTCGTTGTTGCAGACTTCCCAGAAGTGACACAATGGGGATTTGTTCCTGTCCTGGCGAGAACTTTGGGTGGGTTGTGGTCTAAGGAAATACCCGTTTCGTCAACATTCCATATGAACTGGGGTTTGTTCTTCAAACTGTATTTGTCTAGCACATGTCCAAGTTCTTCAAAATAGGCATGTAGTGTGTCTTCATTCACTGCATCATCTCGAGCCTTCTCTCTTTTCTTGGGATGCGTCATTTTCAACTCGGGAAATCTCTTTAGGAAGCTGTAGAACCAGTTCTTTGTAGGTTCAATATCTCTGCTAGTAGCTTCGCTCAAATTCTTCACCATCTCCATAACTTGCCACCTTGAAAAACCATATATCCAATATGAGCCATAGCCACGCAGTGCTCTGCTAGCATTTCTTCTTGCGTCCTAGTGAAGATAGTCGGGCCACCTCTTTTGACATCTTTGCCCTTACTGTTTGCCAGTCGCCACCTCAGTGTGGATTCTGGGAGCCCATGGAGTCTTGCAGCCTTTCTGATAGCAAAACCCTTCTCTCTGACATCCCTGTAGGCATCATGTAGCTTCAGGTACCCATACTTTGTCTCACGAGGCTTGTTAGACATACATGTACTGGCTGGACTGAAAAAGACAAAAGGACTAAATTTACATTATGCAATGATAACCTTTTATGATGCTCCCTATAGGAAATTAACGTTAATTCAACATTGAATAAACATTAATTGCCTGCACGATTGTCTTATTTTGGTAAAAAAAGACATATCAGAACAAACCGCCGTTGCCCGGCGTTGAAAAACATTACACATGTGACATAGAAATCGGTTGAGCCGTGACACTAATTGGCTTCCATACTTTTGAAAATTGGCGTGCGGTGCGGGCCCGGCCTCTGGGAATCACAACAATGGCGGGGGAAAAGACCGTCTGCGGACTCGAGAGAGAGAAATGGACTGTTGTGATTTTTCTGGAGATTATGTAGTAACAACTAGTGAATTTATTGATAGAAAAACTATTCTGATCATCAGATACTGGAGGAGCTGAAAGAAAATGTGATTTTAATCGAGCGAGTTTCTTGTGCGTGAAAGTGGGTCAGTGGGTTGACCTCATGAATAATTAATTGGAAGTGTCTGCTGACAGCCGGCTGTCAGCAGACTTTTAGGTCTAGTGCCAGCCGGCTGTCACCAGACCTAAAAGTCTGCTGACAGCCGGCTATAATCTTTACTCAATAATAAGCATATTCTTTTTAACTAATAAACTTATCCTGTTTCATGAGATATCATACTGCTTACAGAACTTTGTTGAGCAGTGAAGGATGCAATAATTTCTAATGGGGACTTGTATTTTTGTTCGTGTAACAATGGCATTACATGTACAGTACATGTATTGCAGCTTAGTTCTAAATCATAAGGTTATTTCTAGACATACCATCAGCAGAACTTACATGTACAAACTTGAGAAGAGTGGTGGGCACCCACTTCATCTGGCTTTGAACAGCACTGACAGAACTCGAAATGTGTCAATATGACACAGGCGCCCCAACCTAGGGGCTCACCTCACCCCGAAAAAGTCATCTAACAACAGCTGTCATCAGACAGCATACATGTATTTCATCTGGAATAGTGTCTTTGAGGTTATTGGCATATGTGTGTGTGTGGTGGTGGGGTGTATTGCTGATTAAACTGTATAAAAATAACTATGATCATTCCAAATATGGACCTGCCCCCGCCCATCGGGGCTTGGAGAAATAGATTGGGCTGCATGGTGCTTCCACGCAGAGCTGAAACTGACTACACATGAGTACTGGTAAACCGCTTCGAAGGACTAAGCCTGCCAAGGTAAAGTGAAATGAGTCAAGACTGTCCAATGCATAGAAGCCTTTTGGTTTCATTTCGGCGGCAGGGCTTGAGAAGTCATTTCATCTCAATGTCAGGTAAAAAGTCCCACAAAATTGGAAGCAACGTCTCCAGAATGACCTAAATAAGTGTTGACGGGGATGTTAAACCTCAATTCAAACAAACAAATTCCAAATATGGACCCAATCCATCAAATGGTTTGGAAAATGAGTGTTTAAAAACTAGAGAAAGCGACCAGTGGGTCACATATACCCCGGGCCAGTGCCACCCTCTGATATATCTTTCGGTCTTGTATGTAATATGGTTGAAGAAGTCAAGAAGCCATAAGAATTGTAAATTTGCTTGTAAAAGCTATACCAAACATAAAATTTCTAAATGGACCAAGGGTGTGAGGGCATCAAAGTTACTGAAGGGGTGGGGGCATCAATGTTACTGAAGCAGCAGGGTGGGGTATGCATCAATGAAATCTTTGGACTGGTATGCAACTTCGGTGCAAGTATCAATTGAATTTGTCTTAGAGTTTAGAACAAATAGGCATCAATAAACTTTGCCATAAAACTTTAACCAAATGTAAAATTTCTAAGTCTGTGACCGTGACCTCAAGGTCACTATGGGGGTGGGACATGCATCAATGAAATGTAGAGACCAGTATATAACTTCAGTATAAGTATCGACTAAATCTTATCAAAGGGTTCAGAAGATACAATCTCTAATAAACTTTTACGCAAAACTTTAAGCAAGCGCCCACGCCCATCGGGGCCTGGAGAAATAGACTGGGCTGCATGGTGCTTCTGCGTAGAGCTGAAACTGGCCGAACTTGAATACTGGTAAACAGCTTAGGTCTAAGTCTGCCCAGGAAAAGGGATGAGAGTCGGACGCTCCTTAAACCCTAACGGTTTCTATGGGCGGTAGGGCTTGAGATAGACTAGCTACTAGTCTGATAATATAAGTCTGATCATTTTTGGTATTTTTATTATATTAAAAATTTATCACCTTGTTAGTAATGGCAGGTCTATTTGGTAGAGTCTCCAAGCTTAGAATTAGTTTAATTTGAGCCAGAGAGACTAGACTAGCCAAACTTTTATACACTGTTCATTTTAGTGCAAAAGATGATTATTGTTCCATATTATTCATTTTAATGCCTAGTGGCTAGGCTATGCTTAGGAGATGTCATTTCATTTCAATATTGGGTAAAAGTCCCACAAAATTTGAAGCAATGTCTCCAAAATGACCTTAATAGTGTTGATGGGGATGTAAAACCTCAACTAAAAAAAAAACTTCAAGGAAAATGTTACCGGATGGATGGACAAACTGACACATGGGACGGATGGACAGACGAACAGATGAATGGCAGGCTAAAACTATATACCCCCATAGCATACTTCATATGCCGGGGGTATAATTAGTCTAGCTTCTAAGACATCTTTTAATAAGAAAACTATACTCCTACTTTAAATAAAATCCCAGAACCATTTGGCTTGTGTAGGTAGAATCAAAGCTTTGTTATGTTGTCATGATAAACTGTAGCAAGTATGATCAGAATTATGTCCCCCAACTAAGGCTGCCACGATTAATCGTATAATCGATTAGTCGATCGATAAATTCCACAAATATGATTATCATTTCTGATTTGCTTTTAATCGATTATTAGATAGTTACAATTTACTGCCCAAAGTTATGCCTAAAATAGCTGGATGAGTGGCAAATAGTGCAGACCCTGATGAGACGCCACATGATGCGGCGTCTCATCTGGGTCTACACTGTTTGATCAGGCCTGTCTGTTCAAATATACATATGGTAAAGTGCAACATATGGTAAGAGTCATGTTCAGGCAGAAAGCCAGACAGGTAAAATAATGACAAAAATCTAAGCGATTACTAATCGATTATCGATCGCAATGATAGGACTGATAATCGATTATCTTTTCAGCTCCGATTAGCCAGCCCTACCCCCAACAAATAGACTTCATTGCCTAATGGGTTAATGGCACTGACTGTTAATCATTAGGAGGTTCTGCAAGGGATGGTCATGTGGTTTTTATCCGGGCCCACCTCTGATTAACAACCAGCTCTAAATAAGTGAAAATCTTGAAAGGGGCGTAAAACCAAAACAAAAATGAAAGGTCCGCAGGCCACTTTGCTCACCAGATCTCATGTGGGCACTGTCCACTGACAGCAATATATTTTAACATGATTTTAATATACCGATTATAAAGTCTCCCAAACGTACCCCCATACCCCGGAGCACCCATCTGACCAACACTGTATCTGAAATATTTGTTATTTTATGAAGTGGTGGGGATGGGGCATGGACGCAATGAAGCCATGGTTTGTATCACTGAATGTGCCATATCAAAAGGGACAAGAATATATATGGATTAAGGGTGGGGATCTGTATGGTTCTTGAGATACAAGGCCTTTTCGGCATTGGAGGGGTTGGGGCATGGCCCCGCTGGACACCAGAAAAGCCCTAGATTGTGTTGTCTCTGAATGTGTCTTACATGTATCATAAGGACCAAGAATATATATGGTTTAAGGGTGGGGATTTGAACGGTTTTTGAGATATGAGGCCCTTTTGTGATATGGAGGGGAGAGGACTCCACAAGTTGGTGTGACTGAATATGTCTTATTATATGGAATAAGAATACATGTCACATATGATTATGGGTCTGGGATCTGAATGGCTTCTATGATATGTGGCATTTTATGAAGTGAAGGGACGGGGCATGCCCCCAGCACATTGCTACAGCACAAAGAGACCCCCAGGCTGGTGTGACTGAATGAGCCTTACCATAAGGAATAAGAAAATATATGGTTTAGGGGTGGGATCTTAATGGTTTCTGAGCTCTCTAGATATGATGACCTTGTCCTAATTTTTATGGTCATAGGCTCCATCCAGAAAACTTGATTTTCAGCCCAAAATTGCTTTTCTGCACCCTAGCTCATGCCAAATTGATGAATTTTGATCTAACTTTGTACATTTCTAGTTCTATAATTGGATCCAGGCATTTGGTGAAGATAAGAATATGAAAATATACTTAGTATTGAACAAATATTATTGCTGGCTGTCAGCAGACTTTTAGGTCTGGTGACAGCCGGCTGTCACTAGACCTAAAAGTCTGGTGCCAGCCGGCTGTCAGCAGACCTCGCCTAATTAATTAGGATGACGTAGTATGTAAACAAAAACAAAATAATTCAGGTACGTTTTTTACTTACTCTTTCTTTGTGAAACTGTTTTGAAGACTTGTAAGTGAACTGGATATAACCTCAACGAATATTCTGACGCAAACGACTGTAAACAACCGGACGGTTTTCCCAAAACACGTGTCCGCGAGGTGCGCAAGATCGTAAGACGCGCAAGATCATAAGACCCGACTGTATTTGCAGGACTGAAGGCATATTTGTTAGAATATCATGGTCTTTGCTAAGATTTGAATGACATTTTGTCAGACCACGGACCCAGTAGCGTGATAGCTCAGTGGTTAGTGCACTTGCCTCTGATGCTAGAGGTCCCGGGCTCGATCCCCGGCAGCGGCGATAAAATTTCGGTGTCCGAACACGCTCCATTGGCATCATTTGCAGGGATGAATGTCATAAAGTGCAACATCCTTCGGATCGGGATGTCAACTGGAGGCCCCCTGTGCAGGGAGAACCATCCCCTGCGCAGGTTAAAGATCCCTACAGTAATTACATGATTACTGTGTAGGCTGTCATCCTGCAAAACCTGGAGTGTTTGTAATGTAGACCTGCGGTAATGGTCAAATGTGACCAACGCAGTATCAGTAGACAGACAGATAGTAGGCCGACGGACCCAGTAGACGCTGGTTAACTGCATGGATGTGAGGTGCCTCAACACACAGAGATTCAAAGCAAATTTGCATTGTTTTGATAGTGCTGCGACTGCAGTCAGCTTTTTATCAATGGCATCAGTTTTATAGCACCTCTGGGATGCATATTTCATTATTTCAAATCATGTTTAATTATGCCGTGTTTTGAAAATTTGCTGACTGAATCAAATTTTTCTGTCCTGATATTATTATTTTCAATGATCATCACTGGATTTTGCTAATGTGCAGATACAGGGTCAACCTGATCCACATTAGTTGGTCCCTTTCAGGTGGCTGCCTTGCTGCATGCATGGCAGATCTCACACCGGTTCTCCAGGTGTGTCCAACATGAAATTGATCGCATGGGGTCAACACAATTTTTTTATACGCCCGTTTTATTGTTATGGGGTCGGCGTCCGTCAGTCCGTCTGTAAACTTTTCGTTTCCGCATAACTCCTCCTACAGTTGTCATCCAGTGAAGCTGAAACTTGGTAGACAGTAAGACTATGAGGTGATGTAGCGCATATTGTTTCGAGGTTACAGCCCACCAAATACATGTATTCACAGAGTTATGCCCCTTTGAAAATTTTTGTAAACTTTTTGTTTCCGGATAACTCCTCCTAAAGTTTTCATCCGATCAAGCTGAAAATTAGTAGCTAAACTCCGTTCAGAAAATCTGAATCATCGATTTTTTCGTTTATCGCTTTTAATACTCGTTTTAGCCCATATATCACTATGGAAAAGTTGTAGACCTCAACCTCCGCCGATTTCTCCAGCAAGTCGTATGCCTCTGCGACAGCCAGGAAAGGCTGGGATTATTTGGAGAAAATTGCAAAATCCTAATTTTCTTTCACAGACTAAGACATTCTGACAGGTTCGACACACCCTTTTAAACCATATATAGAAGTGGTCACTGCTCTTGTAAATTACAAGGGCGTCTATATTTTATTTGCACGATCACTTCATGGAAAATCATTAGCTGTGACACCACATCTGATATCGGTATAATTTATTTTGACTACTGTTGACAGCATATCGCGCTAGTGGCTCCCCGTTCCTAGTGAGCTTCTATCTAGCCATTCGAATGTATGGTGTGTCGTAATTGCATATCTATTTATAAAGTACATCACATGGATTTGAATATTTATTATTTTACCTGACAATCATCATCAAATGGACTTAGTCTGTGGTCTCATTTCTTTGTTTTGCAATTTTCTCCAAATAATCACAGCCTTTCCTGACTGTCGCAAAGGCATACGACTTGCTGGAGAAATCGGCGGAGGGTGAGGTCTACAACTTTTCCATAGTGATATATGGGCTAAAATGAGTATTAAAAGCGAGAAACGAAAAAATCGATGATTCAGATTTTCTGAACGGAGTTTAGTAAGACAATGAGGTGGTGTAGGGCATATTGTTTCGAGGCTACAGTCCATCAAATATTTACAGAGTTATGCCTCTTTGAATATTTCTGTCAACATTTCATTTCTGGCTAACTTCTCTTATATTTGACATTTGATCAAGCTGAAAATACAGAAATTTGACTTTTTCATATCCGGATATCTCCTCCTACAGTTTTGATCAGATGAAGCTGAAACTTGGTAGACAGTAAGACAATGAGGTGGTGTAGCGCATATTGTTTCAAGGTTACGGTCCACCAAATATTTACAGTTTAATATGCCACTTTGACAATTTTTGTGAACTTTTTTGTTTCCAGATAACTTCTACAGTTTTCAAGGGATCAAGCTGAAAATTGTTAACTTACTAAGACTATGAGGTTGTGTAGCACATATTGTTTCGAGGTTATGGTCCATCAATTTCTGGCTAACGTCTCTGACATTTCACATTCGATCAAATTGAAACTTGATACATTTATATATATAGTCCGACCGTGATGTGATGTGGAACAGTGCATGTTGTTAGGGCCCCACTCTGGACATAACTATATTGCTTGTGTCCGTGTGTTTGTCACACCCTAGCCAAAAACTTCACCTTGCCTACTCCTATGAAACATCACATAATTACCATCACAAGACCTTCATTTTGGCAGTGCATATTGTTAGGGCCCCATAACTGTGGAGCAGTGCATATTGTTGTGAGGTTGCGGTCCAACAAATATTAACTTGCTACGGGCGTATTGTTCCCCGCTTTGAGTTTTCTGCCATTGAAATATCTGAAAAATGGTTTTTGGCCTCTAGTTCCCTTACTATATGGAATATATCTCGATGAAACTTCACAGATATATAGAGGACTTAATGGTTCATATCGTGGCCAAGGACCGCTACTCTGGCTATACCAGTTCTGCCCTTGAAGTATTTAAAATGCATTTTAGACTGTAGTTCCTTTATTATTTACAATATCTTGCTGAAACTTCATAGATATGTAGTAGATTAAATGTTACATACTGTGGCAAAGGAACATGACTCTGGCTTTCCCAGCAATTGAGTTATCTGCCCTTGAAATATATAAAAAAGGGATTTTGGCCTATAGTTCATTTATTATTTGAAATATATGGATAAAACTTCTACACCCTCTGCTGTCTGTCTGTCTGTCCATCCATTTGTATGTCTGTCCATCTGTCTGTCTGTCCCTTTTCAGTATCTGGAAAATAGTTTTTGGCCTCTAGTTCCCTTACTATATGAAATATTTGGATTAAACTTTACAGATATTTAGAGGACTAAAGGGTACATATTGTGGCCAAGGACCACTTCTCTGACTGTTCCAGTTCTTTAGTTATTTGCCCTTGATGTATTAACCCTTTACCACTCAGATACGTATATTCCCGACTCGATCCATTACCACTCAGACCCGTATATTTACGACTTTATCGATTAACGTACAGATACGTATATCCCCGTGTGTCGCCATTTGAACAAATACGTGTTTGCCCGTGTCTCGAAATCAATCGAGTTATTTTTACCTTTTTCCTAAATATAAAAACGCCGGATGTTTATTAATGTTAAGTTTGGTCTTTTGCCAACAATATTTGCGAAAAAAAACAAATATGTTTCTATACAAAGATTTTGTGTAATTTACAACCAAACACACCAGGGGTTTCTTCTACTGAATCACGATGACCTTGTCTGACCGGAATGGAAAATTACTGGGTTGAGTTACTGAATGACGCAATATTTGTGTGTCGGTCGCGCATGATTTGCATGATTTAGGTAAAGACAATTAGCGCTGTATAATCAGTTAGATTCAAGGGATTTATGGTTCAAGATAATTAGTTAATTGGGGATTATGATACCCTAGGAATGTTTATACAGCGGATGCCACCCGGAGCGTGCCGAGCTTTGAGCCGCAATAAATTACGTAACAGTACCCAAAAGTGTACCCAGGTGTTCATCGGAAGGGCAATAAAACCCACAGATGGGTAGAAGGCCTTTCATTGGTCAATAGTTTCAGCCCCTTTAATGAATATTAATTTCTAAAAAAAAAAATATGCGACGTCTGATCAGGGTCTCACCACCGACACGTTAACAGACAAACAGATGCAATTATTAAGCGGCACCTGATCAGGGTCTTCAGGTTTTTGGACCTTATACTGCTACGGCACCCGGATCAGACCCTCCACAATTATTGCCGCGACGTCTGATTCAGCCCCAACCGCCGACGGTTCATTTTATTTTATTTTCCGCGACCGAATAGGTTTGGAGGATATAGCGACCGTCCAAATGTCCGTCCGTCCGTAGACACAACAGACAGATGCAAACAATGCAGACTCGGATCAGACGCCGTACTATTATTGAACGGCGTCTGATGAGGGTCAGCATGTTTGTAGAAGGCATCTGAGACGGCGCAGACCCGGACAAGACGCTGCGCAACGGTTATGCGGCGTCTGATCAGGGTCTTATCGGCGACGGTGGTGTTTTTTATCCCTAGTCTAAACAGGTTCGGAGCCTGGCGTCCGTTCATTCGCCCGTTCGTAGACACAAAATTATGAGTGACAAGACGCTGCGCAACGGTTATGCGGCGTCTGATCAGGGTCTTATCGGCGACGGTGGTGTTTTTATCCCTAGTCTGAACAGGTTCGGAGCCTGGCGTCCGTTCAAACGTCCGTCCGTAGACGCAATAGACATATGAAAACAATGCAGATCCGGATCAGATGTACAATTATTAAACGGCGTCTGATGATGGTCTACATGTATGTAGACGGTATCTGAGACGGCGCAGACCCGGACAAGACGTCTGATCAGGGTCTTATCGCCAACGGTGGTGTTTTTTCTTAACCCTAGTCTGAACAGGTTCGGGGGATATAGCGATCAGCGTGGCGTCATTCACCCAACCGTCTGTATAACAAAAGACAGAACACAAAGGTGCAAATAGTGCAGATTTGAATCGGACGCCATACAATTATTATACGGACCAGACGCTGTACAATGATCATGCGGCGTCTGATCATGGTCTGACCCCCGCCGGTGCGTTTTATTTTTATCCCCTGACCAAATAGGTTCGGGGATATAACTATCAGCCTGGCGTTCGTCCGTCCGTCCGTCCGCAAACAAAATTATGAGTCTGGCGTCCGTTCACATGTCCGTCCGTTCGTCCGTAGACACAACAGACAGATGCAAGCAATGCAGATAAGAATCAGACCTGTACAATTATTAAACGGCGTCTGATGGGGGTCTACAGGTTTGTAGACGGCATATGGATCGGCGCAGACCCGGACAAGACGCTACACAACGATAATGCGGCGTCTGATCAGGGACTAATTGCCGACGGTGGTGTTTTTATCCCTAGTCTGAACATGTTCGGGGGATATAGCGATCAGCCTGGCGTCATCCACTCAACCGTCTGTATAACAATAGACAGAACACAAAGGTGCAAACAGTGCAGATTTGAATCAGACGCCATACAATGATTATAAGGCGTCTGGATAGGGTCTACAGGTTTGAAGATGGCATATGCGACGACACAGACCATGCGACGTCTGATCATGGTCTGACCGCCGCCGGTGCGTTTTATTTTTTATCCCCTGACCAAATAGGTTCGGGGATATAACAATCAGCCTGGCGTCTGTCCGTCCGCGAACAAAATTGAGTCTGGCGTCCGTTCACATGTCCGTCCTTCCGTAGACACAACAGACAGATGCAAGCAATGCAGATTCGAATCAGACTTTAAAAATTATTAAACGGCGTCTGATGAGGGTCTACAGGTTTGTAGACGGCATATGGGTCGGCGCAGACCCGGACAAGACGCTGCACAAAGGTAATGCGGCGTCTGATCAGGGACTCATTGCCGACGGTGGTGTTTTTTATCCCTAGTCTGAACATGTTCGGGGGATATAGCGATCAGCCTGGCATCATCCACCCGTCTGTGTGTATAACTATAGACAGAACACAAAGGTGCAAACAGCGCAGTTCGGGATCAGATCCCAGAAAATTATTATAAGGCGTCCGATCAGGGTCTACAGGATTGTACACGGCACAGACCCAGACCAGTAGCTATCAACCTGACGTCATCCACCCGTTAGTGTGTATGACAATAGACAGAACACAAAGGTGCAAACAGTGCAGATCGGGATCAGAGCCCAGACAAATATTATAAGGCGTCTGATCAGGGTCTACAGGGTTGTAGACAGCACATGCGATAGCACAGACCCAGACCAGACGCTGTACAATGACCATGCGCATCATATGTCATTGCACCTCAGTGTTGGGTAAAAGTCCCACCAAATTGGAAGCAATATCTCCAAAATGTCCTAAATAGTGTTGATGGGGATGTTATACCTCTAATCAAACAAACAAATCTTATTTATAAAAAAAAATAAAAAAAAATACAGAGACGGCTCTTTGGGGTGAGCTGGCTATGGGGTGGTTGATACATTTATTCAAAAAAAAAAAGGTAAAGTTGGGGATGGGGGTTCAAAAAAGGATAGATAGGCTGTAATAGTTATTTTAATCTTATGCAAAAGCACTGATTTTTTTTCATAAACAAAACACCCATGTGTCATAGCAGTGATAGCACATTCTTTAATTTCTCCAAAATGGCTACTTTTCCATTGAAAACTTTTATATTTTTCTTATTTATACTCAGAACATAGGTCGTGGGTGCCGATTGAGGCAGTTCTAACGAGTACCCACAACCTTGGTCTTGGTGCAGAAATAAGTAAAATAATGTATACCGGGTTCAGATAGATGTTCATTTCACAGACTTATGAACATGATCTTATTTCTGCATAAAAAGTATGTTATGGAAACTTGTTGGAAGACCCTCAGTGACATGCCCTAATGATTACCTACAAATGCGTTTTTGTGCGGAAATAAGAAAAATAATACGTGGATACCCCCTCTTTTCTGGGGCTATGGTGGTTAAAAATACTTTCTCTGACCAACCCAAAACAGAAATTTTTGCTAAAGAAAATATTTTGCTTACTTTGACACTTCATATTTTCAAAACGCAAAGAGAAACTATAATAAATTTAGTACCACTGGAAAGAAAATTTAATTTCCTAGAAACTTTACATTTACATAAATATTGTCAAATGTACAGAAAATACAAAAATAATCATTTTTGTAACATAAGGGTGAAAATCACACAAAAATGCCAATATCTCTGTTCAGATAAGACTGTCAGGCCTATCAGCCATATATGGACTATTGGTTATTGATTTACCTATATCAGTGTTCTGTTAAGATGCTGTATTGGATAATTTTCTGAGTGGTAAAGGGTTAAAAATCGATTTTAGACTCTAGTTCCTTTGTTATTTGCAATATCTTGCTGAAATTTCATAGATGTACAGCAGACTAAATATTACATATTGTGGCAAAGGTACATGACTCTAGCTATCCCTGCCCTTGATAAGTCTGAAAAATGGAATTTGTGTCTGTTGGTCAGTGCATACAAAACGGAATTTGTGTCTGTTGGTCAGTGCATACTTAATGGAAATCCATCCAGCCATCTGTGTTTTATTTCCAGTCACTAATTTGAACATTCTTTGCTGAAGCTGCTGCTATCTAATAGTGAAAAAGGTGAGATAGTACATCTACCCATGCTAGAATTAATTTGTGGATTTTGTCCCTGTGAGAATGCCAAAAGATCACCCACAAACATCTTAATTTATGATTGGTTGCCATTTATGCTTAATCCTTTTGATTGAAGCCTAATCAACCTCACCCTTGGAATGTGCAGTAAAAACCTAACCAAATAGATGCCTAAAATAAAGGCCCTTCTAAGTGGTTAACCAGTACTTGGTGCACATACTTCATGCCTGCCCTTCTTGAATCAGCGGAAGGAGAACAATGACCGTAGAAATTACTTCATGATCAGTCTTCACGAAAGAATATAGTCAGACAGGCAGTACATCGAAAAACATGAAATTCTTACATGTACCACATAAAGATAATGTTCCACAGCCATTTAAGGTAAATACTTGCCTCCATAATTTTCTAATAATGTCAGCTTATTGAGTTGCCTTCCCATCAAATGTCTGAAAAATGGATTTTTACATATGCTTCCTACATCTTCTAACAACTTCATCCACTCACATTAAGACATTACACTTGCGGATCATATCTCTGCTATCCCCTTTCTAGTTATTTAGCCTTGATCTATTTTCAAATATGTTACATTGCTTAGCAGTGGCGGGGTATTATGCAGTGTCTGCGGTGCTTTTATTTATTTAGAATTTTGTCCAGATAATAACTCGAAAATGGCTTGTGGTATCGATATGAAAATTAATACTATTGCGAAAGGCACTATGGACAAGTGCAGTGCACAAGGGTCATAACACTATCTGCATTCTTAGCGGAGTTATTGGACTATGTATTTTCGTTAAGAATTTCATCTGAATAATAATTGGAAAAGCGCTTGAGGTATACAAATGAAACTTCACACACTTGCAAAGGGCACTATGGACACATGCAGCACTTAAGGGCCATAACTTTATCTGCAATATAATCAGAGTTATTGGCTTAGTAATTTGTCCAGATAATATCTTGAAAAATAGAAGTGAAGGCAATGATCAGGAATCGATACAATTAACCTACAGCTCCATTCAGAGACACCACTTGAGATATCCATTACGCAAACACGCCTATACTAATACATTGTCACCTTTATCACCGAAAAAATGAAAATTTTAAGATGATAAATTGTGATATTTTTCTTATTTCTGCTCAAAGAGCAGAAATAAGAAAAATAATGTTTACCCCTGTAAACCCCAGTTTTACTATATAAAAGTGGGGTTCAAGGGGGTAAAAATTATATAGGCGTGTTTTCGTGATGCAAATGCAACTCTGAACATTTGCATCACGAATACACCTCTAAATTATATTAATCCCCCTTGAACCCCGCTTTTATATAGTAAAACTGGGGTTTACGGGGGTATACTATACATTATTTTTAGCTCGCCTGTACGAAGTACATGGAGAGCTATTGTTGTCACCTCGGTTAATGTGCGCGTGTGCGTTTGCGGTCCCGTCACACTGGGTTAAAGTTTTTCAAATGCTTATATCTCAACAGTCACTCATCACAGAGCACTCATATTTGGAACTTTAGTACCTGGGAGGGTCTTCTGATATTCAAAGAGAACAGACCCCTGGGGTCATTCCCCGGGGTGGGGCTAGGGGTCAAAATCTAGAACACCTAGGTAATACTGTGTTAAAGTTTTGAAATGCTTATATTTCAGCAGTCACTCATCACAAAGCATTCATATTTACAACTTGGATACTTGGGAGTGTCTTCTGAGTTTCCAAAACAACACACCCCTGGGTTCATGCCTGGGAGTGGGGATGGGGTGGGGCTAGGGGTCAAAATCTAAAACACCTATGTAATACTGTGTTCAAGGTTTTGAAATGCTTATATCTCAGCAGTCACTCATCACAAAGCATTCATATTTACAACTTGGATACCTGGGAGTGTCTTCTGAGATTCCAAGACAACACACCCCTGGGTTCATGCCTGGAAGTGAGGATGGGGTGGGGCTAGGGGTCAAAATCTAGGACATCTTTGTAATTTGTTGTATACATTTCCATTATGCTACAGGGATTTTCCTAGTGCAACTTTGGGGCCTGTAATCGGCCCCTATTTTGCCCAATTTAGAGACAGATATTCCCAAATTTTATGACAACTTTCCCAATTTCTGATGTTGTGCTACATTTTGATAAAAAATTAATGAAAATTGAACCAAAATTGACAAAGTTACAGCTGAATTAAATTCCCAACTATAAATATTAATTAGCGAGCTGTTTTTCCCAAACCCAGTGGCCCCTGGACCCTGATTCTGAAGGGTAGGAAAATCCCTGTGCTAACAAGTTATAGACACTATTGGTTATACATCAGCCAATCAAGTGACATTGGTTCAAGTATAAAAGGGTGAAGGTCATGGTGACTTACATTTCACGGTCCAGTGATTTTGCCGTATATCTTGAGGACTACTTGTTGGAGAAATGTCATTTGTTTGTTTGTTTGATTTGAGGTTTAACGTCCCCATCAACACTGTAAAGGTCATTTTGGAGACGTTGCTTCCAATTTTGTGGGACTTTTACCCGACATTGAGATGAAATGACATCTCAAGCCCTGTCACCCAATGAAACCAATAGGGTTTATTAGCATGGACGGTCCGCCTCGCACAGCGGTTCCTGGACAGGCTTAGATCCTCTAAGCGGTATACCAGTACTAGTGTGCGGGCCGGATTCAGCTCTGCGTGAAAGCATCATGCTGGAGAAATGTCATACCTGGGATATTAGTTCCATGTGACTCCATGATTGACTTCAAAATATATCTAGGTCACTGTGACCTATATTTCATGTTTCAGTGATTTTGCCTATTATATTGAATACTATTTGATGGAGAAATGTCATACCTGGATTATTAGTTCCATGTGACCCGATAAATGACTGCAAAATATATCTAGATCATGGTGACCTACATTTCATGGTTCAGTGATTTTGCCTGTTAGGCCAGAAAAAAAAATACCTGTGTTTCAGGTGACCCGACCGACCCTCCCAAGAAGCTGCCGACCCTGAATCTTTCTTTTACGATTTTTGCCAATTTCCCGCCATTCGCTTTTTTTCCCGCCATTTTGTTCCATTTCAGCTACATTGAGCGAATTGAAAATGAAAGTAGGAAAAGTATTTAACCAATAAAGGTACATATCTTTTGATAAAAAGTTGTGAAATGGTTTAGAAATAATACAAAACGAAAGTCAAGAGTGCTCTGACAAGTTTTTGAAGGAAACTGTTTGCTTTTCAAGTGGTCAAGATGCCGATTTTGTAAATGTCATCAGTATGTGGTATTACCGTAATGATACGGCTATAAGACGGGGTTTTTTACCGCCAGAATACCCCTAATTTTTACACCCGTCTTATAACCGAGATCTCAGGCATCCTTGAAATTTTCGGCAAAAAAACGGAGGGAAAATCATGTGCGGTAAGTACAAGTGTATACCTGTTGCTTAACTATTGGTCTGTGAAGTGATGAGCGGGAGCGTGATTCCAAATAAATAATAATAAACATCGGTAAAAGAAACCAAAAGATCGTGTAGAACAGTTACCGGTATAATTCAAGCCTAAAGGTTTCTATCATAATTGGATTAATTCCCATGCGTTTTCATTGGATACATTCCCCGGAAGGTGCCCCGGAACACAATAAGCACGCGCG
Source organism: Lucinisca nassula (assembly GCA_963580285.1). Taxonomy (NCBI): domain Eukaryota; kingdom Metazoa; phylum Mollusca; class Bivalvia; order Lucinida; family Lucinidae; genus Lucinisca; species Lucinisca nassula. The sequence goes on along the minus strand of OY757026.1, from coordinate 58,489,392 downwards.
AATTTTCATTGGTTTATGATAATGAGTTCATAAATATTAATGAGGCAAAGTTTCACTCCATTTGCATAAGAAAATAAGTTGATGATGCCTTACGTTTTTTTATGATTGTTATTATATTTTTCCATAAATGTCCAATGCAGCAAAATAAATCTCCGGTCAAACATTATGGATGCACAGACTATTCTGTCTCTTCTTATATCACTCTTGATTAGCAATAGCCTGTTTTTTTAATCTATTTAATCATTTATGTAAACACACCAATTATCCAATAACACAGGTCTGCAGAGTTAATAACCTTATTAACTGTCCGATACTGTTTACACGCGTCAGCAGTTCAACACAGGTGTAAATCTTCAACACACGGTCAACATAGGTATTTTACTGCGGTAAATACTAGAATGGTCGGGCGGCAATATATTTCTAAAGGAAAATTGTCTTTGTCAGGAGATTGGGGCCGTCGGGCGGAAGACCGGGAGATAGGGTTCGAAATCGTGTGATTTAACGTCCCCGTCAACACTATTTAGGTCATTTTAGAGATGTTGCTTCCAATTTTGTGGGACCTTTACCTGACACTGACAGTCTCTGATGTTGAAACAGTTGATATATCTATATTTATAACAAAGAAGAACATAGCTGGAGTTCTTTTAAATTGTTGCATTAAATAATTCATTTTAGAAAGAAAAAAATAAAAAGAAACTTTTTTCCTACCTACCGACCCTTTTATTTTTTCAAGAGTCACCTGAAACACAGGTATTTTTTTTTTGCTGGCCTTATCTTGAATACTATTTGATGGAGAAATGTTATACCTGGGTTATCAGTACCATGTGACCCCATTATTGACCTCAAAATATATCTAGGTCAGTATGACCTATATTTCATGTTTCAGTGATTTTGCCTATTATATTGAATACTATTTGATGGAGAAATGTCATACCTGGATTATTAGTTCCATGTGACCCGACAATTGACCGCAAAATATATCCAGGTCAGTGTGACCTATATTTCATGGTTCAGTGATTTTGCCTATTAACTTGAATACTATTTGATGGAGAAATGTTATACCTGGGTTATCAGTACCATGTGACCCCATTATTGACCTCAAATTGGATAATTTATTCCATGTGACCCCATGATTGAGCTTGAATTATATCTAGGTCAGTGTGGCCTATACTTCATGGTTCAGTGATTTTGCCTATTATCTTGAATACTGTTTGATGGAGAAATATCTCACCTGGATTAATAGTTCCATGTGACCCGATGATTGACATAGAAATATATCTATGTCATTGTGACCTATTTTCATGGTTCAATGATTTTGCCTGATAATTCAGAAACAATTTGATTCTGAAATATAATATCTGGAATATATGTTCCATGTGACCTGATTATTGATCTCAAAATATATCTAGGTGAGTGTGACCTATATTACATGGTTCATAAATTTTACCTTATATCTTGAAGGCGCGAAACAGGCGAGTTTTGCTGTCATATGACAGCTCTTGTTCTTATTTCTGCTCAAAATCATAGATTGTGGGTACTGGTTAGAACCACCTCGGTGAGCTCAAAATCAAATATTGCTGGTACTGGTTAGAACCGCCTCACTGGGGCAGTTCTACAGAGTACCACAATCTGTGATTTTGAGCAGAAATAAGAAAAATATCACAATTTTTCATCTTAAGATTTTCTTTTTTTCGGCAGTAAAGTTTCCAATGTATTTGTATAGGCGGGTTTTCATATGTAAAAGATACTGTGCAGAAGTGCAGTACACAAGGATCATAACTCTGCAATATTAGCAGAGTTACTGGACTTTGTATTTTTTGTTTAGAATTTTGTAGAGAAAGTAGCTGTAAGATGGCGTATCATGTTTACAGTTTTATGTATTGAACAACCTAAAAATTTCCAGTTTACACAGTAAAGCCCCTCATGTTTGATCCCTTTTTCGGTAAAGTAAAGCTCAGGATGAGCTATTGTGATCACCCTTTGTCCGTCATATGTGCGTCGTCCGTTGTCAACATTTACATTGTTCACCCTCTAGAGGTCACAATTTTGTTTCAATCTTCATGAAACTTTACCAGAATGTTTGTCTTGATGATATCTTGGTCAAGTTCGAATATGGGTTATGTTAGGTCGGTCAAAAACAAGGTCACAAGGTCAAATTTCTTTACAACCTTGTACATCCTCTAGAAGCCTAAGTTTTGCTTCAGTCTTCATGAAGCTTTACCAGACTGTTTGCCTTGATGATATCTGGGTCAAGTTTGAATATGGGTCATGTCAGGTCAAAACCTAGATCACTAGGATTAATTTCTTTGAAACCTTGGTCACCCTATAGTGGCCACAATTTTGCTTCAATATTCAATCTGTGGAGGGGCCAAGGTCTGTGATATTTGGTATGAAGCTTCATCTGGTGGACCACTACCAAGATCGTTCAAATAAAAGCCTTGGGGCCAAAAATGGCCCTGCCCTAGGGCCTACTGGCTTTACATAGGGAAAACCTTTAAAAGTCGTCTTGTTTGAAACCAGAAGGCCATGGTCATTAGTATTTGGTATGAATCTTCATCTAGTGGACCTCTACCAGGATTGTTCAAATTATTGCCCTGGGGTCAAAACTGAATCCACCTCAGGGCCCACTGGTTTTACATAGACTCAAATATTATGGTAAACATTTGAAGAGGGCCCAGGTCTTTTTAGCTCACCTGTCACGTAGTGACAAGGTGAGCTTTTGTGATCACTTTTTGTCCATCGTCCGTCGTGCGTCCGTCCATAAACAATTTCAAATAAGAATATCTCTAATACCCCATGGTCAATCTTGATCAAATTTCATGAGAAGCATCATCAGGTAGGGTGAAAGGCTGCATAAGGTTTTTGGGCTGATCAGATTGGAATTCTGGTTGCCATGGCAACATATAGCTCCTGTAGACTACCAATGGGGAAAAATTAAAATATCTTCTTCTCTGAAACCACTGGGCCCAGAGATTAGATATTTAGCTTGTAACAATGTCAAGTGGTCACCTACATAAATCCTGCCAATCATGCCCCTGGGGTTCAAATTGGCCACACCCTGAGGCCCCTTAGCTCCTATAGACTCATAATGGAAAAAAAAGCTTAAAAAATCTTCTTCTCTGAAACCACAGGGCCCAGAGCTTAGATATTTAGTATGTAGCAACAGCAAGTGGTCACCTACATAATTCCTGCCAATCATGCCCCTGGGTTCCAAATGGGCCACACCCCGGGGCCCCTTCGCTTCCATAGACTCATAATGGAAAAAAAGTTTCAAAAATCTTCTTCTCTGAAACCACAGGACCCAGAGCTTAGGTATTTTGCATGTAGCAACGGCAAGTGGTCACCTACATAATTCCTGCCAATCATGGCCCTGGGGTCCAAATTGGCCACACCCCGGGGGCCCTTAGCTCCCATAGACTCATAATGGAAAAAAAAAGCTTCAAAAATCTTCTTCTCTGAAACCACAAGGCCCAGAGCTTAGATATTTAGCATGTAGCAACGGCAAGTGGTCACCTACATAATTCCTGCCAATCATGCCCCTTGGTTCCAAATGGGCCATGCCCCGGGGCCCCTTCGCTCCCATAGACTCATAATGGAAAAAAGTTTCAAAAATCTTCTTCTCTGAAACCACAGGGCCCAGAGCTTAGGTATTTTGCATGTAGCAACGGCAAGTGCGGTCACCTACATAATTCCTGCCAATCATGCCCCTGGGGTCCAAATTGGCCACACCCCGGGGGCCCTTAGCGCCCATATACTCATAATGGAAAAAAAAAAGCTTCAAAAATCTTCTTCTCTGAAACCACAGGGCCCAGAGTTAGATATTAAGCATGTAGAAACGGCAAGTGGTCACCTACATAATTCCTTCCAATCAAGCCCCTGGGGTCCAAACGAGCCACACCCCGGGGCCCCTTAGCTCCCATAGACTCATAATGGAAAAAAAAGCTTCAAAAATCTTCTCTGAAACCACCGGGCCCAGAGTTTAGATATTTAGCATGTAGCAACGGCAAGTGGTCACCTACATAATTCCTGCCAATCATGCCCCTGGCATAGTAATTGATAAGGGTCGTATCGTCGTAAATACGACTCTAAAATCGAGCAAATACGCCTAGAAATGAAGCAAAAGTCGTACCAAATACGACCGTCAATTTGGCGATACGCCAAGGTCGGTCCATTGCAGTCGTATCGGCAATGAAAAGAAACAACAACAAAAAACGTGACGCCTGACAAAAAGCAATCAAAATCGCGGTAATTTTTGCCGCATCATAGTCTTCAACAAAAACTGTTCTAATCTTCAAGAACGATTCGAAATTCATCCATTCATGAATGATGGCATTTGTTTTAATTACGCTAAAACACATCAATCTTACCTTTTGACGATCATATATTGAATATTAGTTATGACAACTATCAACATGATTAGGACACCGATTATTGATGCGTGATTATATAACGGTATTTATTATCTAAGGGAAAGCCGCCCGCATTATTAACTTTATTAACAACGCCTGAAGCATAAACAGTAACTTTATGACAAGCGTGCATAAAAATACGATCCTGAATATTGTTAGGCAACCACATTGACGTCTACGGAGTGTCATCTTCGAGAAAAAAAATTGAGTTCGACAGATCTACAGATTCACATTGTCATGTAGTTAGGAATTAAATATCAAAACAGACGCGCAGACGATAAAAAGTTAGGACCACTTTTTCTTTTTGTGGAGAACCTGACAAAGTTTCTCCGGAAAAAACGCAAGAACAAAAATCAAATGCGAAGAAATCTCTGGCGGCTATTTCTCCCAAATCGCAGAAATTCACATTGAAATGGATTACTCTGTATTTTGTGGAAAACAAACCAGAAGCAACAACAACTGGGCTAGGAAAGTTATAATTAATGTAACAGCGAATATATATCCGACCAGGCAGCTTTAGCGCTAGCTCTTTCTGCTTAGGCCGCAGATGCAAGAAAATTTGCGTCCATGACTCATTTTTTCGAGTCCTTTGGCCATTGGCAAAAACTCTTAACCGGAGGCTTAAAAACCTTGTTTACTGCCATTTTCCGACACATGTATATCGACGCCTTTGATTATTGCATCATGGTGGTTGTTTACTTTTGACTCCACTTCTATTTTCATATTTTTATCATCCCAACATATTTTTTCTCGCAACATTGTCGTCAATGCACGTCTGAGATAGAACCACCGCAGCACAGACTTTGTCCGCCGTGTTCCGTATACATTTGACCAAAATTATATTTATTGAGTCATAATGGCAGGATTAACCTGTAATACTTGGGTACTAAATGTGAATCACAGGTGTTCAGCATGCAGTGCATGCTTATTTACCGCTATCTATCAAGTTGCCGATTAAATTAACACCCTAAGATGTCTCGCCGGCGTCTTTGAACATTAAGCAGAATGACTGGCAGCGCACCATAAAAGAACGCAAACACAGCAACCGGGACAGACTGATTAGCTTTCACAGATGCGCTTGCTGATCTGAGTCTTCACTGGTCGATTTCTCGCCTTTTACCAATAGCATGCAGTTGCTACAATTCGTGGAGGTTTCCCGCCTTTCAACGCGTAGCACATAAGGCCCCTACAGACACAAAACATGGGTTTGAAAACGTTTTGCTGACAATATGATCTGTGTGACGGCTGAAGACTCCGACCAGCCTGCACAGTGTGATCAAAACGAGCCTTCAATGGCGTCTGGGAAATTCCAAAAACACATGCGAAGTAGACGACCACATTGGCTGGATTTACATTCTTCAGAAGAAAAAGTAATTTTTCAATTTGCTGTCCGCCAGCTCATTCACATGAAAATGTATATCGGTATGTTACGATGATAGAATATGTGTTTAACGTCTTTTACACATGGCCATTGCCACGTCTGACATTATTATAAGTGCATTTAGCAGCCATCCTGTGATGACAGATGAAAGTACGACCCTAGTTTTGAATTTAGGAGTACCGATATTCTCAAAGAATCACAGGATACGCCTATGTCTTTGGTTGAAGGAGTAACAGTACTTCTCGGGCAAAAGCTTATCAATAACACTGTCCTGGGGTCCAAATGGGCCACGCACCAGGGCCCCTTAGCTCCCATAGACTCATAATGGAAAAAAGCTTCAAAAATCTTCTTCTCTGAAACACAGGGCCCAGAGTTTAGATATTTAGCATGTAGCAACGGCAATTGGTCACCTGTATAATTCCTGCCAATCATGCCCCTTGGGTCCAAAAGGGCCACAACACGGGGCCCCTTAGCTCCTTTAGACTCATAATTGAAAAAAAAGCTTCAAAAATCTTCTTTTCTGAAACCACAGGGCCCAGAGCTTAGATATTTAGTACGTAGCAACGGCAAGTGGTCACCTATATAATTCCTGCCAATCATGCCCCTTGGTTCCAAAAGGGCCACTCCCCGGGGCCCCTTAGCTCCTTTAGACTTATAATGGAAAAAAAGCTTAAAAAATCTTCTTCTCTGAAACCACAGGGCCCAGAGCTTAGATATTTAGCATGTAGCAATGGCAAGTGGTCACCTACATAAATCCTGCCAATCATGCCCGTGGGGTCCAAATGGGCCACAACCCGGGGCCCCTTAGCTCCCATAGCCTCGTAATGGAAAAAAGATTAAAAAATCTTCTTCTCTGAAACCACAGGGCCCAGAGCTTAGATATTTAGCATGTAGCAATGGCAAGTGGTCACCTACATAATTCCTGCCAATTATGCCCATGGGTTCCAAACGGGCCACGCCCCAGGGCCTTTTAGCTCCTAAAGACTCATAATGGAAAAAAGCTTCAAAAATCTTCTCTGAAATCACAGCGCCCAGAGCTTAGATATTTAGTACGTAGCAACGGCAAGTGGTCACCTATATAATTCCTGCCAATCATGCCCCTGGGGTCCAAAAGGGCCACGCCCTGGGACCCCTTAGCTCCTATAGACTCATAATGGAAAAAAAAGCTTCAAAAATCTTCTTCTCTGAAACCACAGGGCCCAGAGCTTAGATATTTAGCATGTAGCAATGGCAAGTGGTCACCTACATAAATCCTGCCAATCATGCCCATGGGATCCAAATGGGCCACTTCCCGGTGCCCCTTAGCTCCCATAGACTCATAATGGAAAAAAGATTCAAAAATCTTCTTCTCTGAAACCACAGGGCCCAGAGCTTAGATATTTAGCATGTAGCGACGGCAAGTGGTCACCTACTTAATTCCTGCCAATCATGCCCCTGGGGTCCAAACAGGTGAGCGATATAGGGCCATTGGGCCCTCTTGTATATTTGGTATGATCAGGTCTGAGAGTTTAGCTATTTTTAAAGACAGTCCATAAAAATAAAGACAGTCTTTAAATTTATGGACTCACGTGTCTCTAGAAAGCAATGCAAATCGTAAGAATTTTCAAAAATTCAAAAATCGCAGAATGTGTATTATATAAACTTATCCGTTACATGATGAATTGCGTATACACAGAAAGTTGTTTCTCGAACTGTTGTCTACTTTTCGAGTATTTATATAAAACGTCTACGGACGATATTCTTGGTTAGGTTTTCTCCCTTCATGTACTTTACAACAAGTGTGCCACGCATCAGGTAACATATTTCTTTGTTTATAGTGACTATAAACAAAGAAATATGTTACCTGATGTAAGTGTAAGGGAGAAAACCTGAACTACACAGAACCAATTATTTAAGTTCTCGAATTATTAATCAACAAGACAATGGATCATACTCAGTTTTCAGCTAGATTATCATGTAATAAAGAAGGTTGCATAACACATGTTCTGCGATTTTCGAATTTTTGAAAATTCTTACGATTTGCGTTGCTTTCTAGAGACATGTGAGTCCATAAATTTAAAGACTGTCTTTATTTTTATGGACAGTCTTTAAAATTAGCTAAACTCTCAGGCCTGATGATGCTTCATCTAGTGGACTTCTACCAAGATTGTTCAGTTTATGGCCCACCCTTACGAAAATTGATTGGAATTTTCCAGAAATTTCCAGAATTTTCTGGCACAAATGATTTGTCAGTTTTTGGAATTGGAGACTGGAAATTTCTGTCACTATTTGGAATGTTAAATGGAACGGCATTATTTGTCGGTATTTGGCACTCAATTCCAAAAGATGACAATAACTTCCAAACCAAAAATGACAGAAAATTCCAAATAATGTCAGAAAATCTGCATTGGAATTTTCTGACATTATTTGGAAATGTCAGAAAATGACAAATATTTCCATTTCTTGAATGACAGAAAAAAAAAAAAAAAATCCATTCCTAGAATGACAAAAACTGACAAATAATGCCACTCTGAAAATGCCATAAAATGACAAATAATTCAATTAGTAGTGTTAAGGCAGTTTCAACAGTATTTCAGTCATATATGTACATGACATTTGGAAAGGTGTTTAGGAAGGGCTTTGCTAAAGCTCAATATTTTAAATTTTTGGAGAAAAAAACAATGATCAGGAAATCTGCATGCAGGCAAATTAGCTATCAGCACACTGAGCATGGCCATGTTTTAAGTGGGGGGTGTAGGTTTCTGACCGTAGAAGAGGTCCCACTTTGCCTCAGGATACTCACACGTCCAGTTAGTGATGTAGACCCGGATAGTCTCACCCCGAGTGTTTTTCTGCGCGTTTTTCTATTTTCGGATTGTTGCATGCTCGTATGCTTACAAGATTAGCCGACAACTGAATACCTTCAGTCTAGCGCAGAATATTCACTTATTTTGTGGCAGCAAAATTTTGTGTTTCTTTTGTGTACATGTATTTGTGCTGTGTTTCCGCACATTAGTTTATCTGTATATTAAGAAGATATATACTTCTTTCATATTGAGTGAACGTTTATTACGCTGTATAAACACCAATATCACACGCTGGCTCGATCTGTGCTGAACTGACTTTAGAAAAAGAAGATACTGATTTGGATATAAATTTGATCTTTATACTGTTCACCAAGACCTAGGCTATCAATCCAAATACTGATGAATTTTACAGTAAAAGAAAGTGTATGGTGTATAACTTTTAATTTTGAGATATTGAAAGCAAATAGAATATATATGAATATAATAGTATCCCACCCAAATGTCCCATTTATACAAGAACAAAAAAATTCACATGCAACTGAAGGATGTTATAATATTGGAGAACTTACTTGAAGCTGCAACACTATCACATTTATATTTAAATAAGAAAATTCCATTTAAAACTGAGACTAAAAAGCATTTAAAACTTGTATGCATGTTTTTGCCTTTCAAACAAAGGCTGCTGTTTTGAAATTCAGCCAATGAGAGCAAACTGGGTCATATAAATGTAGTAGTCATCCTTTTACACAAGAGTTTGATGTTAAAGTTAGTGGGAACCTGTCAGAGATGAAGATTGATGGTTCCAAAAAATGACAGAAAATTCCACTCAGTGATGACAGGGTTTATAGTAGTGTCTGTTTGTTGTGTAAGTTCCAGAAAATGACATTTGATGATTGTCATTATTAGGAATTATTTGTCACTTCATGATTCCAAAAGATTCCATAAAATGACAGAACTTAGAGTTTGTCATTTTATGGAAATATTTGTAAATGACAGAAAATTCCAGTGGCCACATGAATGACAATTTATTCCAAATAGTTACAAATCGATTGATGGAACATTTTGTCAATTTCTAGAATATTCCGGAAAATGACAAATCTTGGAGATATCCGGAATTTATTTTCGTAAGGGCAGTGGGGCAAAAATGGCCCCACTCCGGGGCCCACTGATTTTGCATAGTCTAACTGTTGGTTTTCTTTTGCTCCAGCATTTCAGTGGTTTCTTGCTGTCGAGTCCTCACCGTTGTCTCACCTCTGTGGTTCTTTGATTTCTGTGTTCACGGAGATGTTGCACTGATGAGTTAGGAGGCCTTCATGCGGACTGAACAAATTATTTGTCTAAATCGCGACGGAAGTAAGGGCGAGGATTGTGGCCACGTAAAATCGATTTAAGCCCCCCAGTGGAAATCTTCCACTGACCGTTCCAAGGCGGCTCTTCTGTGGCGATTTATTTATGTTGTTGTTTGTTACTTACTGTGTGTATCACTTGTGTCTTTTAATTTTGGATGGCCATATGGCCATTTTGTGGGAAAGTAACTGTCCATATGGCCTTCCTTTGTTTAGGTTTCCATTATGGTCTGGTCGCTTAATGTTTGTATTTCTTTCCCTTTGGTGTCTTTTATGGATGGAGTAAGTTAATTGTATCAATTCCTGATCTTTGTTTTACTTCTACTTTACATAGAGAAAACCTTTAAAAATCTTCTTGTCTGAAACCAGATGACCCAGGTCTTTGATATTTGGTATGAAGCTTCATCTAGTGGACCTCTACCAAGATTGTTCAGTTTATGGCCATGGAGTTTATGGCCATGGGGCCCAAAATGGTCCCACTTTGGGGCCCACTGGTTTTGCATAAACTTACATTATGAAAACTTTTAGAAATCTTTTTGACTGAAACCAGAAGGCCCAGGTTTTTGGTATTTGGTATGAAGCTTAATCTAGTGGACCTCTATCAAGATTGTTCAGTTTATGGTCCCTGGGCCAAAAATGGCCCCACTCTGGGGCCCCCTGGTTTTACATCTATAGACTTACATGTGGAAAATGTTTAGAAATCTTTTCATCTGAAACCAGAAGGCCCAGGTCTTTTATATTTGGTATGAAGCTTCATTTGGTGAATTCCTACCAAGACTGATCCAATTATACACCTGGGGGCAAAAATTGCCCTGCCCCGGGACCCACATATTAAACTCTAAGCTCAGGTGAGCAATATAGGACCGTCATGGTCAACTTGTTTCTTATTTCTTAAAATATAGATTGTGAGTACATAGATTGAGCAGAAATAAGTAAAAATATAACAATTTTTCATCTTAAAATTTTCATTTTTTCAGCGGTAAAGTTTACAATGCATTTGTATTGGCATATTTTCGTATTGGCACTATTTTACACTGTTTAATTGCAGATGGAGCTTGTGACGTGACTTGTAAATGTGCTCCAGGTTATGTAATGAATGTGGGTGTGGACCACACTTGTAGACAGCGTAAGTAGCTCATTTATGTTTTATATATACCATATGAAAGATAAACTTATATTTCATGCCTGTTGAAACATAGTGATTTTAAAAGAAACTTAGTAACACTGTTTCATTTTTTTTTTAATTTTCAAAGCATACATACGAACCATCACATTTGGATGGAGCTAATCCAGACTATCAGGCAGAGGTTTTAGAAAGAAATAGAAACAATAAGGCATACATGCAGCAAATCTCACTTTCTTTATACATACTTGGCCGTGGACATCTTGAAATTCTTCAGACAACATCTTCTCCCCAACCAAAGGTCAAATTGAGCTGAAACTTGATGGGAGGCATTGTTGTGACATGGAGATTCATACTTGCTAAATTGTTCCTTTCTGTCATCCAAGATGGCCACCATGGAGGCCATCTTGAAATTCTCCAAATGACATCTCCCTAACCAAAAGTTGAATTGATCTGAAACTTAATGGTAGGCATCAGAGTGACATGGAGATTCAGGTTTTGCTCAAATCGATCTGTTCAGATATCCAAGATGGCTGCCATGGCCCCAATTTTGAATTTCTTCAAACAACATCTCGAAAACTAAAGGTCGATTTGAGCTGAAACATGATGGGAGGCTTGAGTGTGACATGGAGATTCAGTTTTGCTAAAATCGTTCCATTCCGATATCCAAGGTGGCCACTATGGTGGCGATCTTGAATATCTTCAAACAGCATCTCCACCCGAACCAAAGGTAGAATTGAGCTGAAACTTGATGGGAGGCATCTGTGTGACACGGAGGTTCAGATCTGCTGAAATGGTTCTTTTCGGTTCTTCAAACGAAAGCTCCTCTGGAACCAAAGGTCGAACTGAGTTCAAACTTGATGGGAGGCATTGGGGTGATTGGAGATTCATATTTGCTAAAATCGTTCTGTTACGATATCCAAGATTGCCACCATCTTGAAATTCTTCAAACCACATCTACTCTCGAGCCAAAGGTAGAATTGAGTTGAAACTTGATTGGAGGCGTTTTAGTGACATGGAGATTCAGATATTCTAAAACCATTCTGTTCCGATAAACAAGATGGCCACCATGGCAGCCATCTTGAAATTCTTCAAACAACATCTCTTCTAGAACCAAAAGTCGAATTGAGCTGAAACTTGACGGGAGGCATCAGAGTGTCATGGGGATTTAGGTTTGCCCAAACCGTTCCGTTCAGATATCCAAGACGGCCACCATGGCAGCCATCTCAAATTTCTTCAAACAACATCTCCTCCCAAACCAAAGGTCGAATTGAACTGAAACTTGATGGGAGGCTTCGGGGTGACATGGAACTTCAGTTTTGCTAAAATCGTTCCGTTCGGATATGGTGGCCATCTTGAAATTCTTCAAACAACATCTCCCAAACCAAAGTTCGAATTGAGCTGAAACCTGATGAGAGGCATCAGGATGACATGGATATTTAGATTTGCTAAATTGTTCTGTTCTGATATCCAAGGTGGCTGCCATGGCTGCCATCTTGAAATTCTTCAGTCCACATCTCGTCCGAAAGCAGAGGTCTGATCAAGTTGAAACTTGATGGGCGGCATTGGGGTGACATGGAAATTCATATTTGTTAAAATCATTCCAAGCCGATATCCTAGTTGGCCGTCATGGTGGCCATCTGCCGAACCATTTTTCAAATGACGTCTCCTGCCGAACCAGAGGTTGGATCAAGTTGAAACTTCATGGTAGGCAGTGGGGTGAAATGGCGATTCAGATTTGCTAAAATTGTTCTGTTGGATATCCAAGATGGCCACTATTGAGGCCATCCTGAAATCCTTCAAATGACATCTGTTCGGGAACCAAGGGTTGGATTGAGCTGAAACTTGATGGGAGGCATTTGGGTTACATGAAGATTCAGATTTGCTAAAATTGATCTGTTCCAATATCCAAGATGGCTGCGCAGGGAGGACATCTTGAAATTCTTCAAAAGACATCTACTCCCGACCGAGAGATCAGATCAAGCTGAAACTTGATGGGAGGCATTGGGGCGACATGGAAATTCGGATTTGCTAAAATTGTTCCATTCCATTATACAAGATGACCAGCATGGTGGGATTGTTGCATTCTGATATCCCAGATGGTGGCCATCTTGAAAATCTTCAAAGCACCTGAATAGTAATTGCATATAAGATTTACAGGGAGAAGCAGCTCAGGTGTTGTATGTATATATATGTCAAACTCGCCGAGTCCATGATTCGGTTGCATTACGAAAACACGCCTATACAAATACAGTGCAACCTTTATCGGCGAAAAAATAAAAAATTTAAGAGGAAAAAATGTTATATTTCTCTTATTTCTGCTCATAATATAGATTGTGGGTACTCGTTAGAACCGCCTCCTCGAGGCGGTTCCAACAAATACCCACAGTCTATACATTAGAGCAGAAATTTAGATTGTGGGTACTCGTTAGAACCGCCTCCTTTAGGCGGTTCTAAAGAGTACCCACAATCTATGCATTAGAGCAGAAATAAGAAAAATAAGGTTTACCTCTGCAAACCCCAGTTTTACCATATAAAAGTGGGGTTCAAGGGGGTCAAAATTATATAGGTGTGTTTTCGTGATGGTGTGGCGTTTTTTGCAAGCGGCCAAATACACCATATAGAGGATATTTGATTTTTTCAGTGTAAGATCAAATTTTATTTCACCGAATGAACATCAAAACCAGTATTTTCACGAGTGGCATAGCCACGAGTGAAAATACCAGTTTTGGTGTTCATGAGTGAAATAAAATTTGATCTTACACGGAAAAAAAAAATCAAATTTTCTGTTTCTTACATGCTTCAAAACGGCAATATTTAGCTTCAATAATGGCGTCACTCACCCTCAGAGAAAACTAACTTTGTACCTGGTCGTTTCTCATCAATTTTGTGGTGTCCAACATGGTATAATATTGGGTGCAAACGAGAAATAGCCTGGGATGACATTTTTATGAATGGTTACTGAAATAATTGAGATATTAGTTTCCCAAAGAAGGTACGGACAGATCTAAGGTCGCGCAACAAAATATGTGACGTCAGCGTTGAAATGACGTCATTAACGTCCACGTGACGTGTGAACAGGCAAAGCGTCAAATCCTATACATTACTTTAATTTTCAGTCATCTGACGATGGGAAACTGACCACAGAATTAGATTTGGAGAAACAAGTAGTCCCAAACAGTGAAAAATAAAATTGATATCAGTCACTGTTACACTGAGAAATCTCTATATTTCATTGAAAAACACGTAAGAAAGCTTTGTTTGTGTTACAGTTCTATTCAAATGATTGGTTGACTTGGTTTACTCTTTTAATAACAGAACATGCCAAAGGCAGGTGCAAACGATAGCTGTGGTCTTCCTATCTATACACTTCCACTCTACATCAACATCATCTCTTCCTGAATCCTAAATCAGACTAAGGGCCCCGTCACACTCAAAGACCTGAAAGACCGCACTGCGTTCTTAAAACTTAAACTACGCAGGGAGAACGGGATGAAATGCAGGAAAAATCGCAGTTTTCAATTTGGTTCTACGTCCTTACTACGCCCATGTCAGGATGCCACTGCGTCTAACACGCACCAGCTACGTTTTGTCCCGCGCTTGATCAGGCATACACCACGTCCTTTGCGTTTTTACAACGTTTTTACTACGTTCTTCCCAAGACCTTTGAGACAACACCACGTGCTTAGTGCGCGTTTACCACGTTCTCACTGCGCCCTTCAAGATGTTATAAATTAAAGTCAACTGCCTCTGCGTGTTCATTCGTTCTGCATTCTGGGGAAATTAAAGCATGACTGCTGATCCTCCATTCTTAGCACTGCCATCAGTCTGTCATAGTGGCCAAATTGAAATCGTCTTTCAACCGAAAGCCAAGGGCGCACTCAACAAGATCTAGGTTGCCTTCTATTCCTTCTCCGTCTTATTCTCCTTAATAACACAGGGGCAGCCTGCGCATCAAGCAGAGTTTGGTTGCCTTGGAACAACGCACACTGCAGAAAAACGTTTTGATTCTGTGTGTTCATGATAAAAGTTGAAACACAAGTGAAAATGTGAGAAATTCGGTGAAGTATTTATACTTAATTGCTTGACGTGACATGGACGCTATGAGAACTTGCTGCAAACGTTAAATGGACGTGTTAAGCACCGAACGAACGTGTAAAAAACGTAATGTTGTCCTATACAACGTGGTATGAACGTACTTTTGCCTTTGCAGAAACGTGGGACGGTCGTGGTCGGTACGCAATTGACGTGGTATGAACGTCGTATGAACGTCGTATGAACGCAGTGCAATCTTTTCCGTCCATACCAGGTTTGTACTACGTCAATGTAGACGATATTAGGTTCATGCTCCGTTGGTACTACATCAATGCCGTTGTTTCCATGTCCTTACTGAGTCCTTACTGCGTCCTTATTCGATCACGTCCTCGCCACGTATTTTTTGAACATGTTTAAAAATCATCCACGTCAGCCAAAACCATAAAGATCGCATCACGTCCTTATCGGTTTCTACTGCGTTCCTTCTACGTCGTACAAGTTCATACTACGTCGGTCAGGTTTTACATTGACGCAGTGGGAACTTGGTCTAGTGTGACTGGGGTTTAAGCTGTTCAGAAACTTAATCAGAAGTATCAAGATAACATGCAGATTCAGAATTGCTAAAGGCAATGTGATCTGATAGACAAAATGGCCACCAAGGCACACTGTAATACATGTATATGATCAGCCTCATCCAAGTGATCGATTCTGGCACACTTAAAAAATTGGGCCTCTAGTTTGAATTGGGGTTTTACATCCCCGTTAACACAATTTTGGTCATTGTGAAGAGATTGCTCCCACTTTTGTAGCACTTTTACCCGACATTGAGATGAAATGACATCTCAAGCCCTGCTGCTCAAACAAACCAAAAGGATTTATATGCAGGGACGGCCCAACTCACACCACTTTTTCTTGGCATCAGAGGTTAACTAGGACTCATGTGCGGTTTGTTTCAGCTCTGCATGGAAGCATCATGTAGCCCAATCTATTTCTCAAAGTGCTGAAGGACATAGGCCCTCAGAAACGACATCATGTCATGAACACATTTTCTCGGCCAGAGGGCATTACATTTCAGAACGGCCCCCGCCCATCGGGGCTTGAAGAAATATATGGGCTGCATGATGCTTCGACGCAGAGCTGAATCTGACCCACACACGAGTACTGGTATACCGCTTAGAGGATCTAAGCCTGCCCAGGCAAAGCGGTGTGAGTGTCGGACCGTCCATGCTTATAAACCCTATTGGTTTCATTGGGCAACAGGGCTTGAGATGTCATTTCATCTCAATGTCGGGTAAAAGTCCCACAAATTTGGAAGCAACGTCTCCAAAATGACCTTTACAGTGTTGACGGGGACGTTAAACCTCAAATCAAACAAACATTTCAGAAAACATGGATTCATGAAAATGGTCCCGCACACACTACAATATGGACATTTTGTCGTGTACATCCAAGTCCAGTAAGGTAGAAGCTTGTATCAAAGAACAGAAATAAAACTAGTGAAGATCCCTTGTTGCATTGCAGTCATGTGTAACACAGTGTAGCATGTAAAAAGGTGTCACTTATTTTCCCTCAATTTTAGTCCATCTTCAAGACTATTGTAATTCTTAGATCGACTTAAGAGCGTTAAATTTGTAAATGGTTACTCCTTGTATCGATTTACATCATAAAATACTTTTTCTAAATAAATTAGATAGGAGTACATAGTGGGAACTTGCAATGAGTTAGAGTCACCCACATTGTGGCTTGTTGATAGTTTTGGGTATAACTACACATCTACCTTTTGGGGTCATTTTGTGTTGTTTCCCAGAGAAAGGTAGAAAAGGGAAATAGAAGAGGAGATGAAAGTAAGGGCAGGGGAGAAAAAGGAAAATGAATGGAAGTGTAAAAACAAAAGAAAAAAGGTCTCCACCCTTACCTGCTGCAAGGACAGCAGGCCTTGACCAACTGTACGTCAGTATCTGTTGGACGCCCCAGTGACGCAATAGAATAATAGTAGTAGTAGTAGAAGTAGTAATAATAATAATATTCTGAATTTCAGCATATTATAAAGAAGCTTGTGATGGCAACGTAAACTGTATTGCTACACCTGGGATGCTTGATGCTAAAGCCCCAGTTTGCACGAATAGCGTGTGTGAGTGTGCTCAGACAGATGAAGAGGTTACATATGATGGTACAAAGTTCTGTAATAGTAAGTAGAAGAATATCTCATATAGGTGGTCTTTCTCTATGAAAACATGAAACTTGCCTTTTATTACAATTTCAGAATTTTTAGCAGCAGAAGGCTTGTGTTGTCACCTGAATCCCCATATCTCATTGGCATATGCGTCACACTAATGGAACGAACATTTTAACTTAAAATTTATTTTGGTACTTGACGGGGAACATGGGTCATATTCCCCGCCTGAGAGGGATATTTGCCCGAGCCTTTAGTACATAGTTCCAATGTTTTTGTTTGTAGCAGATGTCATGAGAAGTAGATGTTTATATGTGACGTCATCAAATGCGCCCTTCTGCACGCACTACTTTGATTGCGGTGCTCAGTGGGAAAATGTTTACGTCATGATAAAATGAGTTTTACTACAGAAAACAATGAAATAAAGTACAGAATGATTGATACAACCACCGTATTCCAAGATTGTGCGAACAAGTCCTTTATATGCTGCCTCCCTTATATCCTGATGACTCTGATGAAGATTTTGCCTCATGAAACCAAGCGTTTTATTTGCCTCAAAGTCGATTTTTAGCTCAGCTGTTTTCAAAGAAAACGATGAGATATTGTCATAACTCTTGAGTCGTCTGCGTCGTCGTGCAAAAACTTGGACATTTTGTATTATCTCTGTCATTACTGAACATATTTACTTGAAACTGGGACTAGTTGTTTATTATGAAAAGGGGCTGCAGTCGAGCTTTGGCACCCACATGTGGTGCTCTTGTTATATTTTTGCCGTGTTTTTTGGTGATAACTTCTTTATTTTAGATTTTTGATCAACACATGCAGCGAGACGTCTCGATTGTAGAGAAGAAGCTCCACTAATGTTTATATGTCTTTAGCTCCCATAGACTTATAATGGAAAAAATTCTTCAAAAATCTTCTTCTCTGAAATCACAGGGCCCAGAGCTTAGATATTTAGCATGTAGCAACGGCAAGTGGTCACCTACATAAAACCTGCCAATCATGCCCCTGGGGTCCAAATGGGCCACGCCCCAGGGGCCCCTTGGCTCCCATAGATAATGGAAAAAGCTTAAAAAATCTTCTTCTCTGAAACCACAGAGCCCAGAGCTTAGATATTTAGCATGTAGCAACAGCAAGTGGTCACCTACATAAATCCTGCCAATCATGCCCCTGGGGTCCTAATGGGCAACGCCCTGGAGACCCTTAGCTCCCATAGACTCATAATGGAAAAAAGCTTAAAAAATCTTCTTCTCTGAAACCACAGGGCCCAGAGCTTAGATATTTAGCATGTAGCAACGGCAAGTGGTCACCTTCATAAATCCTGCCAATCATGCCCCTGGGTTCCAAATGGGCCATGCCCCGGGGCCCCTTTGCTCCCATAGACTCATAATGGAAAAAAAAGCTTAAAAAATCTTCTGCTCTGAATCCACAGGGACCAGAGCTTAGATATTAATCATGTAGCAATGGCAAGTGGTCACCTACATAAATCCTGCCAATCATGCCTGTGGGGTCCAAATGGGCCACGCCCTGGGGCCCCTTAGCTCCTATAGACTCATTATGGAAAAAAAGCTTCAAAAATCTTCTTCTCTGAAACCACAGGGCCAAGAGCTTAGATATTTAGCATGTAGCAATGGCAAGTGGTCACCTACATAAATCTTGCCAATCATGCCCGTGGGGTCCAAATGGGCAATGCCCTGGGGCCCCTTAGCTCCCATAGACTCATAATGGAAAAAAAGCTTAAAAAAAAAACTCTTTTCTGAAACTGTGAAGCACAGAACTTAGATATTTAGTGTCTAGCAACATAAAATAGTAACCTACATAAATCCTGCCAACCCTGCCCCTGGGGTCATAATTGGCCATACCCGAGCTCATCAGCTCCTATAGACTTATAATGGAAAAAACTTAAAAAAACTTCTATGAAACCAGAGCTTAGATATTTAGTATGTAGCAACGTCAAGTGATCACCAACATAAATCCTGCCAATTATGCCCCTGGGATCCAAATTGGCCACACCCCAGGGCTCTTTAGCTTCCATAGACTTACAATTGGAAAAACTTAAAAAATCTTCTCTTAAACCACAGGGCCCAGAGCTTAACTATATAGCATGTAGCAACCTCAAGTGGTCACCTACATAAATCCTGCCAACCATGCTCCTGGGGTCAAAATTGGTCACGCCCATGGGCCCATTAGCTCCCATAGACTTAAAATTAGGAAAAAATACAACTTCAAAAATCTCCTCTGAAACCATAAGTCCCAGAGGTTAGATATTTAGTATGTAGCAACATGCAATGGTCACCTAACTCCAATAAACTTATAATGAAATAAAAGCTTCAAAAACCTTCTTCTCTGAAACCATGAAGTACAGACCTTAGATATTTAGCATATAGCAACATAAAATGGTCGCCTACATAAATCATGCCAACCATGCCCTTTGGGTCAAAATTTGCCATGCCCCAGGGCTCATTAGCTCCTATAAACTTATACTGGAGAAAAGCTTCAAAAATCTTCTTCTCTGAAACCATAAGGCTCAGAGCTTAGATATTTAGTATGTAGCAATGTCAAGTGGTCTCCTACACTAATGATTTTCTGGTACACAGGTGAGCGATATAGGGCCATTGGGCCCTCTTGTTAGTATTTTATCAATAATCAATCAAAGACGCAGGATATGTAGTCTGAACTAAATGTTTGTTGCCTTAAACAACGTTTCCTGATAACTCCTCCTACAGTTTACATCGGATCAAGCTGAAACTTCATCCATAGTTAGACCATGATGTGGGGCAGTGCATATTGTTTCAAGGTTATGGTCCACCAAATAATAATAGAGTTATGCCCCTTTGAAATTTTTTGTAAACTTTTCATTTCCGGATAATAACTTCTCCTACATTTTACATCTGATTTAGCTGAAACTTCATATATAATTAGACCATGATGTGGGGCAGCGCATATTGTTTCAAGATTATGGTCCACCAAATAATGATAGAGTTATGCCCATTTGAAAAATTCTATAAACATTTTGGTTCCGGATAACTTCTCCTACATGTAATGATGTTGAAACTTTACATAGAGTAAGACCATGATATGGAACAGTGCATATTACATTGTATTTTGAGGTTACGGTCTGCAAAATATTACCTGAGTTATACCCCTTTCACAGATTTTTCTAAACATTCTGTTTCTGGATACATCCTTGCATTTTACATCTGATGAAGCTGAAACTTTACATATAGTAAGACCATGATGTGGAACAGTGCATATTATTTTGAGGTTACAATCGGCCAAATATTAACAGAGTTATTCCCCTTTCACTTATTTTTCTAAACATATTTTGTTTCTGGATAATGCCTCTCACATTTTACATCTGATGAAGCTGAAACTTTATGTATAGTTAGACTATGATGTGGAGCAGTGCATATTATTTCAAGGTTACAGTCCACCACTTATTGCCAGAGTTATGCCTATATTATTTTGAGGATATGGTCCACCAAATATTAACGACCATGAAAATTTGTTGGCGACAGGTTGTTTGAGCCATTGAGGGTTATTAATAGTGCCAGGTAAGAATATATGGAGCACATATTGTTCCTTGGTTACATGACACAAACCCAAACTTGTATGAAAGTCAGTATATATATATGCTCCATCTTACTAATTGCCACAGGCAAACAAGAGCTCTGCAAGCGGGGCATTATACATGCCCCGCTTGCGGAGCTTTTGTTTGAAGAGTGGGCGAATGTTCGCTAGGAGCCTTTCTTCAGGGATTTCACCCATATCAAAAGACTTTGAAACAGGTGTGCAATAACTGGACCTAACTCTTTTTGCTAGTTCCTTCAGGGCTCTTGGATATACCTCATTAGGTCCTAAAGCTTTAATGGGGTTAAAGCCTTTAAGTAACGTGATCACACCTGCCGATGACACAACAATATTATCCATGAATGAGTCCGCTCTTTTAGGCAATGGAACCACCGTGAACTCAGTTTTATTAAACACATCATTGAATTGACCAACTAGTTCCTCTGCCCTTTGAGAGTCTGATTTAGCAACCCCATTCCCTCCTCTTTTATTTAAGAAATAGATCAGTTCGATCTTCGATCTAACTGTGATTTGTTGAGTAATAAATCACAGTTTGGAGGTCAGTCATAAAGTAGATCAAATCACGAGCGCATAGCGCGTGTGATTTGTCTACTTACAACTGACCGACAAACTGTGATTTATTACTCAACAAATCACAGACGACAGGTTCCATTTAAGAACGTAAAATGTCCGTCAAATTTCCGTCAAATGCAATCAGATGTAAATTTTTCTGTGATTAATCAGATTCAATAAATTGATATATTTATGGTGAATAAAGTACAAGAAAAAAATCAAGAAAAAGAAATTTATCTGTTGTTATTTTGCGTACAAATGGAGAAATGAACACAAGTATGCAGCAAGACGTCGATTTTTTTGACGGACAGAACTCCCGACTTCTTCACCATGTTGATCAGATTCGCGTTTTTTTTTCGACTAATTTCCAAGTTTGAAATGAAACAAAGGTATTTTGCTGTTGGGGTATGTATTTCTTTGTTTTCAGTTTGCTTTGTTAGACTTTTCTATGGTTAGTTTTAAAAATAAAGGAATTAGAATGTGGGCGCTGGAAACATGATATAGTGCGTCAAATATTACGACGTTCACAAAAACGGTCACTCATCTGTTTTCATTGACATTTCTGGCGGTTGGGGATTCAAATATAGTGTAAAACAGTTAGTACTTTCTGCTTAAATACGGTTGGTTTCAGTTAATTTTGAGAAGTTCTAGATACATTAACAAGAAATGCTGCGACCGTAATTTCTGTCAAAGATAGATAATGACGTTCGCACAATTGATCCGGGGCTAGAGCGGTTA
Source organism: Lucinisca nassula (assembly GCA_963580285.1). Taxonomy (NCBI): domain Eukaryota; kingdom Metazoa; phylum Mollusca; class Bivalvia; order Lucinida; family Lucinidae; genus Lucinisca; species Lucinisca nassula. The sequence goes on along the minus strand of OY757026.1, from coordinate 58,467,258 downwards.
CTTCCCTTATTTTTGCAGTGAAAAGAAACGGGGATTATATCCGTACATATCCGAATGAAAAAAGATGGCTGGTGGGCTGACACGCAGATCGGCGATCTAATAATTTTGTGGAAGTGAGTGTCTGTCGACTTTTTTTTAACGTTCGCAACTGTTGACGGTAGCAACTTTTAGTGCATTTATTGGTAAATATAAATTTTAAAGCAGGGAAAACCTATCGATGTCCAGTTGTATGCACTAAATTGACGAAAACATCGTCGTCTGATACTACCAGTGGCGGGAAACTCGTCGAGCTGTTGCGAATGTCGCTTTTTGACGGAAATTGTTAGCAACAGTTTGTTCCGTCAAAAAATGACATTCTCAACATATTGAAAGTTAAATAAATCAGTATCTGACATGTCTTCTGCAGAGATAGTACTTCCTTTACATTAAGTTTTCAATCTTTTGTCACTTTGAAAAATTGTTGCAAACTGTAATACAGCTAACACTTAATTTTTTTAACTTTTTAAAGTTGTTAACATAAAAATGTCTGTCAAATATTCTGTCAAAAATATGACATTAGGAACACAAAAATTAAAATGCGATTTTTAGGCAAAATAATTTGGTTATAATTTTTATTTTGGTGATTTTGACATAATGTAACAATAATCTTGCCATCAACACTAAAAAAACAGCAGATTTTTTATACAACCCAAAAAAATAATTAGGGAGTTAGTTTGACGGAATTTTATGTTCTTAAATGGAACCTGTCAGACTAGAGCTGATCTATTTCGATTCTAACACGCTGAAAATCGGCAATAATGTTGTTGTTTCCTTCAAAATCTCACAACCTTTCGCCATTGTTAGAAGAAATTCCGCTAAAATTATGGACTGAAACACATGCATTATATCCATTTCTTACGTTTTCAATGCGAGAAAAAGACGTTACACCGTATAACATCAAGGAAATTGACTACCGTAGTGACGTCATAAATTTGCAGTTTTTAATGACGTCACTCGTCATGCTCTTCCGAGCTGTGATTTGTTGCAGAATAAAACACAGTTATTTTCCTTTGCCTATATAGGCGCGTTGTGTTAGAATAGCTCACCTGTCACGTAGTGATGAGGTGAGCTTTTGGGATCACTTTTTGTCCGTCATGCGTCCATTGATGCGTACACAATTTCTTCAAACGACATCTCCTCCTAAACCATTGATCGGATTTTAACCAAACTTCACAGAAATGATCCTTAGGTAGTCCCCTTTCAACATTGTTCAAATGTTTCTGGTCTGTTGCACATCTAGTTCACAGGAGCCAAAAAATAGATTATTTTTTTTTACTGAAAATTTAATCTTCTCTGAAACCGCAAGGCCTAGGCCTTTGATATTTGGTATGAAGCTTTATCTAGTGGACCTCTACCAAGATTGTTCAAATAACAGCCCTGGGGCCAAAAAGGCCCCAGTGCCAAGGCCCACCTGTTTTACATAGACTTATACAGGGAAAACCTTTAAAAACCTTCTTATCTGAAACCAGAAGCCCAGGTGTGTGATATTTGGTAGTTATATCTGATGGATCTCTACCAAGATTGTTCAAACTATAGCCCAGGGGCAAAAAATGCCCCCGCAACGGGCCCACAGGTTTTACATAGACTAATATTGGGAAAAATCTTCTTGTCTGAAACCAGATTACCCAGGTGTTATATATTTGGTATGAAACTTCATCTTGTGGACCTCTATCAAGATTGTACAGATTATAGCCCTCAGTTCAAAAATGGCTCTGCCCCAGGGCCTACCGCGTCACCTTAGTGCAAAAATGGGTTATCTGCATTTTTAGCTCACCGGAGCATGAAGTGCTCAAGGTGAGCTATTGTGGTCGCTTTGTGTCCGGCATCCATCAGTCCGTCTGTCTGCCCGTCAACAATTTCTTCAAACGACATCTCCTCTGAAACCACAGTGCCAATTTTAAAATGAGTTCACAGGAATATTCCTTAGGTGACACTCTACTAAAATTGCTAAACGGTTCCGCTCTGCTGAACATAGAGCTAAAAATAGAAAACCTTTTAAACGACATCTCCGCCTAGGCTAATGGTTTGATTTCAAAATAAAACATCCCATCTCAAAGTAGTATTATTGTACTGATGATTGAGGGTTGGTTGGGTGAGGCAAAGGTGATGTGTATTTTGCGTCACTGGGGCGTCCAGTGAGTGAGTGAGTTTTAGTTTTACGTCCCACCAACAGCTAAGGTCATACGGAGACAGGACCATCCGAAAGTCTTCTGGGGCGTCCAACTGATATTGGCTTACAGTAGGGCTAGGCCTGCTGTCATTGCAGCAGGTGAGGGAATAGGGGGAGTGTTGTTTCTTCTGTTTTAACACTTCCATTCGTTTTTGACTTTCTCCACTATCACTCACTTTTTCCCTTTCTCTGGGAGACCACACAAAATGACCCGCAAGGGTTGACATGTCATAATATTCCTTTCTGATGGCTTCCAAGGAACTTCCATTTGATTTCTACCATGCTGATAAAGTAAATTTGAAATTTCCGGGTATTAGAACATTAGTGTATAATATTCATGGAAAATGTTATATTCTCCCTAGGAAACACAATAGTCCTGCCACACAGGGACAGAGTCGTTTCTCAAGATTTCAGCAGCGACTCAATTTGCGATACTGAACGTATCGCTAGGATGATGAGTTTAGGAAATCTTCCTGCATTGATAACATATACAGGAAAAACTCGTTTCATCTTCTTGACACACTATGTAGCGATTGCAATGAGACAAACTGTAACAAAAATAATCATTGTAAAGAGCAATATAGCAACTCTTTAATGAAACCCACCTCTTGCAAAAATGTTGCACCTGACTTAATATGCCATGCTCAAAATACACAGATGAAGGCAGATATTACGGCCTCTAAGGTATCAGTATATAAAACAGTAAATCCCATAGAAACGTATCAACAATCTACTAACATTTAAACGGGAATAGCATTTAACCAAAGGGAACTACATGACTGTAGTGAATTTAAATGTTAGATACTTGAAGCCCAAACTGGATGATATGAAAATTATACTTGATAAATCCAAATGTATCAATATTTTTGTTGTATGTGAAAAATTCCTTAATCAGTCAGTTAATGATGAGTTACTTATTATCAATGGTTACAAATTTGAACGAAAAGACAGGCACGAAAATAGCAGCAATCAAACTGGTAGGGGCAGTGAAATACTTATATATATATTAGTGACCACCTGTGTTACACATGCAGAAAAGATATTGAATATAGAGGATCTTACACAAGTGGTCATTTCAAATGAAATTTATGAAACAAGACTTTGGCGAGTTTCATAAATTTCATATGAAATGACCACAAGTGTAAGATTCTGTTTATCATATGACCACTTTAAATTGGATTTCATTGCCTTTAAATTTGACAAATTTTCCACAAAAAATGCATTGTTGACATGGACGTCGTCATGACGTTACTTAATCCCGCCAAAGTGTTATTACACGTGTGGTCATACGATTTTTATTACACGACGTTAACCACTGCTTATCAACGACGTCATTTGATAACAGAAGATATTGAATCAATCTGGGTTGATAATAAACTTAACTAGAATACTGTCGATGGTGCGCCATTGCAAATCCCCACGCTTTCTACAGAGGGGCAAAGTACCGAAAACCCCTCACCCTGGGCCCTAATTTGACCCCATGGTCAAAATATTACCTGCATTATATTCTACTAATCATGCCCTTCAATTTGATATGCCACATGACTTTGTATCAAAAAACTTAAATTTTGACCCTTTGACCCCTCCCCCAGGGCCCCAATCTGACCCCAGGGTCAAAATTATACTTGAAGTTTATTCTACTCATTAGCCCCTTCGCATAGATATGCAACATGACTATGTTCTGAAAAACTTTAATTTTGACCCCCGACCTCCTCCCACCCCAGGTCCGACCCCAGGGCATGACCTAAGGGTCACAGCCAAAATCCCATTCAATATGTTTTACTTTTTTCATAACTAAGTACATGTGCAAAGTTTGGCATCAAAATCTTCAAAATTGACTTTGTAATTGAATTTTATTGATATTTGACCTTTTGACCCCTTTCCAGGGCCCCAGGGGGCGGGGTAAAAAATGAACCTGATCTCGCGCAAGCCATTAATGTAAGCAACTCACATACCGAATTTGGTTGGATTCCAGCAACAGTTTAGGAGGAGATCGCCGGACAGACGGACAGATGGAGGCGATAACAATATCCCCACTTTTTCTTCGACAAACGTGGGGATAAAAACAGCAAACCCTTTTTCATCTGCACATTTTATAGACCCTGAAAATGGCCTTTTGTGAAGTGGAGGGGCGAGCCGTGGCATCAGCACATTGCTCTAGCGCAAACAGACCCCAGGTTGATGTGAATGAATGAGTCTTGTCATAAGGAACACAAATATGGGGATCTGAACAGTTTCTGAGATATATGGCATTTTATGAAGTGGAGGGGTGGGGCATGACCCCAGCGCACCCCAGGAGACCCCTAGGTTGGTATCACTGAATGTGTCTTATCATTTTGTTTGATTTAAGGTTTAACGTCCCCGTCAACACTATAAAGGTCATTTTGGAGACGTTGCTTCCAATTTTGTGGGACTTTTTCCCAACATTGAGATGAAATGACATCTCAAGTCCTACCGCACAATGAAACCAATATGGTTTATATGCATGGATGGTCCAACTCGCACTGCTTTGCCTGGGCAGGCTTAGATCCTCTTAGCGGTTTACCAGTACTTGTGTGCTGGTCGGTTTCAGCTCTGTGTGGAAGCATCATGCAGCCCATCTATTTCTTCAAGCCCCGATGGGCGGAGGCCGGCGTCTTATCATAAGGAGCAAGACTATATATGATTTAGGGGCGGGGATCTGAAAAATTTTCTGAGATATTTGGCCTTTTATGAAGTGGAGGGGGTGGGGCATTGCCCCCGCACAGCCCAGGGGACCCCCAGGTTGGTGTCACTGAATGCGTCTTATCATAAGAAACAAGAATATAATTATGCGGTTTAGGGGTGGGTACCTGAGATATATCACCTTTTATGAAGTGGAGGGGTGGGGCATGGCTCTGGCGCACCCCAGGAGACCGCTAGTAGTCAGGGATTTGAAATTCGTAGCACCCGTATTTAAGGAGTTTAATGCACCTTACTTTCTCACACTTAACTATGATATGAATTTATTTAGAGATCTCTCAGCATCTTGAAAATGGAGTTAGAAAATCAAAAAAGTGGGGAAAAAGACATAAAAAGGGGAGATAAATGTTCCTACCCTCTTTTCTCATTTAAGCATCCAAACAATTCCAAACGACATCTCTTCTGAAACTACAAGGTCAATCGGAACCAAATTATATGTGAAGCCGCCATGGGGTGGGGGGGAGGGGGAAGAACAAACATATTTTCTGAATGGCTGGGTCACATGACCAAAATGTCCGCCATGCCCATATATGGTAAAAACCTTTGAAAATCGCCTTCTCAGGAACATATAGACCTATGACCTTGAAACTTGGCATACAATATTGGGGACACGGGCCATATCAAATTTGTTCAGATGATGACATTTCGTTGACCTTGACCTTTCTTACGTCAAGGTCACATTCGGTCACTTAGGATTTTGTATGGAAAAGACGGGATTTTCTGGTTCTGTTGCAGCTTATGACATCATAGTTGATATTTGCAATCAGCTTAATGATCCTTGGGCCATAAGATTATTTTTTTTTAATGTTTCTAAAACTACTGGTCTGGCTGATACCAAATGACATAAACCGCAACAGTGTGGTCGAGAAATCAAAGTTTGTAAGAGGGATCTGTGTGATCGTCACACCAATATATGGCCAAAAGGGATTTTAATTTCTGCATCTCATGAAATACAAGACCTTGGTATGCAGCATTTTGGACTCTAGCCCTGTGAAGATTGTTCAAAGCTGATAATGTATGCGACGGCAAAAAAAAAGATAATGGTTGATTTCAAAATAATTTGGCAGCAATGGTCCTGGGATTGGCCTCTACTAAACCATTATGGTCTGTTAAAATAAATGGCCACCAAGGGGTGGGGTTGGGCGATTTGTGCCCACTTGAGCTCTGGTGAGCTTTGTTTTCCATGGGCCGCTTGTTTATAATTTTGTGTTCAGGGCATCTATTAAAAGTCGCGTAAGCTTGATGGCAAGCGTAAACCATATTTAATCGGCATTGTCATGATACAACAGCCACAGTTTTCTGTTTTACTGATTGGGCTTATTTGGTTATCTTTTGTTGCATAGCTGCATTTTCCAGCCTTCATAAACAATTAATTGATGACCAGTGGTAGTTTGGTATGAAGTTACCATGACAGCAATACCTCGGAAAGACGACAATGTTCAGTGCGGCCCTATTTCAATTTTTTTTTTTTTTTTTTTCAAAGGGTTGGCAGATTTTTGTACGGTATTTCATAATTGAATGAAAGACATGTTTAAATGAGTTGACGCCTCTGAACAATCCAACCTCCTTTTGACTGAAGGTCTGCGAAATTTTACTGCAAACAAAAAAGAAACATTATACAGTATTTGGTGGAACGACTTTACTTAAATGTTTTAGAGGTTTATTGTTATAGTTTTTACCATTTGTTTGCTGCAGAAAAAGATACTCTGTAGACTAAATTTAAATATCAGCATCTAATTCTCCAGCTGCGGATTTGATATACTCCAGCTTATTTGCTGATTGAATGACTCTGGGTTTGGTCGATCTTTTGGCAAACATGCGCAAATTGAGGTCACTAAGTTACATAAAGATGCAGAAAAGTTCAGTCGAGAGTCTGTGTTGAACCCGATGTTTCCACCCTTCTTGTCAAAGAAGCTTGATTTATGTAGGAAACGTAACATTTATTATGTCAAACATCGTCCCCGTTCACTGTTCAATATATCTGGCATATTAAGTTTCAACCTCAAGTAAATTAACCCGCCCGCCTAGTTCCTTTCATATGTACGAACGCATTTCCGCCAGAACGCCTGAATGTAGTTGGCTGATGCTCTGTCTCTGGTAGGGTTAACCGGAGCCTAACTGTTTGGTTTCCTTTGCTTCAGCATTAGCTATTCCATGCTGTCAAGTCCTCATCGTTGTTTCATCTCGTTATTCGTTTGGTTTCTGTTCTCGGAGATGTTGCACTGATTAGCCAGAATTCCACCATACAGAGTAAACAACTTATCGGTTCAATAAAGACAATCAAGGGCGAGTAGTGTGGCCACCTAAAATCAATTAAAGTGTCCACCCCACCCCCGTAAAACTTCTTACTGACCCCGTTCATAGGCGGTCCTTTTCTGTGGTTTATTATTTTCATAGTTAGTCCTTAAGATGTATGTATTGCTAATGCCTTTTTTTATTTTGGATAGCCGTTTGGCCATGACGGGAGATAACTGTCCTTCTGGTTTTCCATTCGTGACATTTTCATTTTGATGTTTTGAATAGGAGGTGCGAGATAGTTTGTATAGATTCCTGATCATTGCCTACACTCTGTTTTTCAAACGTGATAACTTCTGATTGCTTGTGATAGAAGGTCTTTTTGGCCATATGGGACAAATGGGGCGGTTGGGTTGGGCAAAGGTGACGTGTACCTTGCGTCAATAGGGCGTCCAACTGGTAGTGGCTTACAGCTGAACAAGACCTGCTGTTCTTGCAGTAGGTAAGGGTAGAGGGGGGGGGGGGGTACTGTTATTTCTTCTATTCTTTTCCATTTTCCCCTTTCTCCTCTGTCACTCACTTTCATCTGCTCAACTATCTCTTCTATCGCTTTTCTCCCTTTCTCTAGGGAGAGGACACAAAATGACCAACAAGGTTTGACGTGTCTTTAAACCAAAAACAATCAATATATGGGACAAATGTCAGTAAAAGGAAGTAGAACAAAAGGAGATGAAGACCAGATTAATCAGTGTGTGACAAGAGACACAGAATAAATTAAGAGCTAATGGTGAATAGAGGAACAAGGCTTTCGAAGGCAGGTTGCCCAACGAAATAGTAGAAAGTAAGTGCAGGTGACATCTTAAGATACACGTTTACAAGTTATATCACAACTATGTGAAAAAAGAAGATAGAGGAATGTTTAAGGGGTAGCTTTATGTTACATTAAAGCTCGGGTGCTATTTATTTTTAGTCGTGTCACTTAACAGAAAATAAGGTGTCCAGTAAGATTTCAATAGAGACTTTATCGATTTAAGCCCCCCAGTGGAAATCTTCCACTGACCGTTCCAAGGCGGCTCTTCTGTGGCGATTTATTTATGTTGTTGTTTGTTACTTACTGTGTGTATCACTTGTGTCTTTTAATTTGGGAAGGCCATATGAGCATTTTGTGGGAAAGTAACTGTCCTTATGGCCTTCCTTTGTTTAGGTTTCCATTATGGTCTGGTCGCTTAATGTTTGTATTTCTTTCCCTTTGGTGTCTTTTATGGGTGGAGTAAGTTAATTGTATCAATTCCTGATCTTTGTTTTACTTCTACTTTGTAGTCGCCAGTAACACTAACGTGTTTTAAATATAATAATCCCGATGTTACTTGGGGAGCCGTCAGCGCAAACCGGAAACTTTGGATAATGATTCTTGAAATATACAATGTATTCATTAAATGTTGATTGATTCAAGTCACCAGTTTAGAGAATCACTTGATAGTTCAGCCGCTGACAAATATGCTTGGTGATGTATATTCCCCTCACTAAATGTAAATCGGAAGGAATTGGACATCATTAACTTTTCAAAAATATATCTGTTGGTCCATGTTATGATACACCTATGACCGGCCAGTAAAATAATATATTTTATGTTTGTTTTAATATGGATTTTTATCACGATCTGTGACACAACAGGAAAAAGCGGTAAAAGGGTCCATAGGTATCGGAGTCCCTTGTTGATGCCCGGATTGAAACAGAGTCATCAAGTTTTACATGCACGTGAAAAAATAACCGTCCTGCATACTGACGAAAAGGAAATTGTTTCAAAAAGTACTAAAAATCATTTAGCGCGAAAATAGTGTAAGATTTATCAAATTCGTGGGGTCAAATTTCAATGGTCAAAATTTATGGTAACACCGGATGTAGTTACGTCATATGATGAATTTTGGTATCTTCGAGTATTGACAAATATTTTGGCTGATGCAATAAATCAACATTCATTTGTAAGCGCAAGCTACACATAACTAAACTTAATCCAGCTATATCCTTCGCATGGGGGTGGGTGTAAACTCATAGAATTTTCAACCCCTTTTCCCCACCAGATTTGCTAAATAATCACATGTCATATAGGTTAGGCTTCTTTCTCAATGAAAAGGCACAAATAAAGCGTGAGAATTTTGGGTGCATTAAATTTTTCGAAATCGGGTCTCAAATCCCGGACTATAGGTTGGTATTACTGAATGCCTCTTATCATAAGGAACAAGAATATATATATGGTTTAGAGGTGTCTGAGATATTGGGCCTTTTACGAAGTGGAGGGCGTGGGACATGGCCCCGGCTTATCCCAGGGAACCCTCTGGTTGGTGTCACTGAATGCATCTTATAAGAAACAAGAATATATATAGTTTAGGGGTCAGGATCTAAATGGTTTCTGAGATATATGGCCATTTATGCACTGGAGGTGGTGGGGCATGGCCCTATCATACCCTGGGGGACCCCCAGGTCGGCATAGAAGCATATGGATATAATCTATAATATATTTCTATAAAAGTTTTGTCAAAATATCTGCACAGGCTTGGCAGTAAATACCATTTTCTCTATTTTACCCATTATAAGTCTATGGAAACTCTAAGTTGCCATAGCAACCCAACCAATGAGCCTATTTTCATCAAAAACACGAACTTTCAATATATTTCCATTAAGTCTCAGCCTCATAGAGCATATGGTTTCTGGGGAGATGATTTGTTATGTATTTTTTTTCTTCTATTTTTATGCCCCCAACTTCGAAGTAGTTGTGGGGGCATATTGGTTTTGCCCTGTTCTTCCATCCGTCCTTCCGTCCGTCCCGCTTTTTTACTGCATAGCATAACTTTAGAACCATGGGTGCTAGGTTTTTGAAATTTCATATATGGATTTCTTATGAAAAATAATTGACCCTTTTTAGCTCACCTGAGCACGAAGTGCTCATGGTGAGCTATTGTGATCGGTCAATGTCCGTCGTGCATCGTGCGTCGTGTGTCGTGCGGCGTCAACAATTCGCTTTAGATGCTAACTCCTCCTAAATCCTTGAGCCAATTTAAATGAAACTTCATAGGAATATTGCTGAGGTGACCCTCTACAAAAATAGCTAAAATTGTTCCGCTCCGCTGAACAAGATGGCCGCCAGAGCTAAAAATAGAAGAATCTTTAAAGGACAACTTCTCCCGTACCTTAAGGCCAATTTCATTCAAACTTTATAGGAATGTTGCTTAGGTGACCCTCTACCAAAATAGTTAAAACCTTTCCGCTCCGGTGAACAAAATGGCCACCAGAGCTAAAAATAGAAAATTCTTTAAACGACAACTCCTCCTGTACCCTTTGGCCAAATTTATTCAAACTTCATAGGAATGTTGCTTCGGTGACCCTCTACTAAAATAGCTAAAACGGTATTGCTCTGATGAGCAAAATGGCCGCCATAGCTAAAAATAGAAAAACATCGTAAATTAGCTTCAAACACAAACTCCTCCTCAACCCTTAGGCCAATTTGATTCAAACTTCACAGGAATGTTGCCCAAATGACTAAAATTGTTACGCTCTGACAAACAAGATGGCTGCCAGAGCTAAAAATAGAAAAAATCTTTAAACGACAATACCTCCTGTACCCTTGGGCTAATTTCATTCAAACTTCATACATGTAGGAATGTTGCTTAGGTGACCATCTACCAAAAAGCTGAAATGATTCTGCTCTGATGAGCAAAATGGCCGCCATAGCTAAAAATAGAAAAACATCGTAAATTTGCTTCAAACACGAACTCCTCCTTAACCCTTGGGCCAAGTTGATTCAAACTTCACAGGAATGTTATGTAGGTGATTCCCTAAAGAAATAGCTAAAATCATTCCGCTCTGACTAACAAGATGGCCGCCAGAGGTAAAAATAGAAAAAATCTTCAAACGACTACTCCTCCTTTACCCTTGGGCCAATTTCATTCAAACTTCATAGGAATGTTGCTTAGATGACCCACTACCAAAATGGCTAAAACGTTTTTGCTCTGATGAGCAAAATGGCCGCCATAGCTAAAAACAGAAAAACTTTGTAAATTTACGTCAAAACGCAACTCCTCCTCAACCCTTGGGCCAATTTGATTCAAACTTCACAAGAATGTTAGTTAGGTGACTCCCTACCAAATAGCTAAAAGCGTTCAATGCGGCGAACAAGATGGCCGCCAGAGTTAAAAATAGAAAAAATCTTCAAACGACAACTCCTTCTTACCCCTTGGGTCAATATGATTCAAACTTCACAGGACTATTATGTGGTTGACTCCCTACCAAAATAGCTAAAATTGTTCCGCTCTGACTAACAACATGGCCACCAGAGCTAAAAATAGAAAAAATCTTCAAACAACAACTCCTCCTTATCCCTTGGGTCAATATGATTCAAACTTCTCAGGACTATTATGTGGTTAACTCCCTACCAAAATAGCTAAAATTGTTCCGCTCTGACTAACAACATGGCCACCAGAGCTAAAAATAGAAAAATTCTTCAAACAACAATTCCTCCTTACCCCTTGGGCCAATTTGATTTAAACTTCACAGGAATATTATGTCGTTGACCCTCTACCATATTAGCTAAAATGATCCCGCTCCGATGAACAAAATGGCCACCAGAGCTAAAAATAGAAAAATTCTTCAAACGACAACTCCTCCTTACCCCTTGGGCCAATTTGATTCAAACTTCACAGGAATATTATATCGTTGACCCTCTACCATATTAGCTAAAATGATCCCGCTCCGATGACCAAAATGGCCACCAGAGCTAAAAATAGAAAAACATTGTAAATTTGCTTCAAACTTCACAGGAATGTTGCCCAGGTGACTCCCTACCAAAATAGTTAAAATCATTCCACTCTGATAAACAAGATGGCCACCAGGGCTAAAAATAGAAAAAATCTTCAAATGACAACTCCTCCTGTACCCCTGGGCCAATTACATTCAAACTTCATAGGAATGTTGCTTAGATGACTCTCTACCAAAATAGCTAATGGTCTTGCTCCGATGAACAATATGGCCGCCAGGGCTAAAAATAGAAAAACATCGTAAATTTGCTTCAAATGTGAACTCTTCCTAAACCCTTGGGTCAGTTTGATTCAAACTTCAAAGGAATGTTGCCTAGGTGACACCCTACAAAATAGCTAAGATCGTTCCACTCTGATCAACAAGATGGCCACCAGAGCTAAAAATAGAATGTACTAGAGACAGTGACATTCAGGTGAGCGAATCAGGGCCCTCTGGGTCCTCTTGTTTTTTTTTCTCGTCAGGATTATGCCCCTTTCTTGAGTTATGCCCCTTTGTAAAAAAATACTTTGAAATCTTGTAAGCAAGATATCTCAAAAACTGTTTAAGCTTTTGCCCTGAAACTTTACAGACTGGTTTGGGATGATGAGTAGATGAACTGATTAACTTTTGAAAAAAATCTGAAATTTTTTTCTTGAGTTATGGCCCTTTGAATTTTTTTTTTGCATTTTAAGCTTGTAAGCAAGATAACTAAAAATCTGTTTGTGCTATTGCCCTGAAACTTTACAGAATGGTTGGGGATGATGAGAAGATGAACTGATTAACTTCTGACAAAAATCCTTTTTTTTTTCTTGAGTTATGCCCCTTTGAAATTTTGGGCGTTTTAAGCTTGTAAGCAAGATATCTCAAAAACTGTTTGAGCTGTTGCCTTGAAACTTTACAGGCTGGTTCAGGATGATGAGTAGATGAACTGATTAACTTTTGAAAAAAATCTGAAGGATTAAGCCCCTTTCTTGAGTTATGCCCCTTTGCAAAATACTTTGAAATCTTGTAAGCAAGATATCTCAAAAACTGTTTGAGCTTTTGCCCTGAAACTTTACAGACTGGTTTGGGATGATGAGTAGAATGATGAACTGATTAACTTTTGAAAAAAATCCGAAATTTTTTTCTTGAGTTATGGCCCTTTGAAATTTTTTGCATTTTAAGCTTGTAAGCAAGATAACTAAAAAACTGTTTGAGCTATTGCCCTGAAACTTCACAGAATGGTTGGGGATGATGAGAAGATGAACTGATTAATTTTTGACAAAAATCCAATTTTTTTTCTTGAGTTATGCCCCTTTGAAATTTTGCATGTTTTAAGCTTGTAAGCAAGATATCTCAAAAACTGTTTGAGCTTTTGCCCTGAAACTTTACAGACTGGTTTGGGATGATGAGTAGATGAACTGATTGACTTTTGAAAAAAATCCGAAATTTTTTTCTTGAGTTATGGCCCTTTGAAATTTTTTGCGTTTAAGCTTGTAAGCAAGATAACTAAAAAACTGCTTGAGCTATTGCCCTGAAACTTTACAGAATGGTTGGGGATGATGAGAAGATGAACTGATTAACTTTTGACAAAAATCCATTTTTTTTCTTGAGTAATGCCCCTTTGAAATTTTGCGTGTTTTAAGCTTGTAAGCAAGATATCTCAAAAACTGTTTGAGCTTTTGCCCTGAAACTTTACAGACTAGTTTGGGATGATGAGTGGATAAACTGATTAACTTTTGAAAAAAATCCGAAATTTTTTTCTTCAGTTATTGCCCTTTGAAATTTTTGTGTTTTAAGCTTGTATGTAAGCAAGATAACTAAAAAACTGTTTGAGCTATTGTTGCCCTGAAACTTTACAGAATGGTTGGGGATGATGAGAAGATGAACTGATTAACTTTTGACAAAAAATCCAATTTTTTTTCTTGAGTTATGCCCCTTTGAAATTTTGCATGTTTTAAGCTCATAAGCAAGATATCTCAAAAAACTGTTTGAGCTATTGCCCTGAAACTTTACAGGCTGGTTCAGGATAATGAGTAGATGAACTGATTAGGTGAATTTTAATGCATTTGCATTTTTGGGGAACTTAATGCATGCTTGATTAAGACGGGTTGCTCGTTTAATAGAGGTGGACACTAAGACAGGTTTGACTGTATCTCTAAAACTGTATGAGCTGTTGTCCTGTAACTTAAAACACTAGTATGGGGTGATAAATAAATGACCTGATTAACTTCAGTTTTTCTTGGGTTATGTTCCTTCTAAAATTTCAGCATTGCAGTCAAATAAAAAAAAAAGATACCTCAATTACTGTTAGGGACAAGCAGTGTTAGGGTCAAGCAGTGTTAGGGTGAAGCAGTTGGGGGCATTGTGTTTCATAAACACTGGCTCTAGTTTCATTTTGGTTTCCATGGCAATCAGCAAAAATGAGCACTAGGCCTAAAATCATAAGGCAGATAGATGATTGCTTAAAAAATATTTCTATGAAAGTTTTGTCAAAATATCTGCAAAGACTTGACAGTAAACGCCATTTTCAATTTTCCCCATTACAATTCAATGGATATTCTAAGTTGCCATAACAACCAAACTTAAAAGCCGAATGTCATCAAAAACACAAAACCTGTAAAGGCAAGTATGGTGAATATTCCCATAGAGTCTCAGCCTCATAGAGCATATGGTTTCTGAGGAGATGATTTTTTATGTATTTTTTTTTTTTCATTTTCATTTTGGTTTCCATGGCAACCAGCAAAAATGAGCACTAGGCCTAAAATCATAATGTAGATAGATTATCGCTTAAAAATTAATGCCATTTTCAATTTTCCCCTTTACAAGTCAATGGATATTCTAAGTTGCCATAGCAACCAAACTAAAAAGCTGTATGTTATCAAAAACGCAAAACCTGTAAAGGCAAATATGATGAATATTCCCATAGAGTCTCAGCCTCATAGAGCATATGGTTTCTGAAGAGATGATTTTTCAAGTATTTTTTTTTTTCAATGTTTTCATTTCGCTTTCCATGGCAACCAGCAAACATGAGCAGTATGGCAGATAGATGATTGCTTAAGGAACTATTTTATAAAAGTTTTGTCACAACATCTGCAAAGGCTTCGCAGTAAATGACATTTTTCAATTTTCCCCATTATAAGTCTATGGAAACTCTAAGTTGCCATAGCAACCAAACTAAATAGCTGATTTTCATAAAAAAAACAACTTTCAATCCCCCAGCCCAAGGATGTTACACATGGCTTCAAAGGAGATGTCATTTGAAAGTGTTGACGCCAGATAACGACAGACGATGACAGACGACATACGACAGACTACGACAGACAACTGCCTAGCCTATAAATTCCCCCGGAGCCTTCAGCTCTGGTGAGCTAAAATTGAAAACAAAATTTTTAGTCCTGTATGATCTTGCAAAGTAGGTCCAGTCACCAAAATCTAATGTTTTCTGTATATTCTGTATACTGAATAAAATTGTATTACACAAAATATGGTTGGAATTTGTCAGTTGGCAAGAGAGCTATAGTGCAGTCATGGAAAAATCTTTGCACTGAAAACAAGTCAAGGTCACCCAAGTCTCACCATGTCATTGGTAGATTGCAATGATATACATTCCATGTCTGACTACAACTTTCATTCAATTGAAAGAGTGCAGACAAGCTATTTTTTGGTCCGAATGTGAAAGTATTTTTATCATATGACGTCACGTATGAGAGTGTAATAACGCCATGTAATATTTTCGATAATCCACTAGTGGATTAAATATGCAAATGAGGTAGTTACGTTCCGTAACGTTACTTGTACGGCCTCCTTAAAGACGTTGCATTTACTAATGGCGGAATATTGGCATTTTTGTAAACAATCGTGAATAAAATAAGCTTTAAATGTCATATGATAAATAGAATCTTGCATTCGTGCTCATGCATTATTGAATTTATTAAACTCGTTGAGGAAAAGGAATAAAATGCTCGGCAAAGCCTCGCATTTTATTCCTTTTCCTCAACTCGTTTAATAAATTCAATAATACCTGATCACTCATGTAAGATCCTCTATGAACACAGCATGGATTTAAAAAGGGTGACGATGATACCAAAATCTAACTAAGTGTTTGTTTTAGTGCAACAATATACAGTAAAATTCTGCTATTAATACCACCTAAAATTAAGACCAAATCTGTGTTTAGCTCACCTGTCACATAGTGACAAGGTGAGCTTTTGGGATCACTTTTTGTCCGTTGTCCATCGTGCATGCGTGCGTCCGTGTCTGCTTAAACTTTTTCTTCAAACGACATCTTCTAAACCACTGATTGGATTTTGACCAAACTTTACAGGAATGATCCTTAGATGGTCCCATTTCAAAGTTGTTAAAATGGTTTCTGTCCGTTGCACATCTAGGTCACAGGAGCAAAAAATAGATTTTTTTACTGAAAACTTAAAAAATCTTCTTCTCTGAAACCACACGGCCCAGGTCTTTGATATTTGGTATGAAGCTTCATCTAGTGGACCTCTACCAAGATTGTTCAAATTATAGCCCTGGGGCCAAAAATGCCCCCCGCCCTGGGGTGCTTTGGTTTTACATAGGCTTATATAGGGAAAATCTTTAAAAATCTTCTCCTCTGAAACCACAAGGCCCAAATCTTTGATATTTGGTATGAAGCTTTATCTAGTGGACTATTATAAACATTGTTCAAATTATAGCACTAGAGCCAAAAATGCCCCCGCCCGGGGCCCTTTGTTTTTTCATAGGCTTAACTAGGGAAAATCCTTAAAAATCTTCTTCTCTGAAACCACAAGGCCCAGGTCTTTGATATTTGATATGAAGCTTAATCTGGTGAACCTCTACCAAGATTGTTCACATTATAGCCCTCGGGCCAAAAATTACCCCGCCACGTGGCCCTTTGGTTTTACATAGACTTATATAGGGGAAATCTTTAAAAATGTTCTTTTCTGAAATCGCATGGCCCAGGTCTTTGATACTTGGTATGAAACTTCACCCAGCGGACCTCTACCAAGTTTGTTCAAATTGTAGCCCTGGGGCCAAAAATGCCCCCACGTGCAGGCCCTTTGGTTTTACATAGACTTATATAGAATGTTCTTTTCTGAAACCCCAAGGCCCAGGTAATTGATATTTGGTGTGAAGCTTCATCTAGTGGACCTCTATAAAGATTGTTCAAATTATAGCCCTCCCCCGCCACGGGCCCTTCGGTTTTTCATAGGCTTTTATAGTGAAAATTTAAAAACTTCTTCTCTGAAACCACAAGGCCCAGGTCTTCGATATTTGGTGTGAAGCTTCATCTAGTGGACCTCTATCAAGATTGTTCAAATTATAGGCCTAGGGTGAAAAATGCCCCCACCTGCGGGCCCTTTGGTTTATCATTGGCTTATACAGGGAAAATCGTCCCCACTACAAGTCAATGGATATTCTAAGTTGCCATAGCAACCAAACTAAAAAGCCGTATGTAATCAAAAACGCAAAACCTGTAAAGGCAATATGATGAATATTCCCATAGACTCTCAGCCTCACAGAGCATATGGTTTCTGAAGAGATGATTTTTCAAGTATTTTTTTTTTTTCCAATTTTTTCATTTCGGTTTCCATGGCAACCAGCAAACATGAGCAATATGGCAGATAGATGATTGCTTTAGGCCTAGAGCGAAAAATGCCCCCACCTGCGGGCCCTTTGGTTTAACATTGGCTTAAACAGGGAAAATCTTTTAAAAAGCTTCTTCTCCAAAACCGCACAGCCCAGGTCTTTGATATTTGGTGTGAGCGTCATCTAGTGGACCACTACCAAGATTGTTAAAATCATAGCCCTTGGGCCAAAAATGCCCCCGCCCCGGGCCCTTCGGTTTTACATTGACTTATGTAGGGAAATTTAAAAAAAATCTCTGAAACCGCAAGCCCCAGGTCTTTGATATTTGGTGTGTAGCTTCATCTAGTGGACCTCTACCAAGATTGTTCAAATTATAGCCATTGGGCTAAAAATGCCCCTGCCCCCACGGCTTTTTGGTTTTACATTGACTTATATATGGAGAAAATTTTAAAAAATCTTCTTCTCTGAAACAAAAGGCCCACGTCTTTTGATATTTGGTGTGAAGCTTCAACTAGTGGACCTCTATCAAAATTGTTCAAATTATAGCCCTAGGGCCAAAAATGCCCCTGCCCTTGGGCCCATTGGTTTTACATACACTTATATTGGGAAAATCTTCTTCTCTGAAACCGCAAGGCCCAGGTCTTGATATTTAGTGTGAAGTTTCAGCTAAAGGACCTCTATCAAGATCTTCAAATTATAGCCCTAGGGCCCCCGCTATGGGGCCCTTTGGTTTTACATTGACTTATATGGGGAAAATCTTTATAAATCTTCTTGTCTGAAACCAGAAGGCTCAGTTCTTTGATATTTGGTATGATGCTTTTTCTAGTGAACCTCGACCAAGATTGATCAAATTATAGCCCTGGGGCCAAAAAAGGCTTTGCCCCGGGACCAACTGGTTTTACATAGACTTATAAAGGAAAACCTTTAAAAATCTTCTTGTCTGAAATCAGAAGGCTCAGGTCTTTGATATTTGGTATGAAGCTTTGTCTGAAAGACCTGTACCAAGATTGTTCAAGTTATAGCCGTGTGGCCAAAAATGGGCCCACCCCGGTGCCCACTGGTATTACATAGACTTATATAGGGAAAACCATTGAAAATGCTCTTGTCTGAAACCAGAAGGCCAAGGTCTTTGATATTTGGTATGATGCTTCATGTAGTGGACATCTACCGAAATAGTTCAAATTATAGTCCTGAGGCCAAAAATGGGCCCACCCCAGGGCCCACTTGTTTTACATAGACTTATGTTAGGAAATAGGAGTCAAGGCAGTGAAAACCTTTGAAAATCTTCTTGTCTGAAAGCAGAAGGCCAAGGTTTTTATCCCCCGCCGAAGGCGGAGGGATATAGTTTTGGCGTTGTCCGTCCGTCCGTCACACTTTGTCCGGAACCGTTTCTCAGCAACTATTGCATGGAATTAAATGAAACTTGAAATAAATATGTAGTATTATGCTGTGGTGATGCACGCGCAATTTTTTTTCGGATTGACTTTTTACATCCAGAGTTATGGCCCCTTGAATGATCGAAATTCTGGATTTTTCGTCGTCTCACTTTGTCTGGAACCGTTTCTCAGCAACTATTGCATGGAATTAAATGAAAATTGAAATAAATATGTATTATTATGCTGCAGTGATGCACGCGCAATTTTTTTTCGGATTGACTTTTTACATCCAGAGTTATGGCCCCTTGAATGATTGAAATTCTGGATTTTTCGTCGTCTCACTTTGTCCGGAACCGTTTCTCAGCAACTATTGCATGGAATTAAATGAAAATTGAAATAAATATGTAATATTATGCTGCAGTGATGCACGCGCAATTTTTTTTCGGATTGACCTTTTACATCCAGAGTTATGGCCCCTTAAATGATTGAAATTCTGGATTTTTTCGTCATCTCACTTTGTCCGGAACTGTTTCTCAGCAACTATTGCATGGAATTAAATGAAACGTGAAATAAATATGTATTATTATGCTGCGGTGATGCACGCGCAATTTTTTTCTGGATTGACTTTTTACATCCAGAGTTATGGCCCCTTAAATGATCAAAATTCTGGATTTTTCGTCGTCTCACTTTGTCCGGAACCGTGTCTCAGCAACTATTGCATGGAATTAAATGAAACTTGAAAAAAATATGTATTATTATGCTGTGGTGATGCACGCGCATTTTTTTTCCGGATTTACTTTTTACATCCAGAGTTATGGTCCCTTAAATGATTGAAATTCTGGATTTTTCGTCGTCTCACTTTTTTGTCGGGAACTGTTTCTCAGCAACTATTGCATGGAATTAAATGAAACTTGAAATAAATATGTATTATAATGCTGTGGTGATGCACGCACAATTTTTTTTCGGATTGGTTTTTTACACCCAGAGTTATGGCCCCTTAAATGATTAAAATTCTGGATTTTTCGTCGTCTCACTTTGTCTGGAACTGCTTCTCAGCAACTATTGCATGGAATAAAATGAAACTTGAAATAAATATGTATTATTATGCTGCCGTGATGCACGCGCAATTTTTTTTTCTCAATTTTGGCCAGATATATTTTCTTGCCATTCTACACGAAAAACCCATTCGGCGGGGGATATCAATTCAACGAATTTGCTTGTTGATATTTGGTATGAAGCTTTGTCTTGTGGATTTCTACCAAGATTGTTCAAATTATAGCCCTGGGGCCAAAAATGGCACCGCCCCGGTGACCCCAAGTTTTATATCAGTGATTTTTTTACAATTTTGCCATTATGAGTCCTGGGACCCACCGGGTCCAGAATTAATGCATCCCAGACCCAAACCATGCATCCAACCCAGGACCCATTGTGAAACCTTCTTTTGCACCCTAGAGTAAGTCTTGTAGTCTTGAATGCATGAAATCTGGATTGTAGCAATTCCTGATCATTGCCCGTTTTCAGTTTTATTTAAACTTGTGTATATACCGTATTCAAGCGTGTATTATCCGCAGTTTTTTCCTCAAATTACAGGCCCAAGTTCAGGGTGCGGGTAACCCGCCCAAATTACTTTTGGACCATTTTATTTTTAATTTTGTCAGCTGAAAATACGATGCGTCTCATGTTATGCTCTATCCTTTTACAATTCCCGACATAAATAACGTTTAATTGAATAATTGTCCGCTCAATTTTACTTACACATGAGTAATATAACAATCTTCATTACTAAGCAAGCC
Organism: Lucinisca nassula; assembly: GCA_963580285.1. Classification (NCBI taxonomy): domain Eukaryota; kingdom Metazoa; phylum Mollusca; class Bivalvia; order Lucinida; family Lucinidae; genus Lucinisca; species Lucinisca nassula. Next base: position 58,446,565 of record OY757026.1, on the reverse strand, counting down.
CGATTTTTGTGAGTATTATTCCTAAAACTTCGTTTTTAAAGGAAATAAACAAGCAAGTTCAGCACGTGTCTATTGTTTTATCTTAATGGGGCGTATCTCTTTCATAAAAAATTGTTTAGAAACGGTAATGGTAAAAAAATTCTCGATAGCAAAACGGTTGTGGAAAACAGCGCTTTCCGTAAGCTCCGTGTCAATAACCAACAACAACATATAGATTAGACTTGCCCAAGTCTGTTAATTAGGTGTCCATTGTAGAAATAATTGTTTACAAAAAATAAAAAAATACATTGTAAATGAATACATTCTTTTATGAAAATTGTGAAATTAACCTACATTCACAGATGAAGACTAAAGAGACTTTCACATATTTTTTGTTTAAAGGGACTTTCATTTAAAAATAAAAAATGTAAATGTAGGGACTTGGGCAAGTCTACATGTAGATGTGTTAACACAAATTAAAGCGTTCAACTTTTCTCGCCAAGCGTCTGCTATTTGGCGCCAAAACATAACCATTCACGAGATAGTAGAATAGTCGTAGCAACTCGTCTTAGGAGCAATTAAATAATTTTCACATTGATTGCAGATTAAATTTTATGATTGGGGAATAAACGCAAACTAGAGACATAACTAGACCATATTTTCACTCCTTATCGACACGCACCGCAGGGTGGCAATTATATGACAGGGATTAACAATAGTGTCATAATTGAACCGTTATAAATTATCAAATATTGTACTTAAACACCGTTTTTGCATTCCTTAAACGAAAGTAAGAGTTCATAAAGCAAGCACACATTCATCCGAGAATTTTTATGCGTCCCAGGACCCACATGGGTGCTCATTTGGAAATTGGGGTTCGTTTGCGAGACTTTATAATCGATAAATTAAAACCATACATGGCTACCAGTAGTTTGTTCCCCCATGAGCTCTGGAGAGCATAGTGGCCCATGGGCCTCTTGTTTACTTGCCTGAACCATATCTTTTGAGCAGATTAAGAATTCTGGCCAAACTTCGTATAGTATATCATGTTAGTATAGCAAAGAAGCTTTACTAATGACCTTGACCTCGGTTTGTTCGGGTAAATTTTTTGAGGGGAGAGATATTGTCTTCTGCAATAATTTCTGGTTTTTATTGTCACTTCTATTCATAAGAAACTGACTGACGAGTTATTAGCTCGGCTGCTTACGAAGAAAACGACGAGGTATTGTCATAGCTCTGGCTTCGTCGTCGTGCAAAAACTTGGGACATTTTCGTCTGCGTCTTCGTCGTGCAAAAACTTGGACATTTTGTCATATCTCTGTCATTACTGAACATATTTACTTGAAACTCGGACTAGTTGTTCATTATGAAAAGGGACTGCAGCCGAGTGTTGGCACCCGCATGCGGTGCTCTTGAATTAGCATGTGACAGCTCGTGTATCAGTCTGTGATCCACACAGAAAGTCAGAAACCTGACAGACAATTACAGGAGCCCTTAATGCATGGGATCTTACCATTTTGTGGCGTGTGTCCGTTATATACTGTCTGGTCAAGGGATATAAGGTGCTTTCATATGCTTATATGGAAATTATAGCTCTGGGGCCAAAAATGCCCCCGTGCCAGGCCCCACTGGTTTAACATATGCTTATATAAGGAAAACCTTTAGAAATCGTCTTGTCTGAAACCAGAAGGCCCAGGTCTTGGATATTTGGTATGAAGCTTCATCTGGTGTACCCCTACCAAGATTGTTCAAATTATAGAACAGGGGCCAAAAATTGCCCCTCCCCAGGACCCACATGTATATCGCATAGCTCAGGTGAACGATAAAGGACCCTCAAGGTCCTCTTGTCATCAGTTTTTTCACTCTGCTCAAAGCAATATGGAAAACTACTACTCACTGTATTAAACACTGCAACTGTTAGTTTCTTTGACGTGCGATAAATGCTTCTACCTGTTTTATTCATATACGAGCACAAAATTGATACCAAGTGAGTGAGATTCTCTAGTGTGCTCATGATTACGAAAACACGCCTATACAAATACATTGTTATCTTTATTGCCAAAAAAAAAAAATGAAAATTTTAAGATGAAAAATTATGATATTTTTGTATTTGATTTTTCTTATTTCTGCTCAATCTAGAGCAGAAATAAGAAAAATAAGGTTTACTCCTGTAAACCCCAGTTTTACTATATAAAAGTGGGGTTCAAGGGAGTCAAAATTATATAGGAGTGTTTTCGTGATGATGATGGCATTTCATAATTCAATATAAGACATGCACAATCACATCTCTTGGTTATATTTTTCTTACAGCAATAGTCGCAGATTCGGCTAAGATTATGAGAACTCAAGTTTGCACTGCCCATAATGAATGCACAAATGGATTCTGCATAGACTGTGAAGGGACCCCAACTGGATTAGAATGCGTAGGTAAGATCAGATTCCTTGTTGCTGTAATTCATTAGGCAAAAACGCCTATACAAATACATTGCCACCTTTATCGCCGAAAAAATGAAAATTTTATGATGAAAAATTGTGATATTTTTCTTATTTCTGCTCTAAAATATAGATTGTGAGCACTCGTTAGAACCGCCTCGATGAGGCGGTTCTAACGGGTACCCACAATCTATATTTTAGAGCAGAAATAAGAAAAATATAGATTGTGGGCACTCGTTAGAACCGCCTCATCGAGGCGGTTCTATCGAGAACCCACATTCTATAATTTAGAGCAGAAATAAGAAAAATAAGGTATACCCCCGGAAACCCCAGTTTTACTATATAAAAGTGGGGTTCAAGGGGGTCAAAATTATATAGGCGTGTTTTTGTGATGTGATAGCCTATCATTATGTTAACTAGTCCTTATAATGAACATACCCATAAACCCCAGTTAAAATAGAGAAAACTGGAGTTTACGGGGGGTTTACATTATTTTCTTATTTCTGCTCCAATACATAGTTGACTAAGTTTATGAGTGCTAGGGTAAACATTATTTTTAGCTCACCAGAGCCGAAGGCTCCGGAGGAGCTTATAGGATAGGCAGTTGTCCGTCATTGTATCTCGTCTGGAATCAACACTTTTAAACATCTTCTCCTCTGAAGCCACTTGGCCGATTGGGGGATTGAAAGTTTGTGTTTTTATGAAAATCCGCTCTTTAGTTTAGTTGCTATGGCAACTTAGATTTTCCATTGACTTATAATGGGGAAAATTGAAAAATGGCATTTACTGCCAAGCCATTGCAGATATTTTGACAAAACTTTTATAGAAATGTTTCTTGAGTGAACTTCTCTCAGCCATATGCTTTTATGCCAACCTGAGGGTTCCCCAGGTTGTGCTGGGGCCATGTCCCACCTCTTCCACATCATAAAAGGCCATATACGAGGGTGGGCTGAAAAGTTCTGAGCCTGACCAAGATCCAATGGTTTGTCCATGCTGAAAGCGCCTTATTTTTAGCTCACCGTCACGTAGTGACAAGGTGAGCTTTTGGGATCACTTTTTGTCCGTCGTGCATGCGTGCGTGCGTGCGTAAACAATTTCTTCAAACAACATCTCCTCCTAAACCACTGATCGGATTTTGACCAAACTTCACAGGAATGATCCTTAGGTGGTCCCCTTTCAAAGTTGTTCAAAAGTTCCGGTTTGTTGCACATATAGGTCACAGGAGCCAAAAATAGATTTTTTTCACCGAAAACTTAAAAAATCTTCTTCTCTGAAACCCCAAGGCCCGGGTCTTTGATATTTGGTATGAAGCTTCATCTAGTGGACCCCTACCAAGATTGTTCAAATTATAGTGCTGGGGCCAAAAATGCCCCTGCCCCAGGGCCCTTTGGTTTTACATGGGCTTATATAGGGGAAATCTTTAAAAATCTTCTTCTCTGAAACCGCAAGGCCCAGGTCTTTGATATTTGGTATGAAGCTTCATCTAGTGGACCCCTACCACATACCTGCCAACTTTGGAAAAATACAAAGAGTGAGACTGGGCGCGACAGACCATTTTTCATGTTCTTTTATAGTATTTGGCGCGCAAGAAATTTTCAGGAAAAATTTAAAAGAGTGAGATTTTTTTCCCCAAAAATGGTAAGAAATTTGCTGTGAAAGCAAGTTAAAAAATAGCCTTTTTTAAAAAAAGTACATTCTTTATTAAATCTCTGAAATATATACATTAATTAAAACTTTATACATCTGATCCTAAAAACACTGTTTCATACTTAAAAGAGGTAGATCACAGATTCATATTTTAACTAATTAAAATCATAAAATGTTTCACTGTTGCATAGATATGATCAGCCAGTAAAAATGGAACATTGTGTTCTGCAACAAAATTGCTGAAAATAGTTTCTGCCCTGATCACTTCCTCGTCAGATTTTGTCGTGACAAAAGCTGCAATTGATTTCTGTTTGGACTGTTTCATTGATTCACTGTGAATATCGGTGTCACCATGCTTCGATACATCATTTTTACCCGCATGTGACACGCTAAAATGTCTTTGGCAGACCTAACAATATGCGAAAGACACTCCCTTTTCACTTTTTGTTAGCCAGGGAAATGCGATCTCCCACTCATTTCTGTATTTCATTATGATAACACATCCGTACGACATAGTGCAATTTTTACATCTCCAAAATTGCTACTTTTCTGGCGAAAATCTGTGATATTTTTCTTATTTATACTGCAAACATAGGTTGTGGGTACTCGTTAGAACCGCCTCATCGAGGCGGTTCTAACGAATACCACAACCTATGTCTTGGAGCAGAAATAAGAAATATATATTGTTTACCCCCGTAAACCCCAGTCTTCTCTATATAAAGTGGGGTGTAAGGGGGTGTTCATTTCACGGACTTGTTCACGTGATGTTGACAAATATTTTCTCTTCTTTTCGGGAGTCTTCATCATTACATGTAGATTTCAAAACAGCTGTGTTTACCCGCTTTGTCATTTGGAACTTTCGGCTCTCTTCATTATTATGTTTAACATAAGCGGCGAGGTATATCGATTGTTAACACGTTTACCTGTACAATAATAGATTTGCTAATAATAGCCGAACTACACCTGTGACCCTGAGGTGATTTCCAATAATGCTGTATCCTGGCTCTAATTGCGATTTCGATTCGCCGATAATAACCAGTTATATTATTGCCGGTGTAACAGTTTATCTTTACCCCCTGGGTAGCTTTACCCCCGGGGGTAAAGATATCCCGGGATATCTTTACCCCCACCCTGGATATCTTCACCCCCGGGGGTAAAGATATCCTAGCCGGGATATCTTTACCCCCACCCCAACTTTTGGGTATAAACTATTTTCTTAATGCCCAATTTCTTCTTATATGTAACTGAAGCAAGATAGTGGACTCGATGTTTCACTTTAACATTTTTCGTTTCAATCGTGACTCGGACTTATAGAACTACCCTTAGTAAGAAATATGACCATATTATATAGGCAAATGATTATTTGTTAACTTCTTTTTGTATAGTTTCTTATTCAACATGTCCCTTATGGCAATCTTTCATAATCTTGCATTATCCCTGTCAGTTGTGAAATGGGTGGTGGTGAGTGGAAAGGCGGGGGTAAAGATATCCTGGCTGGGATATCTTTACCCCCGGGGGTAAAGCTAAACTGGCCAGGATATCTTTACCCCTATCCCCACTTTTGGATATAAACTATTTTCTCAATGCCCAATTTCTTCTTATATGTAACTGAAGCAAGATAGTGGACTCGATGTTTCACTTGAACATTTTTTGTTTCAGTCATGACACTGATAGAAATACCCTAAGTAAGAAATATGACCATATTATAGAGGCATATGACCGTTTAATAACTTCATTTTGTTTATTTTCTTAGTCAACACCTTGCTTATGACAAACTTTCTTAATCTTGCATTAACCCTGTCAGTTGTGAGTGGTGGACATCAGTAGTACCTTCCATTGTTGAGAAGTGTGCTTGTCTGGGTTTTCCAAAGTCTTGATTTTTTTGGGGTGGTGGGGGGGGGGTCACCCTATCCCAGCCATGAAATCTTCACCCCCACCCAAGAGCAATGGTATAAGATGTGAAAAAAAAATTCTTGCAAGCTGTATGATTTAATTATGCTTGTTTTGGGTTTTTTTGCCTTCACTTACCTTACATATAAGAAGAAATTGGGCATTAAGAAATAGTTTATACCCCAAAGTTGGGGTGGGGGTAAAGATATCCTGGCCAGTTTAGCTTTACCCCCGGGGGAAAAGATATCCCGGCCGGGTATCTTTACCCCTGCCTTTCCACTCACCACCACCACCCATTTCACAACGGACAGGGATAATGCAAGATTATGAAAGATTGTCATAAGGGACATTTTGAATAAGAAAATATACAAAAAGAAGTTATTAAATAATCATTTGCCTCTATAATATGGTCATATTTCTTTCTAAGGGTAGTTCTATAAGTCCGAGTCACAATTGAAACGAAAAATGTTAAAGTGAAACATCGAGTCCACTATCTTGCTTCTCTTACATATAAGAAGAAATTGGGCATTTTAAAATAGTTTATACCCAAAAGTTTGGGTGGGGGTATAGATATCCTGGCCAGTTTAGCTTTACCCCTGGGCGTAAAGATATCCCAGCCGTGATATCTTTACCCCCGCCTTTGCACTCACCACCACCACCCATTTCACAACTGACAGGGATAATGCAAGATTATGAAAGATTGTCTTAAAGGACATTTTGAATAAGAAAATATACAAAAAGAAGTTATTAAATAATCATTTGCCTCTATAATATGGTCATATTTCTTACTAAGGGTAGTTTTAATAGTCCGAGTCACGATTGAAACGAAAAATGTTAAAGTGAAACATCGAGTCCCCTATCTTGCTTCTCTTACATATAAGAAGAAATTGGGCATTTAAAAAATAGTTTATACCCAAAAGTTGGGGTGGGGGTAAAGATATCCTGGCCAGTTTAGCTTTACCCCTGGGGGTAAAGATATCCCAGCTGGGATATCTTTACCCCCGCCTTGCCACTCACCACCACCACCCATTTCACGACTGACAGGGATAATGCAAGATTATGAAAGATTGTCATAAAAGGACATTTTGAATAAGAAAATATAAAAAGAAGTTATTAAATGATCATTTGCCTCTATAATATGTTCATATTTCTTACTAAGGGTTGTTCTATTAGTCCCAGTCACGATTGAAACGAAAAATGTTAAAGTGAAACATCGAGTCCACTATCTTGCTTCTCTTACATATAAGAAGAAATTGGGCATTTAGAAAATAGTTTTCACCCAAAAGTTGGGGTGGGGGTAAACATATCCATGCCAGTTTAGCTTTACCCCCGCCTTTCCACTCATCACCACCACCCATTTCACAACTGACAGGGATAATGCAAGATTATGAAAGATTGTCATAAAGGACATTTTGAATAAAGAAAATATACAAAAAGAAGTTATTAAATAATCATTTGCCTCTATAATATGGTCATATTTCTTACTAAGGGTTGTTCTATTAGTCCCAGTCACGATTGAAACGCAAAATGTTAAAGTGAAACATCAAGTCCACTATCTTGCTTCTCTTACATATAAGAACAAATTGGGCATTTAGAAAATAGTTTATACCCAAAAGTTGGGGTGGGGGTAAAGATATCCTGGCCAGTTTAGCTTTACCCCCGGGGGTAAAGATATCCCAGCCATGATATCTTTACCCCCGCCTTTGCACTCACCACCACCACCCATTTCACAACTGACGGGGATAATGCAAGATTATGAAAGGTTGTCATAAAGGACATTTTGAATAAGAAAATATACAAAAAGAAGTTATTAAATAATCATTTGCCTCTATAATATGGTCATATTTCTTACTAAGGGTAGTTTTAATAGTCCGAGTCACGATTGAAACGAAAAATGTTAAAGTGAAACATCGAGTCCCCTATCTTGCTTCTCTTACATATAAGCAGAAATTGGGCATTTAAAAAATAGTTTATACCCAAAAGTTGGAGTGGGGGTAAAGATATCCTGGCCAGTTTAGCTTTACCCCCGGGGGTAAAGATATCCCAGCCGGGATATCTTTACCCCCGCCTTTCCACTCACCACCACCACCCATTTCACAACTGACAGGGATAATGCAAGTTTATGAAAGATTGTCATAAAGGACATTTTGAATAAGAAAATATACAAAAAGAAGTTATTAAATAATCATTTGCCACTATAATATGGTCATATTTCTTACTAAGGGTAGTTCTAGTAGTCCGAGTCACGATTGATATCTTTACCCCCGCCTTGCAACTCACCACCACCACCCATTTCAAGACTGACAGGGATAATGCAAGATTATGAAAGATTGTCATAAAGGTAATTTTGAATGAGAAAAATATACAAAAAGAAGTTATTAAATAATCATTTGCCTCTATAATATGGTCATATTTCTTACTAAGGGTAGTTCTATTAGTCCGAGTCACGATTGAAGCGAAAAATGTTAAAGTGAAACATCGAGTCCACTATCTTGCTTCTCTTACATATAAGAAGAAATTGGGCATTTAGAAAATAGTTTATACCCAAAAGTTGGGGTGGGGGTAAAGATATCCTGGCCAGTTTAGCTTTACCCCCGGGGGTAAAGATATCCCAGCCGGGATATCTTTACCCCCGCCTTTCCACTCACCACCACCACCCATTTCACAACTGACAGGGATAATGCAAGTTTATGAAAGATTGTCATAAAGGACATTTTGAATAAGAAAATATACAAAAAGAAGTTATTAAATAATCATTTGCCACTATAATATGGTCATATTTCTTACTAAGGGTAGTTCTAGTAGTCCGAGTCACGATTGAAACGAAAAATGTTAAAGTGAAATATCGAGTCCACTATCTTGCTTCTCTTACATATAAGAAGAAATTGGGCATTTAGAAAATAGTTTATACTCAAAAGTTGGGGTGGGGGTAAAGATATCCTGGCCAGTTTTGCTTTACCCCCGGGGGTAAAGATATCCCAGCCAGGATATCTTTACCCCCGCCTTGCCTCTCACTACCACCACCCATTTCACGACTGACAGGGATAATGAGAGATTATGAAAGATTGTCATAAGCAACATTTTGAATAAGAAAATATACAAAAAGAAGTTATTAAATGATCATTTGCCTCTATAATGTGGTCATATTTCTTACTAAGGGTAGTTCTAATAGTCCCAGTCACGATTGAAACGAAAAATGTTAAAGTGAAACATCGAGTCCACTATCTTGCTTCTCTTACATATAAGAAGAAATTGGGTATTAAGAAAATAGTTTATACCCAAAAGTTGGGGTGGGGGTAAAGATATCCTGGCCAGTTTAGCTTTACCCCCGGGGGTAAAGATATCCTGGCCAGTTTAGCTTTACCCCCGGGGGTGAAGATATCCAGGGTGGGGGTAAAGATATCCCGGGATATCCTTACCCCCGGGGGTAAAGCTACCCCTGAGTAGCTTTACCCCCGGGGGTAAAGCTACCCAGGGGTCAAGATAAACTGGGACACCGGCATTGGATCTAGGCGGGAGATGCATCAAAATTCTTGAGATTTGGGCCGTTTTCAAAATACGATCGTGAGGGAGTGAGACACACAATAAATCATGAGAGTCACGCCCAAATCAGGAGTGTTGGCAGGTATGCCCTACCAAGATTGTTCAAATTATAGTGCTGGGGCCAAAAATGCCCCCGCCCCGGGGCCCTTTTGTTTTACAAGGGTTTATATAGGGAAAATCTTTAAAAATCTTCTTCTCTGAAACCACAAGGCCCAGGTCTTTGATATTTGGTATGAAGCTTCATCTAGTGGACCCCTACCAAGATTGTTCAAATTATAGTGCTGGGGCCAAAAATGCCCCCGCCCCGGGGCCCTTTGGTTTTACAAGGGTTTAGGGTTTATATAGGAAAATCTTTAAAAATCTTCTTCTCTGAAACTGCAAGGCCCAGGTCTTTGATATTTGGTATGAAGCTTCATCTAGTGGACCCCTACCAAGATTGTTCAAATTATAGTGCTGGGGCCAAAAATGTCTCTGCCCCGGGGCCCTCTGGTTTAACATGGGCTTATATAGGGAAAATCTTTATACAATCTTCTTCTCTGAAACCGCAAGGCCCAGGTCTTTGATATTTGGTATGAAGCTTCATCTAGTGGACCCCTACCAAGATTGTTCAAATTATAGTGCTGGGACCAAAAATGCCCCCGCCCCGGGGCCCTTTGGTTTAACATAGGCTTATATAAGGAAAATCTTTAAAAATCTTCTTCTCTGAAACTGCAAGGCCCAAATTCTTTGATATTTGGTATGAAGCTTCATCTAGTGGACGCCTACCAAGATTGTTCAAATTATAGTGCTGGGGCCAAAAATGCCCCCGCCTCGGGGCCCTTTGGTTTTACATAGACTTATATCTTAGGTTAATTGTATCGATTCCTGATCATTACCTTCACTTCTATTTTTATTAGCTCACCTGTCACGTAGTGACAAGGTGAGCTTTTGTGATCACTTTTTGTCCGTCGTCCGTCCGTCCGTGCGTCCGTAAACAATTTCAAATAAGTATATCTCTAATACCCCATTGTCAATCTTGATCAAATTTCATGAGAAGCATCATCAGGTAGGGGGAAAGGCTACATAAGGTTTTTGGGCTGATCAGATTGGAATTCTGGTTGCCATGGCACCATATAGCTCCCATAGACTTACAATGGGAAAAAATTAAAATATCTTCTTCTCTGAAACCATAGGGCCCAGAGCTTAGATATTTAGCATGTTTTACGGCCAGTGGTCACCTACATTATTCCTGCCATTCATGCCCCTGGGTTCCAAATTGGCCACGCCCCGGGGCCCCTTCGCTCCAATAGACTCATAATGGAACAAAAAGCTTCAAAAATCTTCTTCTCTGAAACCATAGGGCCCAGAGCTTAGATATTTAGCATGTAGCAATGGCAAGTGGTCACCTACATAATTCCTGCCAATCGTGCCCCTGGGGTCCAAACGGGCCACGCCCCGGGGCCCTTTAGCTCCTATAGACTCTAATGAAAAAAAGCTTCAAAAATCTTCTGCTCTGAAACCACCGGGCCCAGAGCTGAGATATTTGGCATGTAGCAACGGCTAGTGGTCACCTACATAATTCCTGCCAATCGTGCCCCTGGGGCCCCTTAGCTCCCAAAGACTCATAATGAAAAAAAAAGCTTCAAAAATCTTCTCCTCTGAAACCACAGGGCCCAGAGCTTAGATATTTAGCATGTATTAACGGCCAGTGGTCATCTACATAATTCCTGCCAATCATGCCCCTGGGTTCCAAATGGGCGACGCCCCGGGGCCCCTTCGCTCCCATAGACTCATAATGGAACAAAAAGCTTCAAAAATCTTCTCCTCGGAAACCACAGGACCCAGAGCTTAGATATTTAGCAGGTAGCAACGGCAAGTGGTCACCTATATAATTCCTGCCAATCTTACCCCTGGGGTCCAAACTGGCCACGCTCCGGGGCCCTTTAGCTTCTATAGACTCATAATGGAAAAAAGCTTCAAAAAGCTTCTTCTCTGAAACCACAGGGCCCAGAGCTGAGGTAATTGGCATGTAGCAACGGCAAGTGGTCACCTACATAAATCCTGCCAATCATGCTTGGGGTCCAAATGGGCCAAGCCCCGGGGCCCCGTAGCTCACATAGACTCATAATGGAAAAAAAAGCTTCAAAAATCTTCTTCTCAGAAACCACAGGGCCCAGAGCTTAGATTTTTAGCATGTAGCAACGGCAAGTGGTCACCTACATAATTCCTGGCAATCATGCCCCTGGGGTCCAAATGGGCCACGCCCCTGGGCCCTTTAGCTCCTATAGACTCATAATGGAAAAAAGCTTCAAAAATTTTCTTCTCTGAAACCACGGGGCCCAGAGCTGAGATATTTTGCATGTAGCAACGGCAAGTGGTCACCTACATAATTCCTGCCAATCATGCCCTGGGGTCCAAATTGGCGAACCCACGGCCCCTTAGCTCCCAAAGACGCATAATGAATAAAAAGCTTCAAAAATCTTCTTCTCTGAAACCACAGGGCCCAGAGCTTAGATATTTAGCATGTAGCAACGGCCAGTGGTCACCTACATAATTCCTGCCAATCATGCCCCTGGGTTCCAAATGGGCGACGCCCCGGGGCCCCATCGCTCCCATAGACTCATAATGGAACAAAAAGCTTCAAAAATCTTCTTCTCTGAAACCACAGGGCCCAGAGCTTAGATATTTAGCATGTAGCAATGGCAAGTGGTCACCTACATAATTGCTGCCAATCATGCCCCTGGGGTCCAAACTGGCCACGCCCCGGGGCCCTTTAGCTCCTATAGACTCATAATGGAAAAAAGCTTAAAAAATCTTCTTCTCTGAAACCACAGGACCCAGAGCTGAGGTATTTGGCATGTAGCAACGGCAAGTGGTCACCTACATAAATCCTGCCAATCATGCCCCTAGGGTCCAAATGGGCCATGCCCCGGGGCCCCTTAGCTCATATAGACTAATAATTGAAAAAAAAAAAAAGCTTCATAAATCTTCTTCTCTGAAACCACAGGGCCCAGAGTTTAGATATTTAGCATGTACCAACGGCAAGTGGTCACCTACATAAATCCTGCCAATCATGCCCCTGGGGTCCAAATGGGCCACACACCGGGGCCCCTTTGCTCCCATAGACTCATATAAAAAAGCTTAAAAAATCTTCTCTGAAACCACAGCACCCAGAGCTTAGATATTTAGCAGGTAGCAACGGCAAGTGGTCACCTTCATAATTCCTGCCAATCATGCCCCTGGGGTCCAAAAGGGCCACACCCTGGGGCCCCTTAGCTCATAATGGACAAAAAAACTTCAAAAATCTTCTTCTCTGAAAACACAGGGCCCAGAGCTTAGATATTTAGCATGTAGCAATGACAAGTGGTCACCTACATAAATCCTGCCAATCATTCCTGTGGGGTCCAAATGGGCCACACCCAGGGGCCCCTTAGCTCCCATAGACTCATAATGGAAAAAAGCTTCAAAAAACTTCTTCTCTGAAACCACAGGGCCCAGAGCTTGGATATTTACCATGTAGCAATGACAAGTGGTCACCTACATAAATCCTGCCAATCATGCCCCTGGGGTCCAAATGGGCCACACACCGGGGCCCCTTTGCTCCCATAGACTCATATAAAAAAAGCTTAAAAAATCTTCTTCTCTGAAACCACAGCACCCAGAGCTTAGATATTTAGCAGGTAGCAACGGCAAGTGGTCACCTTCATAATTCCTGCCAATCATGCCCCTGGGGTCCAAAAGGGCCACACCCCGGGGCCCCTTAGCTCATAATGGACAAAAAAAACTTAAAAAATCTTCTTCTCTGAAACCACAGGGCCCAGAGCTTGGATATTTACCATGTAGCAATGACAAGTGGTCACCTACATAAATCCTGCCAATCATGCCCCTGGGGTCCAAATGGGCCACACCCTGGGACCCCCTTAGCTCCCATAGACTCATAATGGAAAAAAAAAAACTTCAAAAATCTTCTCCTCTGAAACCACAGGGCCCAGAGCTTAGATATTTAGCATGTAGCAACAGCAAGTGGCCACCTACATATTTCCTGCTAATCATGCCCCTGGGGTCCAAATGGGCCACGCCCCGGGGCCCCTTAGCTCCCATAGACTCATAATGGAAAAAAGCTTCAAAAATGTTCTTCTCAGAAACTGTGAAGCACAGAACTTAGATATTTAGTATCTAGCAACATAAAATAGCCATCTACATAAATCCTGTTAACCCTGTCCCTGTGGTCAAAATTGGCCACGCCCGAGCTCATCACCTCCAATAGACTTATAATGGAAAAAACACTTAAAAAATCTTCTTCTATGAAACCATAAGGCCCAGAGCTTAGATTTTTAGTTTGTAGCAATGTCAAGTGGCCACCTACATAAATCCTGCCAGTTATGCCCCTGGGATCCAAATTGGCCCCACCCCAGGGTTCTTTAGCTTCCATAGAATTGGAGAAACTTCAAAAATCTTCTTCTCTGAAACCACAGGGCCCTTATAATGAAAAAAAAAAAAGAAAAGAAAAAAAAAACACTTAAAATGGGGAAAAAAATCTTCAAAAATCTTCTTCTCTGAAACCATAAGTCCCAGAGCTTAGGTATTTAGTGGTCGCCTACATGAATCATGCCCCTGGGGTCCAAATCCTGTGGCCCCTTAACTCAAACAAACTTATAATGGAAAAAGCTTCAAACATCTTCTTTGAAACCATGAAGTACAGACCTTAGATATTTAGTATATAGCAACACAAAATGGTCGCCTACATAAATCCTGCCAACCGTGCCCTTTGGGTCAAAATTGGCCAAGCCCCAGGGCTCATTAGCTTCTATAGACTTATACTGGAAAAAACTTAAAAAAATCTTTTTCTCCAAAACCATAAGGCACAGATTTTGTTTGATTTGAGGTTTTACATCCACGACAACACTGTATAGGTCATTTTGGAGATGTCTCTTCCAATTTTGTGGGACTTTTACAAGACATTGAGATGAAATTACATCTCCAGCCCTGTCGCCCAATGAAACCAGTAGGTTTTATAAGCATGGACACTGCTTTGCCTGAGCTTAGATATTTAGTATGTAGCAATGTCAAGTGGTCTCCTACACTAATGATTTTCTTGTACACAGGTGAGCGATATAGGGCCATTGGGACCTCTTGTTGAGTATCTGAACAAAATCATCTGTACCCTGTATTGTTGTTATTGAAGTCCAGACAATAGTAAGACTGATCAGGGTGTTCATCAAAGAATATGGTTAATAAGAACCTTTTGCTGTCTTCACCTATCCATGATATTATAATGTTATTGGAATGTTTATTTAGTTTGAAATATGCTTGAAAGACCCTGATTGAAAAAAAGCAAGCTTGAATTTTAGGTCAGTCAGTCACAAGCAAGCAAATAGAACTGGTAAAATTTGTGTGCATACAGATTTTTCTTACTTTTGCTCAAGATATAGATTGTGGGTGCTCATTAAAACTGTCTGTATCACGCAGGTATTACGAGAACTCATACGCAGGTATTACGAGAACTCATACTCTCATTTTTTAGAGCGGAAAAAGAAAGCTGTTATATACCCTCAAAACAATAACAATATGAAAGTGGGTTCTTCTGCCGCGGTTTATTTTTTGTTATGGTTTGACTTTGAGTGTTTGTATAGCTTAAATTATTTTGTTTTGGATAGCCAATTGGCCATTTTGTGGGAAAGTAACTGTCCTTTTGGTTTTCTGCCTTTGATGTTTCCATTAGGGTCTGGTTGTTTCATGTTTGTGTTTCTTTCCCTTTGGTGTCTCTGATGGGAGCTGTGGGTTAATTGTATCGATTCCTAATCATTACCTTCACTTCTAATTTGAGTGAGCATACATTGCATAGATTTGTTAATGATATCATATTGGATGAGAGTAAAAAAGAAAAAGAAAAAAAAAAAACAATTTTTTTTTTGTCTTTTTTTTTTTGTCAGTAATTAATCCTGGAAAAAAGGTTATGGTGCAATTAGGTGTAATTTTGATGTGCTTATATGCTTACCACAAATACAAGAAGTGTCCATCCAGGGTCAACATTATTTCAGAAGAGGATGTTTGCCATAATGTAAAATAGACGATAAAATTGCAAATTGAAGAGCTGATTGGAGATTAATTGGTTTAATATAGGATTTTCCTTAAAAATCTGACACTTTTTAATAAGCATCTTTTTCATACCTTCCTAAATATTAAGCATTTCTGTGGCAAAGACATTTACTTGATGGCAAATACTGCAGACCTTAATCAGATTGTTCCTTTAGGAACAGACAGATCTCTTGGTCAACATTATTTGGTCATGTAAATGTGCCAAAGTTTTGGATAAAGTGATTACTTCATCATTTTAGCAAGTCCATGCAGTGAAAATCCTTGTAAACCCCACTTTATAGGGAGAAAAGTCGGGCATTATTGTCTTATTTCCACACCAAATCATAGATTGTAGGCACTTGATTGAAAATGAAGCTGTTCTAATGAGAACCCTTGTTCTATATGTGCAAGTTTCATCTGAAAAATGTGCCCCCCCCCCCACCCCCCGCCATCTGAGCTTAAGAAGTAGACTATGCTGCTGGGTGCTTCAATGCAGGGCTGAAACCAACCGCACATGAGTACTAGTAAACCATTTAGTGGTCTAAGCCTGCCAAGGTAAAGTGTTGTGGGGCAGACCGTCCATGCTCATAAACCCTAATGGTTTCATGTGGCTTAAAATGTCATTATACCCCCGCAAACGAAGTTTGAAGGGGGTATATAGGAGTCAGCTTGTCGTCGTCTGTCGTCGGTCCGTTACAAATCGTCTGTCGTCGGTCCGTTACAAAAAACTTTAACATTGCTCATAACTTCCTTATTCTTTGACCGATTTCTATAATATTCACACACCACACACCTTGCCACTAGTACTTAAGATTGATATACACAAACCTGACCTTGACCTTTACGTTGACCTTCCTCAAGGTCAAATACTTGTAAAAATTTGTCGGTAGCGGGGGTATAATTGGCGTCCGTTAGGCGGCAGCTCTAGTTTCATCTCAATGTCGGGTAAAAGTCCCACATAGTTGGAAGCAATGTCTCCAAAAATGACATTAATATTGATGAAGGGGACGTTAAATCTCAATTCAAACAAATCATCCGAAAATGGTGTTTCTTCGCGTATAAAATATTGCCTTATTATTACATAGGCGTGTTATCATACTGTTATCATTCCATTTATGAAATAATATTTTTCATGGAAGACAAGAACAAAAAAGATACTGTATCCTGATATATATTCCAGGACTCTTACATATAAGGTGGCTATTCAAAGAGTAATCTGTGTTATTGTGGGTAATATAAGAATCTTATATATGGGTGTGAGGGATGGATGGAAAAATCGGTCCCGAGGGACACTGTCCGGCATCATGAGGATTGCCGAGTGATGCCTGATAGTGATCCCGAGGGACGATTTTTCTATCCACCCCTCACGCCCATATTGGATTCTTTTCTTGCATACCTTCCATTTCTTAGCGCGGATTTTTAGTGCTGCAGTTGCTTCGGTTACCAACGTCCGCCATATTGTGTTGACACTGCAGGAATGTTTAGTATCGTCTCGTAACGTGCGGTGACGTCAGACTTAACGACGGCGCATACGAGGTCGTAATCAACCAGTGCATTTATCAAACAGGCGATTATATTGGATTTTGGGTCGGAACACCAGGGTCAGAACATAAATTTCTATCCCAGGGTAAAATCACAGATTTCCTTGTCTGGTGTGCAAGAAAAACATTTCTGTGAACTTCATAGCAGGTATATTTTTTATTATGATGCTTGCTAATCTCTGTGTCATATCAAGTAGAAACTTGCTTTTTAGCTCACCTGAGCACGAAGTGCTCAAGGTGAGCTATTGTGATTGGTCTTTGGCCGTCGTCCGTCCGTGCTTCCATCGTCAACTTTTGCTTTAAACGACTTCTTCTCCAAAACTGCTGGACTGATTTTGAAATAATTTCACAAGAATGTTCCATGGATGACCCTCTACCAAAATTGCGCAAATCGTTCCGCTCGGGTGATCAAGATGGCCACCAGAGCTAAAAATAAAAAAAAAACTTTAAACGACTTCTCCAGCTTAACCAGTGCATGGAGTTTGAAATAATTTCACAAGAAGGTTCCTTAAGTGACCCTCAAACCGTTCTGCTCGGCTGAACAAGATGGCCGCCAGAGCTAAAAAAAAAGAAAAAACCTTTAAACGACTCCCTTCGCCTCAACCAGTGAATGGATTTCCAAATAATTTCACAGGAATGTTCCTTGGGTGACCTGCTACCACAATTGCTCAAATCTTTCCACTCGGTTGAACAAGATGGCCAGCAGAGCTAAAAATAGAAAAACCTTTCAACGGCTTCTCCTCTTTAACCAGTGCATTGATTTTGAAATAATTTCACAGGTAGGTTCCTTGGGTGACCCTCTGCCAAAATTGCTCAAACCGTTCTGCTCGGCTGAACAAGGTGGCCGCTAAAGCTAAAAATAGAAAAACCTTTAAACGACTTCTTCTCCTTAACCGGTGAATGGATTTCAAAATAATGTCACAGGAAGTGCCTTGGGTGACCCTCTACCAAAATTGCTCAAACCGTTCTGCTCAGATGAACAAGGTGGCCGCCATAGCTAAAAATAGAAAAACCTTTAAATGTCTTCTCCTTAACCAGTGGATGGATTTCAAAATAATTTTACAGGAATGTTCCTTGGGTGACCCTCAACCAGTGTTATTGATAAGCTTTTGCCCGAGGAGTACTGTTAATCCTTCAACCAAAGACATAGGCGTATCCTGTGATTCTTTGAGAGTATCGGTACTCCTAAATTCGAAACTAGGGTCGTATCTTCACCTGTCATCACAGGATGGCTGCTAAGTGCACTTATATTAATTTCAGACGTGGCAATGGCCATATGTATAAGACGCTAAACACATATTCAATCATCGTAACATACCGATATACATTTTCATGTTAATAAGCTGGCGGACAGCAAAATGATGAATTACTTTTTCTTCTAAAGAATGTAAATCCAGCCAATGTGGTCGTATTCTTCGCATGTGTCTTTGGAATTTCCCAGACGCTATTGAAGGCTCGTTTTGATCAGACTGTGCAGGCTGGTCGGAGTCTTCAGCTGTCACACAGATCATACTGTCATCAAAACGTTTTCAAACCCATGTTTGTGTCTGCAGCGGCCTTAAGTGCTACGCATTCAAAGGCGAGGGAAAATCTCCTCTAATTGTAGCAACTGCATGCGATTGGTAAAAGGCGAGAAATTCAGCGCACAGCAAAAATACAATAAAACGTGCGACCAGTGAAGACTCAGATCAGCAAGCGCATCTGTGAAAGCTAATCAGTCCGTCCCAGTTGCTGTGTTTGCGTTCTTTTATGACGCGCCGCCAGTCATTCTGCTTAATGTTGAAAGACGCCGGCGAGACATCTTAGGGTGTTAATTAAATCGGCTACTTGAGAGATAGCGGTAAATAAGCATGCGCTGCTGACCTTACCATTAGATATATGAGTACCCAAGTATTACAGGTTAATCCTGCCATTGTGACTCAATAAATATAATTTTGGTCAAATGTATATGGAACACGGGGGTGCAGCGGTGGTTCTATCTCGGATGTGCATTGACGACAATGTTAGCACAAGCTACCCTGACCAGCAGAATGAGTCACCACAGTTAGCTCTCTGACACTGAATATGCCATTGAGCTATTTTAGTAACTTGGCTCAAGTAGAAAAAGCCATGCATTTGATTTTTTTTCTTGCGTTTTTCCGGAGAAACTTTGTCAGGTTCTCCACAAACTTAACTTTTAATCGTCTGCGCGTCTGTTTTGATATTTAATTCCTGACTACATGACAATGTGAATCTGTAGATCTGTCCAACCCATTTTTTTTCCTCGAAGATGACACTCCTTCGAAGTCAATGTGGTTGCCTAACAATATTCAGGATCGTATTTTTATGCACGCTTGTCATAAAGTTACTGTTCATGCTTCAGGCGTTGTTAATAAAGTTAATAATGCGGCGGCTTTCCCTTAGATAATAAATACCGCTATGTAATCACGCATCAATAATCGGTTTCCTAATCATGTTGATAGTTGTCATAACTTGAGGCAGATTAAATATAAGCTCAGTATATGATCGTCAAAAGGTAAGGTTGAAGGGTTTCAGCGTAATTAAAACAAATGCCATCATTCATGAATGGATGAATTTCGAATCGTTCTTGAAAATTGGAACAGTTTTTGTTGAAGACTATGATGCGGCGAAAATTACCGCAATTTCGATTGCTTTTTGTCAGGCCTCACGTTTATTTTTTGTTTTTGTTTTTCCATTGCCGATACGACTGCAATGGAATGACCTTGGCGTATCGCCAATTTGACGGTCGTATTTGGTACGACTGTTTCTTCATTTCTAGTCGTATTTGCTCGATTTTAGAGTCGTATTTACGACGATACGACCCTTATCAATTACTCTGCCCTCAACCAAAATTGCTCAAACTGTCCTGCTCAGATTAACAAGATGGCCAGCAGAGCTAAAAATAGAAAAACCTTTAAAAGACTTCTCTTCCTTAACCATTGGACCGATTTTGAAATAATTGCACAAGAATGTTCCTTGGGTGACCCTCTACTGAAATTGCTCAAACTGCTCCGCTCAGATGAATAAGATGGCCGCCAGGGCTAAAAATAGAAAAAACTTTAATCCACTTCTGCTCCTTAACCAGTGTATGGATTTCGATTTAATTTCACAGGAATGTTCCTTGAGTGACCCTCTACCAATATTGCTCAAACTGTTCCGATTGGATGAACTAGATAGACACCAGAGCTAAAAATACAAAAACCTTTAAATGACATCTCCTTAACCAGTGGATGGATTTTGAAATAATTTCACAGGAATGTTTCTAAGGTGACCTCATACCAAAATTGCTCAAAGCGTTCTGCTCGGCTGACCAGAGCTAAAAATAGAGAAACCTTTAAACGACTTTTTCTCCTTAACCAGTGGATGGATATCAAAATTGTTTCACAGGAATGTTTCTTGGGTGACCCTCTATTAAAATTGTTCAAACAATTCTGCTTGGTTGAAAAAGGTGGCCGCCAGAGCAAATAATAAACTTTTTAATAACTTCTGCTTAACCAGTGGATGGATTTAGAATTAATTTCATAGGAATGTTCCTTAGGTGACCTTCTTCCAAAATTGCTCTAACCGTTATGCTTGGATGAATAAGATTGCTACCAGTGCTAAAATTATAAAAACCTCCTTGGGTCAATCAAAATTGCTCAAACCCTCTAGTCCACCATATATTGCCTACAATTTCATTTGTACAATACGGATCAGGTGAGTGATCCAGGGCCACCATGGCCCTCTTGTTATTTTATACTTTGCAGTGAAATCAATGCATATCTGAAACAACTTAAGATAATATTGTGAAAATATACGAAATTCTCACACTGTGAAAATCAGTATGACCTTCGTTATTGTCCCCCGCCTTTTCAGGGAAAAGCGAGGGACATAGTATTCGGCTTCCCGTTATGCGTGGTGCGTGGTTCCGAGTTTGTAGTAGGTACCTTGTGAGCCCAACTCCTCCTACAGTTTTAAACCGATCCTTTTGAGATTTTACACATGTTTTTATCATGGTCTGAAGATGTGCATGTGCTTTTTTCAGAATCTTCAAAATATTGTTTTTTCACTTTTTTCACATTTTAGCTCACCTGAGCCAAAGGCTCATAGGAGAGCTTATAGTATGGTAAGGCTCCGTTGTCTGTTGTCTGTCAACATTTTCAAAAATCTTCTGCTCTGAAACCACAAGGCCGATTGGAGTCATATTTCATGTGGAGCATTCATGGGATGGGACAACGAATGTTTGTTTGCAGGGTCCAGGTCATGTGACCATGTTAGACATTTAATGTATATGACCTATACGCCCTTGGAGTCTGCCAAACTAGTAGAAATGTAAAAATGGCACTTTTTTAGCTCACCTGTCATGTAATGATGACCTGAGCTGTTGGGATCACTTTTCATCCGTCGTGCGTGCGTCCGTGCGTAAACAATTTCTTCAAACCACATCTCCTCCTAAACCACTGATTGGATTTTGATCAAACTTCACAGGAATGATCCTTAGATTGTCCCCTTTTTAAGTTGTTCAAATGGTTCCGGTCCATTGCATATCAAGGTCACGGGAGCCAAAAATATTTTTTTTTGTAAAGAAAACTTAAAAAATCTTCTACTCTGAAACCGCAAGGCCCAAGTCTTTGATATTTGGTGTGTAGCTTCATGTAGTGGACCTCTACCAATATTGTTCAAATTATAGCCTACTCTGAAACCGCAAGGCCCAAGTCTTTGATATTTGGTGTGTAGCTTCATGTAGTGGACCTCTACCAATATTGTTCAAATTATAGCCCTGGGACCAAAATGCCCCTCCCCCAGGACCCTTTGGTTTTACATAGACTTACATAGGGAAAAGCTTTGAAAATCTTCTTGGTTTAAGCGTTTATTTCTTTGTATAACATACATATAGTACAATACAAATGAAGATGAATCATTAAGTACAATTATACAGTGGGATTCAGAAGAAAGTCTACTGACTTATGAAGATCTGTCTCCCTGCCCCGGGGCTCTTTGGTTTTACGTAGTCTTATATAGGGCAAACCTTTAAAAATCTTCTTGTCTGAAACCAGAAGGCTCAGGTGTTTGATATATGGTATGAAGCTTCGTCTTGTGGACCTCTATCACGATTGTTCAAATTATAGATCTGGGGACAAAAATGCCCCTGCCCCTGGGCCCTTTGGTTTTACATTGACTTATATAAGAAAAATCTTAAAAAATCTTCTCCTCTGAAACCTCAAGGCCCAGGTCTTTGATATTTGGTGTGTAGCTTCATCTAGTGAACCTCTACCAGATTGTTCAAATTATAGCCCTAGGGCCAAAAATGCCCCCGCCCCAGGACCCTTTGGTTATACATAGGCTTACATAGGGAAAACCTTTAAAAATCTTGTCTGAGACCAGAAGGCTCAGGTGTTTGATATTTGGTATGAAGCTTCATCTTGTGGACCTTTATCAAGATTGTTCAAATTATAGCCCATGGGCCAAAAATGTCCCCGCCCCGGGGCCCTTTGGTTTTATATTGACTTATATACGGAAAACCTTTGAAAATCTTCTTGTCTGAAACCAGAAGGCTCTGAGTTCCTTGATATTTGGTATGAAGCCTTGTGTAGTGGACCTCGACTAAGGTTGTTTAAATTATAGGCATGAGGCCAAAAATGGCTCCGCCGCCTGGGCCCACTGGTTTTACCTAGACTTATACACATGTATAAGGAAAATCTTTAAAAATCTTCTTGCCTGAAACCAGAAAGCTCAGGTCTTTGATTTTTGGTATGAAGCTTTGTGTAGTAGACCTCTACCAAGATTGCTCAAATTATAGCCCTGGGGCAAAAAATGGGCCCGACCCAGGCCCCACTGGTTTTACATAGACTTATATAGGGAAATCTTTAAAAATCTTCTTGTTTGAAACCAGAACTTTTTCACTTGCTCCGGTCTTTGATATTTGGTATGAAGCTTCATCTAGTGGACCTCTACCAAATTTTAGCCCTGGGGCCAAAAATGGGCCCATCCTGGGCCCACTTGTTTTACATAGACTTATATTGGGAAAACCTTTGAAAATCTTCTTGTCTGAAACCAGAAGGCCAAGGTCTTTGATATTTGGTATGAAGCTTCGTCTTGTGGATATCTACCAAGATTGTTCAAGTTATAGCCTTGGGGCCAAAAATGGCCCCGCCTCGGGGCCCACAGGTTTTATATATAGACTTATATAAGGAAAACCTTTAAAAATCTTCTTGTTTGAAACCAGAAGTCTCCTGTCTTTGATATTTGGTATGAAGCTTCACCTTTTAGACCTCCCTCAAGATTATGCAAATTATAGCCCGGGGGCCAATAATTTCCCTCCCCGGGACCCACTTGTTACACTATGGATCTTTTGAGCGATCCAGGGCCATCATGGCCCTCTTGTAATGAATTTTGATTATCATGCCAAGATTTTCTGATGTTTTGGCTCATCAAAGCAACACAGGCACACAGCTCATAGACGCAGCTCAGAGACTCAACTCAGCATTTTAGTATATGCAAATATATGTAGGTACATTTTCAGAGCAGGCGACTTTTTCCAACATTTCTCCATTACAAACGAGCATGACTTAAAAAGAAATTATCCTTATATGGGCCCCGTCAAGCGATTTTGGTACTTATTGCCTATACGAGCAGCGAAGGTTCAGGCGAGCCTGCGCATCCGCGCAGTCTCGCCAGAACCTTCGCTGCTCGCTCATACAAGCAGTGAATCAAGAGGAACCTTCAGACAGAAAGCCATATCTCTGGCCCCTCTGAATGGCTGGGCATGCGCAGTTAAAACTTGTCATGACGGAATGCTCGAAGACACAAATTCGCTTGGCGGGGCTCATATGGAAGGTAATTCGAGAGAAATATTACCTCAGGAAAAGCCACGAACCCAGAGCACAACAATCCTATGCCACCAAAAGAAGTGACATGACAGCACTTACAAGAAAACAAGAAAAACAAAACGCAGGCAGGAGCACACAAAGCTCCAAAGCAATAACCGTCTCAGGACAGTCAATAGAAAAGCTACTGGGAGCTCAGGCCTCATATTTTTCAGGCATTTGCAGGATTTCAGGCTTTTAGAGCTTGATTTTTTCTTGATTTCAGGCTATTTAGACTTTTCGTCCTATATTCTGTATAAAATGACAAATTATTTAGCCGCACCCATTTCTGATATCACCAATCAGATTACTTGATATAATGTATTTGTTTAGTCCACAAACTGCATTGCAAACAGTGTAGATCCTGATCAGATCCACTGTTTGTAAAGGTTATGGTTGTCATGTTCAGCAGGATGAGGGTTAAGGCTGCAAAATCGAGCCTTTCAGGCATGGAAAAGCTTGGTCAGTATGAGGCCTGGGAGCTTCAGCTCTGAATATGTGCATTTTCAACCTTCGCTTTCCAAAGCAGATTCCTCAAAATTGCAATACCAAATTGACCCCATCGCCCCACCCATCTGGGCTTGGAGAAATAGATTGGGCTGCATGGTGCTTCCATGCAGAGCTGAATCTGAACACACCCGAGTACTGGTAAACTGCCTAGAAGGACTGAGCCTGCATAGGCAAAGCGGTGTGAGTTCAGATTACTACTAAAATTGTCCCAATGCATATAAGCCTTCTGGTTTCATTGGGGGGCAGTGCTTGAGATGTCAAATTTCACCTCAATGTCGGGTAGAAGTCCCACAAAATTGGAAGCAACATCTCCAAAATGACCCAAATAGTGTTGACGGGGATGTTAAAACCCAATCCAAAGAAACAAAACCAAATTGACCCCATAGAGGAATCCTTGACCACCTGTGAGACTCCATGGAGGAATCCTAGACCACCATTGAGACATAACAGCAACATACAGAGTAAACCACAATATGTAGGCTAATCGGGGTCTTCACTACTCGCACATCTTTATGGGACTTCTGCCTTGCGCCGGCTCATATATAAAAAACGTAACTTCGGTTATGCCAAATTCAGCAACTGTTGACATCTACGTCACACTAATGTAGAACCAGTGCTTCAGCTGAAGTGCAAGACCCGCCGGATGCTTTTAGCTTTATGAGTGTTACCATATATGGGTATGGCGGCCATTTTGGTCATGTGATCTGGACCTAAAACAGTTCCCCCAATAAATGCACCTTATCGTAAGGAGCAAAAATATATCTTATACTTTAGTATTGTATTCTGAATCGTTTGCAGGATAAAATGCATTCTCACTTTTACAATACAAAAGCATATGTGTCAAAGTTTGACCTAGGCACAAAGGAGGTCAAGGTCAACCCAGGGTCACCATTTTAGCAATTTATGATGGGCCTACGTCCCAGATGCTATTTATCAAGTTTCGTGGAAATCTGCCCAATGGTTCTGGAGAAGACTATTTTTGAAGGGTTTTTACCATATATGGCTTGGCGGTCATTTTGGTCATGTGACCTGGACCCCATGAGCAAATTTTGGTTCCCCCCATCCTATAGACGCTCCATAGAGGCTGCATATGAAATTTGACTTCAATCGGCCCAACGGTTTCTGAGGAGAAGCAGTTCGAAAATTTTCACATTTTTCGCCTCGGCGAGGCTATACTAAATGGATATAATATTTCGCAAGTTCATTGGTTAGATCTCATTGATATCTATCAGTATGCCAAAAATTGTTTAAATATTCCAAGCGGTTAAGTCACTATCACCAATTTTCACAAACGGGTTACGGACGGACAGACAGACAGACCATATATGGCTTTGCGGCCATTTTGGTCATGTGACCTGGACCCCATGAGCAAATTTTGGTTTCCCCCATCCCATAGAGGCTCCATATGAAATTTGACTTCAATCGGCCCAACGGTTTCCGAGGAGAAGCAGTTCGAAAATTTTCACATTTTTCGCCTTGGCGAGGCTGTACTTAATGGAATGTAATATTTTGCAAGTTCATTGGTTAGATCTCATTGATATCTATCAGTATGCCAAAAATTATTTAAATATTCCAAGGGGGTTAAGTCACTATCACCAATTTTCACAAACGGGTTACGGACGGACAGACTGACAGAATGACACGGTGATTTTAGGGCACTCTTAGAAAATCAACTGACTTCAGTCGGTCGCTTATTCTGCGGGTTGTGCAATTATAAACATTGTTATCTTGAAAAATCCAAGATGGATGAAATTGGTTGCTAAAAAAGGAGGGGGAGTGAATTATAATTCCAGTGTGTCTTTATTCATTTCAAACTTATATTTACCCGCTTTGTGGATACATATATACAGGATAGTTACTTTTTGGGTTGATTTATCGATAAAAAAAGTAAATTTTCTTTTTATTTTATGCGCGACTTTGGCTATGTACTGTAATTAACAGTTGTTTGTAACATGTTTCACACATGTGGAAATTCTGTTGTTTTCAAGTTCCATACCTGTGATACCTCCCTCACCAGGAGGGAGACTAATATTTGCACAATTTATGCTAAATTTTAGTAAAATTTTGGAGTCTCCCTCATTTGAACTGAGAATTTCCCTATATATTCTTTACATCTCCTTCATCACAATGACAAATCTCCCTCATATACTTAAAAAAATTATCACAGGTATGTTCAACACACTTGATGAAATACGTTTTCAACACATTCGATGAAATATTGGTATTTATCAGTTACCCCCTATATACATTGCATTGCAACGCATTGGCCTGATAAAGATATGCTATCTCAGGTCAAGTGAGCTTTATCACGTCAACATGACATTGCACTTTTATGAATGAACTGGACCACTGAAAAAATGACAAAAATGTTATTGCTACTGAGAAAAATGGAAAATTACATGAAAAAAAAATATCATAGGAACAATATGGTCAGCTGATACTAAATATATCGACCGCCAGAATGCTGGGACGCACTGAGGACCATATCAATAACTGATAGTAAATTGCTAATCTAAGATCGTACAAGGGGATAAACTGATAAATAGAATACCAGATTCGTATCATTTGATATCAAGTTTATCAAGCTCGGCTTCGAGAATGCATGTAGAATCGCTCGGCAAGCCTCGCGATTCTACAAGCGTTCTCTAAGCCTTGCCTGATAAACTTGATATCAAAAGACACTCACCTGGTATTCTCTATTTATTACATTTTCATAAATGATTTACTGAGATTTCTTAGTGAAGTGAGTGAATTACTTCATTTCGAATTTTTTGACGTCATAATAGCTAGGCAACGTTGCTGACGTAGTTTGTAACAACATTATCAACAGTTGATGTTTGGCACAAAGTCTGATAAAATCATAGAAATCTGACTCAATTTTCGTGTTCATTTGAATTTTTATGAGGAAAGACCTGGAACACGAAGAAAAAGTATGATTTTCTTGATAACACAGTTCTACTTTTATGACATTGTTGCATCTGTTTTTTGCTTTGAAATGAAAATGAGATGGTGACTGATTTTCAAACTAAACCATGCCTCATGAAATCAATGCCCTGACTTAAACTATTTAGGTTGGAGATCAGAATGGTTGAATTTGAAAATTCTAAGGTAAAACATTAATGGAAATTTAATAAACACTTTATTTTGTTGGAAGGGTTTTTTTAAAAAAAAAATCCGTCCTTTAGAATAGCGATGTCCGGGCGGGTGTCGGTTGGGCGGGCGTCGTCCGAGGTTTACCTATTGGTCAACCTTTTTAGCTCACCAGAGCCAAAGGCTCCGGGGGAGCTTATAGGATAGGCAGTTGTCCGTCGCGGTGTCGTCGTCGTCGTATGTCGTATGTCTGGTGTCAACACTTTTAAACATCTTCTCCTCTGAAGCAACTGGGCCGATTGGGCCCAAATTTTATCTGTAGCATCCTTGGGCTGGGGGATTGAAAGTTTATGTTTTTATGAAAATCGGCTCATTAGTTTGGTTGCTATGGCAACTTAGAGTTTCCATAGACTTATAATGGGGAATATTGAAAAATGGCATTTACTGCCAAGTCATTGCAGATATTTTGACAAAACTTTTATAGAAAAGTTTCTTGAGTAAACTCCTCTCAACCATATGCTTTTATGCCAACCTGAGGGTCCCCCAGGTTGTGCCTGGGCCATGCCCCACCCCCTCCACTTCATAAAAGGCCATATATATCACAGAAACCATTCAGATCCCGACCCCTAAACCATATATATTCTTGTTCCTATTGATAAGACGCATTCAGTGACACCAGCCTGTGGGTCCTCAGGGATGCGCCAAGGCCATGACCCACCCCCTCCACTTAATAAAAGGCCCAATATCTTGGAAACCTTTCAGATCCCCACCCCTAAACCACATAATTATATTCTTGTTCCTTATGATAAGACCCATTCAGTGACATCAACCTGGGAGTCCCCGGGATGCGCCGGGGCCATGCCCAACCCCCTCCATTTCATAAAAGGCCCAATATCTTGGAAACCTTACAGATCCCCACCCCTAAACCATATATATTCTTGTTCCTATTGATAAGACGCATTCAGTGACACCAGCCTGTGGATCCTCAGGGATGCGCCGAGGCCATGACCCACCCCCTCCACTTAATAAAAGGCCCAATATCTTGGAAACCATTCAGATCCCCACCCCTAAACCATATATATTCTTGTTCCTTATGATAAGACCCATTCAGTGACATCAACCTGGGAGTCCCCGGGATGCGCTGGGGCCATGCCCAACCCCCTCCATTTCCAAAGAGGCACAATATCTTGGAAACCTTACAGATCCCCACCCCTAAACCATATATATTCTTGATCCTTATGATAAGACACATTCATTGACACCAACCTGGGGGTCCTCAGGGATGCGCCGGGGCCTTGCCCCACCCCTTCACTCCACAAAAGGCAATATATCTCAGAAACTGTTCAGATCCTCACCCCTAAACAATATATATTCTTGTTCATTGTGATAAGACGCATTCAGTGACACCAACCTGGGGGTCCCCAGGGATGTGCTGGGGCCATGCCCAACCCCCTCCATTTCATAATCTCTCAATATCTGGGAAACCCTACAGATGGCTACCCCTAAACCATATATATTCTTGTTCCTTATGATAAGACACATTAATTGACACCAACCTGGGAGTCTCCCGGGGCCTTGCCCCACCCCTTCCACTTCAAAAAAGGCCTTATGTCTCAGAAACTGTTCTTAGCCCCACCCTAAATCCATATATATTCATCTTCCTTATGATAAGACGCATTCAGTGACACCAGCTTGGGAGTCCCCAGGGCATGCCCAGGCCATGCCCCATCGCTTTACTTCATTAAAAGCCATATATCTCAGAAATAGTTCAGATCCCCACCCCTAAACCATATACTTGTTCCTTATGATAAGACTCGTTCAATCACACCAACCTGTGGGTCACTTTGTGCTGAGGCAATGTGCCCCACCCTTCCACTTCATAAAAGGCTTTATATTTCAGAAACCATTCAAATCCCCACCCCATAATCATGTATGTTCTTGTTCATTATTATTTGCACACCTACTGTAGGGGGGTTCGCAGGGGCCATTCCTATCCTTTCCACTTCATAAAAGGGCCTCAAATCTCAGAAACCGTTCAGATTCCCACCCCTAAACCATATATATACTTGGTCCTTATGATAAGACACATTTAGGGACAACAATCTTGGGCTTTCCTGGGATCAACAGGGCATGCCCCAACTCCTCCACCACTTAAGAGGCCCTACAGATCCCCACTGCTAAACCATATATATTCTTATTCCTTATGATAAGACGCATTTAGTGATACCAACCAGGGCTCCATGCCCCACCCCCTCTACTTCATAAAAGGCCTAATGTTTCAGATACTGAGTCCACATGGGTGCTCATTTGGACATGGGGCTTCATTTGGTAGATTAAAATGATATCATGTTAAAATACATGGCTGTCATTGGGCCGTGCCCACCTGAGCTCTGGTGAGCATAGTGGCCCATGGGCCTCTTGTTTTAAAATGATATATTTCATTTTTTGTTTGATTGATTTCGTGTAAAAAACTCTTTCACTATCGCTCACTAGTTTTTTACTCAGAAACCATAGAACACTTGTGAATTATTTCAGCGTAATCGATAAAAAAATAGACAAATAAACTCTATTTAGCGAAAAGAAAAAGTAAATTTTCTTTTTGTTTTATATGAAACGCAAACCAGAAAAGTAGTCTGGGCTGCTACTGTTAAAGGAACAAGGTCATGTTATTTTTCATGGTGTGACAATTTTCACATTGTGAAAATATCATATATTTTTAAGTGTGAAAATATCATTTAAATTTGTTTCAGATATGCGTTGATTTCACTGCTAAGTATAAAATGAATTATAGGAATGAATTTCATTTTAGTGGATTTTATCGATGTGTAAACTCGGTTGAATCAGTCACAAATTGCATGAAGCCCGAAGCAAAGTTTATGAGTGATTCGCCAGAGTTTACACATTGATAAAATGCACAAAAATGATATTTCATTACTTATAATTCCAACTATATTATCGAAATATTAAAAATGCCATCAAAATGGTAATTTTTTAAGAATTTTTTCGATAGCTTAAGAATGAACCAATCAAGGGCCACGGCGGAAAGACTATTCCATTAGAAGATGCCATCTTTGAAAGAAACCCAAGCAAACAAAATGTCAAGTCTATAAACTCAGTTTATTTGTCTTCTTACATTTACGTTTTCAATAGTTTTCCATATTTAATTGAACGCTCTTGACATCGTTTATTTTCATTGAGGTAATAGACGGGTTCAAAACGTGTTCTTTGACATCAAGTAATGTTGCTACATGTGGCTATGTGATAAGTTCTGAGATTCTTGCTCATGGAATTTATCCAAGTATAAAACTTTTATTTCAACCAATCAAATCGCTCGAAATATACATAGTGATGGAGAATTGGATTTAAATATAGTTTTTAAAACCGACCTTTGTCACGAAATCTTTCTTCTTACATAGAATTAACATGTATCAAATGCATTGCATGTAGATTCCTACAGAATAACCTGCGCTGAAGAATTGGGGGATAACTGTATTCAAAATTATCATTTTGGGAGGTTAATAGGCGGTTTTATGGTCAGAAATTTCTTTTTACGGCAACGCACCAGCGGAGCCATAAAACTGAAATTGCGACCTTGACACTGATGATTTACCCCTCTAAATGACAATTTTGCAAAACAGTTATCCTCATTCTAATGCACTTAGTTTGTTGTTTAAGAAATAGATCAGCTCTAACTGTGATTTGTTGAGTAATAAATCACAGTTTGTCGGTCAGTTGTAAGTAGACAAATCATGCACGCTACGCGCTCGAGATTTGATCTACTTTACAACTGACCTCCAAAATATGATTTATTACTCTACAAATCACAGACTAGAGCTGATCTATTTTGATTCTAATGCTGAAAATCGGCAACAATGTTGTTTCCTTCAAAATCTCACAACTTTACGCCATTGTTAGAAGAAATCCCGCTAAAATTATCGACTGAAACACATGCATTTATATCCTTTTCTTACGTTTCAATGCGAGAAAATGACGTTATACCTCTAACGTCAAGGAAATCAACTAGTGACGTCATAAACTGGCAGTTTTAATGACGTCACTTGCCACGCTCTTTCGAGCTGTGATTTGTTGCAGAATAAAACACAGTCATTTTCCATTGCCTTGACAGGCACGTTGTGTTAGTATTTGTTATAAAATGTACTATTTTACACAAAACGCCAAGCGCTGTGAGCTCTGTCAAACCAAATGCCAGCCAATCAAACGCAACATTACGTGATGACATTGAGTTTCTGACTGTATATCACAGAGTATTCTGTCACTAATAATTAATGTTATCCAATCAGACGTCCCGTTATATACGCATGTGCATTAGAATCCTAGTTAACCAGTCACTCATGATGCCGACAGACAAGTAAAGCACCT
Source organism: Lucinisca nassula (assembly GCA_963580285.1). NCBI lineage: Eukaryota > Metazoa > Mollusca > Bivalvia > Lucinida > Lucinidae > Lucinisca > Lucinisca nassula. The sequence goes on along the minus strand of OY757026.1, from coordinate 58,414,650 downwards.
ATGTATGAATTAAGTCTGACAAGAAATAGGGTTGAACAGACAACAACAAAAAGGCATCAAAACAAACCTAAATGGCAAAAAATCTCTTTCGTGAAACAAATGCTGGAAGATATGTCGGATGTATCTGTTACAGATAATATAAGTTTCTGATATGGCGTTCTGTTGTAAATGGAGCATTATCAACCCTCGGAACAGAGGCTGCACTGAGATTCCACTCAGCACAATCATCCTGAGGGTTGAAAACGCCCATCTACATTTCCAACCCTTGGGGATAACCATGCTGAGGGGATCGGTTCCATTCAAAAAAGCCCATTTGCTTATTCAACCTGAGGGTTGGAAATGCCCAGCGACACAACAACACCATTTTAGATTTTTCTTCTTGCACAACACCAAGGAAAAGTTTCATTTTACTTTGTTTAATGCTTTGATTTCGCGCACTATACTTATGTTGTTTGCCTGGGTAGGAACACCAGACTAAGAACAGAATTTCTTGCACACCAGACAAGGAAATCCGTGATTTTACCCTGGGATAGAAATTTATGTTCTGACCCTGGTGTTCCGACCCAAATTGGAATATAATCGCGTGTTTGATAAATGCACTTCATATGCACCGTCGTTAAGGTTGACGTCACAGCACGTTACGTGATGTCACTAAACATTTCTGCAGTATCATCACAATATGGTGGACGATGGTAACCGAAGTGACTGCAGCATTAAAAAGCCGCACTAGGAAATGGAAGATATGCAAGAAAAAGAATCCTGTATGGGTGTGAGGAGCGGATGGAAAAATCCGTCCCAAGGGTCACTGTCCGGCATCTCAAGGCTTGCCGGACAGTGATCCCGAGGGACAGATTTTCCCATCCACCCCTCACACCCATATAAGATTCTTATATTCTCTCCCAGGCTAAAACCACAGATTTTCTTATTTGGTGTGCAATTAACTCTGTTTCTCATTCTTGTAGAGGAGTGTTCAGGTGGTTCGTCTGTAATGGTCCAACCACTTTTGGCTTTGAGTCTTGCCCTTCTCGCTGCACTGATCCAGTTTTAATCAAGGTATGTACGTATTTCAAATAAGAATTCTCATATCCATGCTCATTTTGAACTGTTTATTACATAGAGGATCTTACATTAGAGTTCATGTTGAGGAGAGTTCTTTAAGGAAAAGGGATGAAATGCTCGGCACAGCCTCGCATTTTATCCCTTTTCCTTAACTCGTTTAATAAATTCAATAATACATGAACACGAATGTAAGATTATACTTATCATATGACATTTAAAACGCATTTTATTCATGATTGTTTTACAAAAATGTCAATTTTTCGCCATTAGTAAACGCTACGTCGTTAAGGACGTCGTACATGTAACGTTAGGGGGCGCATCTAACTAATTTGCATAATTAATCCACTAGTGGATTACGGAATTTATTACTATAATGTTATTAATCAAGTAATTTCGTATTGGCCCAGGTACAGGTCCGAGGTCTGATACATTGGCCCGAGGCCGAAGGCCGAGGGCCAATGCAGCTGACGGAGGACCTGTAACTGGGTCGATGCGAAATTACTTGATTGATGACACTTTTATTAATTGACACAATTAAAAAAATGTGATTATTGATTTTTTGACCTCACTTGACCACAGTTAATATTGGTTGACCTGGTGTTAATACGGATGACCTCCGGTCAATACAGGATTGTCAATTAATAAATGGCGTTATTACACTCTCAGACGCAACGTCATATGATAAAAGAGTTTTTTTGTGAGTCTCACAAACAAAACTGTCACCTCATGAAAAACATTCCAGGTAAAAGTTGTCCCCAAGTTTTTACAAAAAAAATATATTAATACATGCGGGAACCTTGGTTACGTTTTGATAAGTGAAAATATTTCTTGTTCATTAATTTGCTTTATTACATATAAAAATATCATTTTTAAATTATTTTAAAAACAATAAGCAATTTTGAGCGCTTTTGAAACAAAGATAGATTATTTTGTAAGGTAAGCTGCGGCATTATGGTCAAGGAGATTGTCAGGCAAACCTTGTTAGCTCACCTGAGAACGAAGTGCTGATGGTGAGGTATTGTGATCAATGAATGTCCGTTGTGCATTGTCAACAATTTGATTTAAATGCAAACTCCTCCTAAACCCTTGGGCGAATTTGATTCAAACTCCACAGGAATGTTGCATCGGTGGCTCCATACCAAAATAGCTAAAATCGTTCCGCTTCGATGAACAAGATGGCCACCAGAGCTAAAAATAGAAAAATCTTTAAACCCCAACTCCTTCTATACCCTTTGGCCAATTCCATTCAAACTTCACAGAAAAGTTGCTTAGGTGACCCTTTACCAAAATAGATAAAACAGTCCTGCTCCAGTGAACAAAATGGCCGCGAGAGCTAAAAATAGAAAAACGTACATTTGCTTCAAACGTGAACTCCTCCTAAACCCTTGGGCCAATTAGATTCAAACTTCACAGGAATGTTGCCTGGGTGGCTCCATACCAAAATAGCTAAAATCATTCCGCTCCGATGAACAAGATGGCCGCCAGAGCAAAAAAAAAAAGAAAAATCTTTAAACGCCAACTCCTTCTGTACCCTTGGGCCAATTTCATTCAAACTTCACAGAAAAGTTGCTTAGGTGACCCTTTACCAAAATAGCTAAAACAGTTCTGCTCCAGTGAGCAAAATGGCAACCACAGCTAAAAATAGAAAAACATCGTAAATTTGCTTCAAACGCGAACTCCTCCTAAACCCTTGGGCCAATTTGATTCAAACTTCACAGGAATGTTGATGAGTGGCTCCCTACCAAAATAGCTAAAATCATCCTCTCAGATGAACAAGATGGTCGCCAGAGCTAAAAATAGAAAAATCTTTAAATGCCAACTCCTACTGTACCCTTGGGCCAATTTGATTCAAACTTCACAGGAATGTTGATGAGTGGCTCCCTACCAAAATAGCTAAAATCATCCGCTCAGATGAACAAGATGGTCGCCAGAGCTAAAAATAGAAAAATCTTTAAATGCCAACTCCTACTGTACCCTTGGGTCATTTCATTCAAACTTCACAGAAACGTTGCTTAGGTGACCCTTTACCAAAATAGCTAAAACCATTCCGCTCTGATGAACCTGATGGCCACCAGAGCAAAAAATAGAAAAAAAATTCTTTAAAGAGGGTCGTGCATAACTGACTCTGCCGTAATCAAGTTCGAATTTTTACCTCAAAATAACTTTGGTTTGTATTTTGTTTTTCAAGTGTTTTCTGAGGTTTTTGTAACATTTAATAACCATTACAGTGTGTTTTTTGCTGTAAACTATTTTGCGACTTCATAGACTACTTTCCGGTCTAGTTTGCATGGCTGTAAGCACATGAAAATTAAGTGATAAACAGACTAACCCTGTATTTTTCCAGCGACTGATATGTTTCCTCCGGTTTCAGCCCATCATCTTTCCACGGCAAATCTGAACTCTAACGCAAGACGTTTACTTTATTTTTCCATTGGTGTCAAAAATAAGCCTTGAGGAGTCTGCCACTGCACATATTCCATGGCCATACTTTGTCAATACAAACAAAACAATGACTCAATAGTGACGTTTACTTTAGTTTGCGTGAAGTCATATAATTGAAAAAAAAAAATAAGGAGCGTGATAGCTCAGTGGTAAGTGCACTTGCCTCTGATGCTAGAGGTCCCGGGTTCGATCCCCGGCAGCGGCGATAAAATTTCTGTGTCCGAACACGCTCTGGGACAGTGGCATCATTTGCAGGGATGAATGTCATAAAGTGCACCGTCCTTCGGATCGGGAAGTTAACTGGATGCCCCCTGTGCAGGGAGAACCATCCCCTATGTAGGTTAAAGATCCTTACATGATTACTGTGTTGGTATTCATCCTGCATAACCTGGAGTGTATGCAATGCACACCTGGGGTAATGGTCAAATGTGGCCTACGTAGCATCAAGTTTGCTTGATTTGAAGTTTAACGTCTCCGTAAACACCGTAAAGGTCATTTTGGTGACGTTGCTTCCAGTTCTGTGGGACTTTTACCCGACATTGAGATGAAATGACATCTCAAGCCCTGTCGCCCAATAGGGTTTATAAGCATGGACTGTCCGACGTGCATTGCTGGGCAGGCTTAGATCCTCTAAGCCGTTTACCAGTACTCGTGTGCGGGTCGGTTTCAGCTCTGCGTGGAAGCATCATACAACCCATCTAGTTCTTCAAGCCCCAATGGGCGGGGGCTAACGCAGTATCAGTAGATAGATAGAAAGAAAAAAAAAACACTGCCATATTTATCCACCTAGTTGTTGGTATGAACTAAAAGAGCAAACACAACTGTAATGCCTGGCAGCGCACATTACTCTGTTAATAATCAGTCGCAGTCTCAATTTCAATTTCTGTTAACCCACCTCAGTGAACAAATAGCCACCCACATTTAGGATCTTAGACTCAACAGGTCCGTACGCATGGTGTTAGAGAGAGAGAGAGAGAGAGAGAGAGAGAGAGACTTTTTTTGAGTGATTCAGCTATGATTACAAAGGCCTCCAGAGCGGAACTCGCATGACAAGACGTAAAGCACAATAATGGAATGTATTTGACTGAGAAAAGCATCTTGAGGAACATCGACATTCATTTCGAATTTTTCAATGTAACCGACACAAACAAGGACACGTCTCCGCGCATTAGCAGACATCCAATGGACCTGTCGAACATTCCATTCCTCTACTTCAAATTTTCTCTGTGCCTCCTAAATGACTTTCAGAGACACTCAACTAAATGCCTGATCAAGGTCCACCAAAGCCACTATGTGGCGCTAGTGATGTTTCCATTACGGTCTAGTTATTTCATGTTCGCGGTTCTTTCCCTTTGGTGTGTCTGATCGGAGGTGTTGGGTAATTGTATCGATTCCTGATCATTGCCTTCACCGGAAAGTAAATGGATAACTTATCGCACCTCCCTTTCACAGTTTACATAAACAGGCAATAGATAATTAAATAGCGTTTGCAGACAATATGGCATAAAAAAAAAAAAAAAAACTAGTAAAAATTATAGAGAAAAATTAACTAGTAGTTTTTCTTCTTTCCCTATAAGGTTGGCAGGAACTGAAACGGGAAAAAGGAAATTTGTATATTCTTTTGCATCAGCATATGGAATTTTTTTTATCAATTTAAACCCATTGCATTAGGGGGATGGGGTAATAAATTGGCAACAAAGAAAGATAAAAATGTACAATAATGTTTCCAAGGTAAATTAATAACATATATCGGGCATTGTTTGAATGTCTGCGACAATGTTAATGGCTTCATATCTTTTAAACATGAACAAATCGACAATATGGCAATATGATAACATGGATTTTTTGCCAGAAAAATCAATTTTGGACACCATAAAACTTACAAATGAAATTGTGTTTCATTTAAAATGAAATACTTTGATACATATCACATTAAGGAAGCAAAGGTAGGTGCAATAATAATGGTATAATCCTTGTTCTTGTCATTTAAACAATATCTTAATGCTTTTTTTAGCCATTTTTATTGGGGGGTGGGGTAACTTTTTCTGCATTACTTCTTCCAGATGCCTGGTGACATGGTCAAATTTCAAGCCTATTTCGTGTATCTAATATTATTACACACTATATGTGAAAATAAGAAAAATCTAAAGACGAAAAATGCATTCTTTTATCAAATATAGTGAAAATTGCATATCAAAACAGCAAAAAATGCAGAAAAAGTCGTTGTAAATAGGTGTTTCGACAAAAACCTGTGAAAGAGTTTGTCTTTCACAGTTAGGTACGCACACATGACATTATCCTGCATTGTGTTTTTTTTTAAACCAAACTGGGAAATATTGTTTTAATCAATTGTTATCGACAATTTGTCAATGACTGGGGTAATTATTGAAACATTCGATAATTTCGAAAACAGTACCCATCTATAAGGCTAAAAAGCTCGAAAAAAAGCATGGTATGCCTTTATTTTTACACCAGCAAACGAATGCAGAGATATCAAGCTACAAAATACAAGCAAATAAAAAAAATCTGAAGACAAATGAATTACTCCCCACTCTCCTTAAACATCAAAGTAGAAGTAAAACAAAGATCAGGAATTGATACAATTAACTTACTCCACCCATAAAAGACACCAAAGGGAAAGAAATACAAACATTAAGCGACCAGACCATAATGGAAACCCAAACAAAGGAAGGCCATAAGGACAGTTACTTTCCCACAAAATGGCCATATGGCCATCCAAAACCAAAAGACACAAGTGATACATACAGTAAGTAACAAACAACAACATAAATAAATCGCCACAGAAGAACCGCCTTGGAACGGTCAACTCCTCCTGTACCCTTGGGCCAATTTCATTCAAACTTCATAGGAATGTTGCTTAGGTGACCCGCTAACAAAGTAGCTAAAATGGTTCTGCTCGGATGAACAAAGTGGCCGACAGAGATAAAAAAAGACAAAAACATCATAAATTTGTTTTAAACGCAAACTCCTCCTAAACCCTAGGGCCAGTTTAATTTAAACTTCACAGGAATGTTGCCTAGGGAACCCCCTACCAAAATAGCTAAAATCATTCTGCTCTGATGAATAAGATGGCCACCAGAGCTAAAAATAGAGAAAAAAAACTTGAAAAGACAACTTCTGTACACATTGGCCAGTTTCATTCATATTTCATGTGAATGTTGCTCAGGTGATCTACTACCAAAATAGCTAAAACAGTTCTGCTCTGATGAGCAAAATGGCCGCCACAGCTAAAAATTGAAAAACATCGTAAATTTGTTCAAACGCAACCTCCTCCTAAAAAGCTTGAAATGACAACTCCTCCTGTACCCATTGGCCAGTTTTATTCAAACTTCATAGGAGTAATGCTTGGATGACATTCTATCGAAATAGCTAAAACGATTTTGCTCGGATGAATAAAATGGCTACCAGAGCTAAAATTAGAAAAATATCGTAAATTTGCTTCTAACACAAACTCCTAATCCCTTGGGCCAATTGGATTCAAACTTCACAGGAATGTTGCCTTGGTTGTCATTTGGGTGACATGGAGACTCCCTACCAAAATAGCTAAAATAGTTTCGCTCTGACAAACATGATGGCCGCCAGAACTATAAATGGAAAAAAAATCTTCAAACGACAACTCCTGTACCCTTGGGCCAATTTCATTCAAACTTCGTAGGAATATAGATGACCCTCTACCAAAATAGCTAAAACAATCCAACTCTGGTGAACAAACCGGTCAACAGAGCTAAAAATAGAAAAACATTGTAAATATGCTTCAAACGCGAACATTTCCTAAACCCTTGGGCCAGTATGATTGAAACTTCACCGGAATGTTGCCTAGGTGACTCCCTACCAAAATAGGTAAAATTGTTCCACTCTGATGAACAAGATGGCCGCCAGAGCCAAAAATAGAATGGCCTAGAGACAGTGACACTCAGGTGAGCGAATCAGGGCCCTCTGGACCCTCTTGTTATGCTCCCCGAAGAATTTCGTGGGGAGCATATAGTCGCCGCTTCGTCCGTGAGTCCGTGCGTCAGTGTGTCCGTCCTGCTCTTGTCTACGCGAATTCTCAGAAACTACTGGGCGGATTTCAGTGAAACTTCATGTAAATATTAAGTATCGAAGGTGGATGCGCATATCACCTGCATGTTTTGGTTCGATGATTTTTCCAACAGTTATGGCCCTTTGATGAATTCTGCATGAATATATAGGGTACTGTTCGTGTCCACGCGAATTCTCAGCAACCACATGCAGAAATTCAACGAAACTTCAATGGAGCCTTAAGCAGCAATAGGGGATGTGCATATCCGTGCTATCTGGTTAGATGATTCATCACAGAGTTATGGAACTTTGTTTAAAGCTGCAGTGTATGGTCACTGTGGCTATTTTTAGAAAAAACTTTGTCATCACTCTGGTGCCTACATTTATTGATTGATTTTAATATAACTTCACACAAATGTTGGGTATGATAATATCTTGAGCATGTTTGACTTTCAGGGTCCTGGGCTCAAGGTCAAGGTCACTGTGGCTATTTTTAGAAAAACTTTGTTTTCGCTCTAGTGCCTACATTTATTGATGGATTTTAATATAATTTCACACAAATGTTGAATATGATAATATCTCGAGCAAGTTCAACTTTCAGGGTCCTGGGCTCAAGGTCAAGGTCACTGTTGCTATAAATTTAGGAAAACTTTGTTTTCGCTCTTGTGCCTACATTTATTGATGGATTTTAATATAATTTCACACAAATGTTAAATATGATAATATCTCGAGCAAGTTCAAATTTCAGGGTCCTGGGCTCAAGGTCAAGGCGCATATCACCTGCGTGTTTTGGTTCGATGATTTTTCCAACAGTTATGGCCCTTTGATGAATTCTGCATGAAAATATAGGGTACTGTTCGTGTCCACGCGAATTCTCAGCAACTACATGCAGAAATTCAACGAAACTTCAATGGAACCTTAAGCAGCAATAGGGGATGCGCATATTATCCGTGCTATCTGGTTAGATGATTCATCACTGAGTTATGGAACTTTGTTTAAAGCTGCAGTGTATGGTCACTGTGGCTATTTTTAGAAAAAAAACTTTGTCATCACTCTGGTGCCTACATTTATAGATGGATTTTAATATAACTTCACACAAATGTTGGGTATGATAATATCTTGAGCATGTTCGACTTTCAGGGTCCTGGGCTCAAGGTCAAGGTCACTGTGGCTATTTTTAGAAAGACTTTGTTTTCGCTCTAGTGCCTTCATTTATTGATGGATTTTAATGTAATTTCACACAAATGTTAAATATGATAATGTCTCGAGCAAGTTCAACTTTCAGGGTCCTGGGCTCAAGGTCAAGGTCACTGTGGCTATAAATTAAGAAAAAACTTTGTTTTCGCTCTAGTGCCTACATTTATTGATGGATATTAATTCAATTTCACACAAATGTTAAGTATGATAATATCTCGAGCAAGTTCAAATTTCAGGGTCCTGGGCTCAAGGTCAAGGCGCATATCACCTGCGTGTTTTGGTTAGATGATTTTTCCAACAGTTATGGCCCTTTGATGAATTCTGCATGAATATATAGGGTACTGTTCGTGTGCACGCGAATTCTCAGCAACTACATGCAGAAATTCAACGAAACTTCAATGGAACCTTAAGCAGCAATAGGGGATGCGCATATTATTCGTGCTATCTGGTTAGATGATTCATCACAGAGTTATGGAACTTTGTTTAAAGCTGCAGTGTATGGTCACTGTGGCTATTTTTAGAAAAAAAACTTTGTCATCACTCTGGTGCCTACATTTATAGATGGATTTTAATATAACTTCACACAAATGTTGGGTATGATAATATCTTGAGCATGTTCGACTTTCAGGGTCCTGTGCTCAAGGTCAAGGTCACTGTGGCTATTTTTAGAAAAACTTTGTTTTCGCTCTAGTGCCTACATTTATTGATGGATTTTAATATAATTTCACACAAATGTTAAGTATGATAATATCTCGAGCAAGTTCAAATTTCAGGGTCTTGGGCTCAAGGTCAAGGCGCATATCACCTGCGTGTTTTGGTTAGATGATTTTTCCAACAGTTATGGCCCTTTGATGAATTCTGCATGAATATATAGGGTACTGTTCGTGTCCACGCGAATTCTCAGCAACTACATGCAGAAATTCAACGAAACTTCAATGGAACCTTAAGCAGCAATAGGGGATGCGCATATTATTCGTGCTATCTGGTTAGATGATTCATCACAGAGTTATGGAACTTTGTTTAAAGCTGCAGTGTATGGTCACTGTGGCTATTTTTAGAAAAAAAACTTTGTCATCACTCTGGTGCCTAAATTTATTGATGGATTTTAATATAACTTCACACAAATGTTGGGTATGATAATATCTTGAGCATGTTCGACTTTCAGGGTCCTGGGCTCAAGGTCAAGGTCAATGTGGCTATTTTTAGAAAAACTTTGTTTTCGCTCTAGTGCCTACATTTATTGATGGATTTAAATATAATTTCACACAAATGTTGTGTATGATAATATCTCGAGCAAGTTAAACTTTCAGGGTCCTTGGCTCAAGGTCAAGGTCACTGTGGCTATAAATTTAGGAAAACTTTGTTTTCGCTCTAGTGCCTATATTTATTGATGGATTTTAATATAATTTCACACAAATGTTAAGTATGATAATATCTCAAGCAAGTTCAAATTTTAGGGCCCTGGGCTCAAGGTCAAGGCGCATATCACCTGCGTGTTTTGGTTTGATGATTTTTCAAACAGTTATGGCCCTTTGATGAATTCTGCATGAATATATAGGGTACTGTTCGGGTCCACGCGAATTCTCAGCAACTACATGCAGAAATTCAACGAAACTTCAATGGAACCTTAAGCAGCAATAGGGGATGCGCATATTATCCGTGCTATCTGGTTAGATGATTCATCACAAAGTTATGGAACTTTGTTTAAAGCTGCAGTGTATGGTCACTGTGGCTATTTTTAGAAAAAACTTTGTCATCACTCTGGTGCCTACATTTATTGGTGGATTTTAATATAACTTCACACAAATGTTGGGTATGATAATATCTTGAGCATGTTCGACTTTCAGGGTCCTGGGCTCAAGGTCAAGGTCACTGTGGCTATTTTTAGAAAAACTTTGTTTTCGCTCTAGTGCCTACATTTATTGATGGACTTAAATATAATTTCACACAAATGTTGTGTATGATAATATCTCGAGCAAGTTAAACTTTCAGGGTCCTTGGCTCAAGGTCAAGGTCACTGTGGCTATAAATTTAGAAAAACTTTGTTTTCGCTCTAGTGCCTATATTTATTGATGGATTTTAATATTTTTTTTTTTTTTTGGTTTGGGTCTTACGGCCTTTTCAAGATTATTTCACTCATATCGAGCCGATCCTTAATCAGAGGTGGGCGAAAACCGGAGTACCCGGAGAAAAACCACCTGACCTTCCGTTGCAGAACTTGGCGTCTCACACGTGGCCAGAGCGAGGCTCGAACCTACGGCGGTGAGAGACCTAATGACTAAGAGTCACCGCTCTTATCCACTAGGCCACAGAGGCCCGTGGATTTTTAATATAATTTCACACAAATGTTAAGTATGATAATATCTCAAGCAAGTTCAAATTTTAGGGTCCTGGGCTCAAGGTCAAGGTCACTGTGGCTATTTTTAGAAAAACTTTGTTTTCGCTCTAGTGCCTACATTTATTGATGGATTTTAATGTAATTTCACACAAATGTTGAGTATGATAATATCTCGAGCAAGTTCAACTTTCAGGGTCCAGGGCTCAAGGTCAAGGTCACTGTGGCTATAAATTAAGAAAAACTTTGTTTTCGCTCTAGTGCCTACATTTATTGATGGATTTTAATATAATTTCTCACAATGTTGAGTATGATAATATCTCGAGCAAGTTCAAATTTTAGGGTCCTGGGCTCAAGGTCAAGGTCACTGCTGCTTTTTTTAGAAAAAACTTTGTCATCACTCTGGTGCCTATATTTATTGATGGATTTTAATATAACTTCACACAAATGTTGGGTATGATAATATCTTGAGCAAGTTCGACTTTCAGGGTCCTGGGCTCAAGGTCAAGGTCACTGTGGCTATTTTTAGAAAGACTTTGTTTTCGCTCTAGTGCCTACATTTATTGATGGATTTAAATATAATTTCACACAAATGTTGTGTATGATAATATCTCGAGCAAGTTAAACTTTCAGGGTCCTTGGCTCAAGGTCAAGGTCACTGTGGCTATAAATTTAGAAAAACTTTGTTTTCGCTCTAGTGCCTATATTTATTGATGGATTTTAATATAATTTCACACAAATGTTAAGTATGATAATATCTCATCAAGTTCAAATTTTAGGGTCCTGGGCTCAAGGTCAAGGCGCATATCACCTGCGTGTTTTGGTTCGATGATTTTTCCATCAGTTATGGCCCTTTGATGAATTCTGCATGAATATATAGGGTACTGTCCGTGTCCACGCGAATTCTCAGCAACTACTTGCAGAAATTCAACGAAACTTCAATGGAACCTTAAGCAGCAATAGGGGATGCGCATATTATCCGTGCTATCTGGTTAGATGATTCATCACAGAGTTATGGAACTTTGTTTAAAGCTGCAGTGTATGGTCACTGTGGCTATTTTTAGAAAAAACTTTGTCATCACTCTGGTGCCTACATTTATTGATGGATTTTAATATAACTTCACACAAATGTTGGGGAGGATAATATCTTGAGCATGTTCGACTTTCTGGGTCCTGGGCTCAAGGTCAAGGTCACTGTGGCTATTTTTAGAAAAACTTTGTTTTCGCTCTAGTGCCTACATTTATTGATGGATTTTAATGTAATTTCACACAAATGTTGAGTATGATAATATCTCGAGCAAGTTCAACTTTCAGGGTCCAGGGCTCAAGGTCAAGGTCACTGTGGCTATAAATTTAGAAAAACTTTGTTTTCGCTCTAGTGCCTACATTTATTGATGGATTTTAATATAATTTCTCACAAATGTTGAGTATGATAATATCTCGAGCAAGTTCAAATTTTAGGGTCCTGGGCTCAAGGTCAAGGTCACTGCTGCTTTTTTTAGAAAAAACTTTGTCATCACTCTGGTGCCTATATTTATTGATGGATTTTAATATAACTTCACACAAATGTTGGGTATGATAATATCTTGAGCATGTTCGACTTTCAGGGTCCTGGGCTCAAGGTCAAGGTCTCTGTGGCTATTTTTAGAAAAACTTTGTTTTCGCTCTAGTGCCTACATTTATTGATGGATTTAAATATAATTTCACACAAATGTTGTGTATGAAAATATCTCGAGCAAGTTAAACTTTCAGGGTCCTTGGCTCAAGGTCAAGGTCACTGTTGCTATAAATTTAGAAAAACTTTGTTTTCGCTCTAGTGCCTATATTTATTGATGGATTTTAATATAATTTCACACAAATGTTAAGTATGATAATATCTCATCAAGTTCAAATTTTAGGGTCCTGGGCTCAAGGTCAAGGCGCATATCACCTGCGTGTTTTGGTTCGATGATTTTTCCAACAGTTATGGCCCTTTGATGAATTCTGCATGAATATATAGGGTACTGTTCGTGTCCACGCGAATTCTCAGCAACTACATGCAGAAATTCAACGAAACTTCAATGGAACCTTAAGCAGCAATAGGGGATGCGCATATTATCCGTGCTATCTGGTTAGTGATTCATCACAGAGTTATGGAACTTTGTTTAAAGCTGCAGTGTATGGTCACTGTGGCTATTTTTAGAAAAAACTTTGTCATCACTCTGGTGCCTACATTTATTGATGGATTTTAATATAACTTCACACAAATGTTGGGTATGAGAATATCTTGAGCATGTTCGACTTTCTGGGTCCTGGGCTCAAGGTCAAGGTCACTGTGGCTATTTTTAGAAAAACTTTGTTTTCGCTCTAGTGCCTACATTTATTGATGGATTTTAATATAATTTCACACAAATGTTGAGTATGATAATATCTCGAGCAAGTTCAACTTTCAGGGTCCAGGGCTCAAGGTCAAGGTCACTGTGGCTATAAATTTAGAAAAACTTTGTTTTCGCTCTAGTGCCTACATTTATTGATGGATTTTAATATAATTTCTCACAAATGTTGAGTATGATAATATCTCGAGCAAGTTCAAATTTTAGGGTCCTGGGCTCAAGGTCAAGGTCACTGCTGCTTTTTTTAGAAAAAAAAAACTGTCATCGCTCTAGCGTCGTCATTTGCTGATGGATTTTAATATAGCTTCACACAAATGTTGGGATAATAATATCTCGAGCAAGTTCAACTTTCAGGATCCTGGGGTCAAGGTCACTGTGGTTTTTTTTAGAAAAAACTTTGTCATCGCTCTAGTGCCTACATTTATTGACGGATTTTAATATAATTTCACACAAATTTTGGGTATGATATCTCGAGCAAGTTTTACTTTCAGGGTCCTGGGCTCAAGATCAAGGTTAATGTGGCTATTTTTAGAAAAACTTGCTGGAGGCAGAAATCTTTCCAACTGTAAACGGAGTTCCATTGCACACAGCCTTTCATTATTAACCTCTCATCATTCTGATATGACTGAAATACTGCTAAAAAGGATGTAAAATCGCAAGTCATCCATCTAAATTAGAGTTGCAGATAAATTGGATCAAAGTGAAAGAAGCTAGTCTTGGCAGATGGTCAAAATGACCTTTTTGACAGTCAAGGGGATAGGATCAGATCCATTTTCGAACCCGTCTGATATTTTATATGCATGTAAAGGCACCCAATATGGAACCATACCTGGAGACAGTCCTATGAGGATTGCCTCTGTGTACGAGAGTAGGTTTTCAATAATTTGTATTAAACACTTTTACCCAATTGATATAGCTAAACTACCATCCAGGATCTTGGGGTATGGTATCACTTCCTTTCATTTATTCCGACCTTTGTGTTGCTGATGTTTGTATGACAGTGCCATCAGCCAAGCTAATCTGTCTACCGACAGGTTTTGTTATACTCCATTTTAAAGTACAGTGAGAGATACACAGTATACCGCTCTTTAACTAGGATAATGTTTCCTGTTCCGACTATTGCACATTCGGGGAGCATCCATCGGTTTCACTGATATTCTTGTTTTACTATAGGATTCCGTTTTTGCATCAGAGTCCTTATGAATTTATTGGAAATAAAGATTTTATTCTGTCCGCGGTCTGTTACATCATCTGCTCTGTTACCGTTTATACCAAACTATCAGACTACAGGATGGACCATGCTAGACATTGCAATAATGTCTAAGAGTTATAATGCCTAGGTCATGCAAAGAGCAGAGATCATCACTGCCAATGACGAGGGAAAAGGGAAAACATGTTTGTGCACATTTTTATTCTAGGCTTTTTAGCTCCCCTCGCTCCAGGTAAGCTTATGCCATGGCCTGTTGTCCATCGTCTGTCTATCCATCTGTCCGTCGTAAGCTTTTCACATTCTCGACATCTTCAGACTTCTCCTAACCAGGAAGTCAGATTAAGCTGATACATAGTGGGAGGCATCCTGGCGACATGGAGATTCAGATTTGCTAAAATGGTTCCGTTAGGATTTCCAAGATGGCCACCTTGGTGGCCATCTTGAAATTCTTCGGTCATATCCTCCCGAATGGAGCGTGAGGTTTATCCATTTTAATTTTCATCACATTAACATGTTCATGTAATGCCCTTGTAAATCAGATTTTATATCAAGAAAAATAAGGTTAACATTTCAAACCGCATTTTACCTGCAATTGTATCATTAGAAAAATGCCATTTACACAGCATATTTATGAGTGAATAACAAATTGCTTTCATTCTCTTTCAATTAACTGTTATAAACTTCCTTTAAAAAAAATAACTACACAATATTACAAGCAACATAATAAAACGATATCATGTGGACAGCTTAAATATTTATCTTATGGACTAAACTCCGTTCAGAAAATCTAAATCATCGATTTTTTCGTTTCTCGCTTTTAATACATGTACTTTGTTTAGTCCATACATCACTATGGAAAAGTTTTAGACCTGAACCCCCGCCGGCTTCTCCAGCAAGTCGCATGCCTCTGTGGCAGTCAGGAAAGGCTGTGATTATTTGGAGAAAACTGCAAAATCTAAATTTTCTTTCGCAGACTAAGACATTCTGACAGGTTTGGCACACCCTTTTAAACGTTATATAGAAGTGGTTACTGCTCTTGTAAATTATGAGGGCGTCTATGTTTTATTTGCATGAGCACTTCATGGAAAATCATTATCTGTGACACTACGTCTGATATCGGTATAATTCTTATTGACCACTGTTGCCAGCACATCGTATTTTATAGGACTGTTACAGACTGGCGTATGAGCTGCAACAGTTCTAGCCTGAGTAGCTCAGTCGGATGGGCGTCTGACTGGTGATCAGGACGCGGGTTCGATACCTGCCGGGATCGGCAACATTCTTTCGTGGAGATTGATCATGAAATCTTTTCTACGGTCATTCTCTCCCACTGATTCAAGAAGGACAGTTGTCAGTTTTTGGCGACAGAATGTGCACTGTACTGGTTAACCGCTTACATATAGTGGTAAGTGTGGATAGGTAAACGGAACGGCTCAAAATGACCTAAAATTATGTTTACTGGGCCGTTAAACTCCAACACAAACAAATAAACATATCTATCAAAAGTCCTGGAATACCCAAGCACAACCTTCTTCTCAAATTCAAAGAAGTGATAATCATTTACAATGTCTTTTTTCGGTCTTGGAATAACCTTGCATACGAAAGCATGTTTATGAACCCTTTATCGTCTCAGGATGCATTGCTAACGATTACACACTATATATATATTCCTAGAAAAAAAATATTACAAAATTATCCTAAATATATAGTTGCCTTCCATAGAGACTAAAACAGGTTCGACTCCGCTATGGAACTGTGGCGTGTCACTGAAGTTTTCCTGTTTGCCTCCCTCATACAGTCCACGTTGGCCCTACTTCTCTCTCTCTCTCTCTCTCCGTATTCTTTTGTTTCTTACATCACGGACCATCAACTTGTTTCCGAGCTGGGTGTTCAATTCAACAGCCATTCACAAAAGAAAATATTAATTTACAAATTACAATACGTACAAAGTGAGCGAAATTGTGATAATTAATTTGTGGAGACAGTGAATGCTACCTTGTATGTGTAATGCGTTGTGGTTTTATGCCCCAATCAACAGTTAAGGCCACGTTGGGCTGGCCAGTGAGATCCCCCTGATAATATCTGACAATAACCGGTGGGCAACAGCCGAGTCCACAAGCAACAGTCCACCTAAAGCCATCTCCACGGAGCGGTACCATCAAAAGAAGGAAAGATGGAATAAAGAAAGGAAAGAAACTACAAATGCTTCCATAGGACACGGATGCCCCCGCAATATGGCATGGGGTCCAGAAGTGAGTGTTATGTACAGACTGTATGAGGACAATAGTTTTGACCTCACCTTTGAGCTACAGACCTGTCTTTTAAACATGACACATCATCTGATGATGATTAACATTTCTGCCAAGTGATTTCAAAATTAATCCAGGAATACGAAAGTTATTGCTGCATGGGACTCAAAAACTTTTTTGACATTTGATCGCTAAAGATGAGCCTGACCTTGGTGGCATCCATCTAGGCCTTGCAAGCGCAAATCTTCAGATGATAGTTATCATTTCTGCCAAGTGAAATCAAAATCCACCCAGGAATAAGAAAGCTTTTGACTGGACACGAAGATAGACCATTTTTTTCATTTGAGTTCTAAGTATGACCTTGACCCTGAAAGGTACAGACCTTGGTTTTGCAAGCAGCACAATCATGTTATCATAATGGGTTACATTTCTGCCAAGTAATTTCAAAACCCAACTAGAAATAAGAAAGTTTTTGACCAGATACAAAAAAGATACTTTTTTTAAATTTGACCTCTAGGTATGTCCTTGACCTCTAAGGTACTGGCATTGGTTTTGTGCTCGACGCATCGCCTAATGATGGTTTACATTAGTGCCAGGTAATTTCAAATTTCCATCTAAAAAAAAAAAAAAAAAAAACAAGAAAAAGTCACTGGCCGGACATGGCCTTTTTTGACATTTAACCTCTGTGTATAACTCTGTGTATAACCTTGACCTTGGATACCGACCTGATTCTTGCGCGCGACACATCGTCTTATGATGGTTTACAATTCTGCCGTGTTATATTTAAAAGCCCATCCACAAATAATGAATAAAAGGCCACAGGCCAAGTGTCCCCCGCTGTTTGAAATGCCAGTATGTCGTGAATATGTCTATAACATATGTGCCGTAAACCATGTTTTGGAAGTTGATGAAACAAGAATTTCTGTTGATAAAATGGCTATAACTAACAAAGGAGCATAACTCGGACAAAAATCAGTCAAGCATGATGTTGATGAAATATTATCATCTTCGGGTCATGGAAACAATAACTGGAAAGTTTCATCAAAATCCCTTGAAAAATGTAGGATTTGCGGAGACAAGATTGTGTGACAGAAGGACGGACAGATGGACGGACGGACGATCACGTTACTATAGTCCCCTTTGACTACATGTAACGTTGGGGGACAAAACAAAAAGAAAAAAAAAAGATCCGGGCATAAGAAAGTTATTGCTTGGACAGGTAAAAAGCTTTTTTTACCTTTGATGTCTGACCCGCTGCCTTCGGTGGAGCATTAAAACAACTAAGAAATACAGTTCCCATTCCACATCTGCTGCAAGCACACCAGTTCAATGCCCCACTGAATCTAGAGCAGCAGAACCTCACGACCATACCTCCCACGTGACCTCTGTGTAAACAAGTTTAGGATCAGTCTTGGATCTTCATTTGAAAACAAATCATTGCAGGGTCACAACCCCTAATGCATCATACCAAGTGCCAATGCCGCTGACAGTTTGGTTTCAGGAAAGAGGAGTTTCAAAGTGTTTTACCATACATGCTCGTAGCCACCATTTTGATCATTTCACCCAGACTACGTGAACAAACTTTCGGTCCCTTTCCACTAGAAGTCTTGTCTGAATTTGGAATTTGGTACCGAATATAATTTTAAAATTTTTATAGACTTCATGGGGGAGTGCTTCCGCAAAAAAATACGATCTCCCGCACTTTAAAACTCATGCTGCACGATCTTTTATACAGAATATCAGCCTGGCGTCCGTCCGTCCGGTTGTCCGTCCATCCGTTCGTAGACGCAACCTTGTGATGGCCATAACTCAAATACCCTTTGAGATATATTGATAGTTCTTGGCACATTGTTCACAAGGTGGAGATGGCGTGTCAAGCGCAAGAACTAGAACTCTGGCTGTTATAGTTTTTGAGTTATCTCCCCTTTTAATAAAAAAGAATGACTACCCTGTGATGGCCATAACTCCAATACCCTTTGAGATATATTGATGGTACCTGGCACAGTTGTTCACAAGGCTGAGACGGCGTGTCATGCACAAGAACCACAACTCTGGGTGCCATGGAATTTTAGTTATCTCCCCTTCCAATAATAGAATCACTAACTTGTGATGGCGATATCTCCAATACTCTTTGAGATATATTGATGGTACTTGGTACAGTTGTACATGAGGTTTTGCAGGCATGTCGTGTGCAAGAACCATGACTCTGGATGCCCTGGTTTTTAATTATCTCCCCTGACAATATAACCTTGTGATGGCCATAACTCCTTTGAGATATTATATTGATGGTACTTGGCACAATTGTGGACAAGGCGGAGATGGCGTTTCATGCCTAAGAACCACAACTCTGGGTGCTAGGGTATTTGAGTTATCTCCCCTTCAAATATAATCGTATGAGCACCTTGTGATCACCATACCTCCAATACCCTTTGAGACATATTGATGGTACTTGGTGGAGATGTACATGAGATTAAGCAGATGTGTCATGCGCAGGAATTACAACTTTGGGTGCCCTGGTTTTTTAGTTATCTCCCTTGACAATATAACCTCGTGATGGCCATAACTCCATTATTCTTTAAGATATATTGAAGGAACTTGGTACAGTTGTATACAAGTATAGAAGGCATGTCATGTGCAGAACCAAAACTCTTGGTGCTGTGGTATTTGAGTTATCCCCCCTTTCAATATAATAGTACAACCACCTTGTGATACCATATCTCCAATACCCTTTGAGACATATTGATGGTACTTGGTACAGGTATACATAAGGTTAAACAGGCGTGTCATACACAAAAACCACAATTCTGAGTGCCCTGGTTTAAGACAGTATAATCTTGTGATGACTGTAACTCCAATACCTTTGAGATATATTGCTGGTACTTGCCACAATTGTATATACAAGGTTGAAAAGGCATTTCATGTGCAAGAACCACAACTCAGTATACCTGTGCATTTGAAATCTTGGATCGTCATCATGTTGAGAAGCGATCCATTGTATCATTAGGCGAAGATAGTCTCAGTAAATATTACATATACAAAATATTGACCTTATTTGCATTATTTGCTGGTTCCTAGTCTGAAGATTATTAGTGTTGGGAAAACAGGTAACCAGACCCCCCTGACCTTTCAAGGTCAGGGGGGTCTGGTTACCTGTTTTTCCAATATTGACAATGTGCAAGCTGGAAGCCAGCAAATAATGCAAATATGGTGAATACTGTGGGCTTACCAGTGTGTTTTAATTCTGGTGCACTTTCTATTTGTGAACAGTCTTCTGAAGGCCATGTTGACTTTTTGTCGAGGGATTTGCCATCTCCTCTGATGGCTATTTTTTCTTTAATTTTCCAGCAATATGAAAAATACTGTCAAAACCCATTGACGGTGCTGTAGTTCGGTGCGGTTTGGTGCGTTTTGCAGCCTGGAACCAGCGGTAAAAACCGGATAAAAATGGCGTCGTTTTCTGTCAGTTTTGGCAAAAATCCCATTTCAAAAGTTGTTTATAAGCTGGTCTTGATCCAAATTACTGCTTTGACTCGATGGGCAGTGATATTTACTGTAGTTGAGCAGTTCAAACCCCATTTTAGGTGGGAAATACAGTTATTTACTTGAGTGAATATCATTCATTTAATTCAGTGTGGTAAGCTATTGATCAGAACTGCAGGAAAACCATGTCGGAATATAAGAATCTTATATGGGTATGAGGGGTGGATGGAAAACTCCGTCCCGAGGGACACTCACAGTCCGGCATCACGAGGCACCCATATTGGATTCTTTTTCTTGCATACCTTCCATTTCTTAGCGCGAATTTACCAACATCCACCATATTGTGTTGACACTGCAGGAATGTTTTAGTGATGTCACGTAACGTGCTGTGACATCAACCTTAACGACGGCGCATACGAGTTCATAATCAACCAGTGCATTTATCAAATACACAATTATATTCGATTTTGGGTCAGAGCACCAGGGTCAGAACATAAATTTCTATCCCAGGGCAAAATCACGGATTTCCTTGTCTGGTGTGCAAGAATATAAGATACATGTATTCTGCATGTAGAAATGTCAACAGTTGGTGTCAGGACATGAAGTTATAGTGCAATGGCCAACATTGGACCCTGACTACATCCCGATATCATTGATCAATAGTTTATAACCCTCCCCCTTTCTTTCTTTCTTTCTACTGATGCTAAGATCGGTCACGTTTGACGATTACTCGCAGGTGTACATTACATACACTCCAGGTTTTGGTGGATGAAAGCCTACACATTAATCATGTAGGGTTCTTTAACCTGCACAGGGGGCCTCCAGTTAACGTCCGGATCTGAAGGACGGTGAACTTTATGACATTGATCCCTGAAAATGATGCCAATGGAGCGTCTTCGGACACCGAAATTTTATCAGTTTATCACTGCTACCGGGGATCGAACCCAGGACCTCTAGCATCAGAGGCAAGTGCACTAACCGCTGAGCTATCATGCTCCGCATGTGTTTGATCCTCCCCTCATTTTGAAAGTCAATGGGGGAGCTCCCGCTCTACTATAGGGATCGACCATTTGCCGGATCCCTCAGAAGATATTTGAAGATTCGGCCTGACGGCCTCATGTTCAAACATGTTATGCAAGAATATCGCAAAATGATGCCGGACAGTGTCCCTCGGGACGGAGTTTTCCATCCACCCCTCATACCCATATAAGATTCTTATATTCCGACATGGTTTTCCTGCAGTTCTGATCAACTTACTTACTTACTTACCATGGTTTTTCATGCATTAACATTTACCGGGTCCCGAGGAAGCTGTTTGAACATGAGGCCGTCAGGCCGAATCTTCAAATATCTTCTGAGGGATCCGGCAAATGTTAAGGCAATGAAATAACCATGGTTCATCGTTGCTCTTGCATGACTTACGATTCCGACAGCAAATTTTGATGAAAACGCCCAAAAGCTCCATATAAACTCCATATAAACACTTCAAACGCGACCTGCGAACCAACAGGGGGCCATTTCAGAATGTTGTTTACAATGACGTTGTTACCATCTGACATCATCATAGAACCCTAAAACGCTACGTTCAGGGCGATAACGTTACGTAGCTCAACGTAACGTAATCAAAGCAAGGCCAGTCTTGTGATATCAAAAGCTCAAAATCCATGTTCAAACAGCATGCGAATTTCATGATTTGAACATGGTTTTGCTGTTTGAGCACGGTTTCGGTCCATTTGACAATGGCTTCAAACAGCCATGCGCATATATATTTATGCAAGAATGCAAATTTCTAGAATCATCTCTGAATTTACATGCTGACAACTAGTGGACTAAATGTGCTAATTATCTAGAAAAGCCCCTTAACGTTACGTGTACGACATCATTAACGACGTCGCATTTACTAATGGCGGAATATTGTCATTTTTGTAAAACAATCTTGAATTAAATGTGTTTTAAATGTTATATGATAAATAGAATCTTGTGTTTGCCTCACATTTTATCCCCGAGGTCCTCTTTTCCTCAACTCGTTTAATAAATTCAATAATACATGAGCACTCATGTAAGATCCTCTATATACATCAGTGATATAAAAAGTAGAAGTAAAACAAAGATCAGGAATCGATACAATTAACTTACTCCACCCATCATAGACACCAAAGGGAAAGAAATACAAACATTAAGCGACCAGACCATAATGGAAACCTAAACAAAGGAATGCCATAGGGACAGTTACTTTCCCACAAAATGGCCATATAGCCATCCAAAATTAAAAGACACAAGTGATACACACAGTAAGTAACAAACAACAACATAAACTAGTTAATGTAGTATGCTACAGCAGCATTTATAAAAGGACTGGCTTGGTTCACTTGGTCTTAATTTCTTAAAAAGCCTGATATATAGAAAATCTAACACGAGTGTTCAGAGCCGAGCATTTTATTCCTTTTCCTCAACCTGTTTAATAAATTATTGATTGAATTTATTAAACGTTGAGGAAAAGGGATAAAATGCGAGGCATTGCCTAGCATTTTATCCCTTTTCCTCAACGAGTTTAATAAATTTAATAATACATGAGCACAAACGCAAGATTCTATTTATCATATGGCATTTTAAACCAATTTAATTCACAATTTTGGTACAAAAATGTCAATATTCTGCCATAAGTAAATGCGACGTCGTTAAGTATGTCATACATGTAATGTTACGGAGCGTATCTAACTTATTTGCATATTTAATCCACTAGTGGATTACCAAATTCATTACATGCATTATAACATTCCCAAATGCGAGGTCATATAATAAATAGATATTTTTCTGGCATTGTTTTCATCTTTTTCTTTCAGACTTGCACAGAGGATTCACTGTTTTGATGTTTCGACACACAATTGAGAACTCAAAAGTGTACCACTCGCCATTTTGAAGTGTTTAGCTGATAAGCAGGAACTTTTTTTTTATATTGTGCTGGTGCATCAAAGGTTGAAGCAGGGAAAATTGCATAACAATTAAGTAACAATATTTCAACATCCTCGCATAAAATGCCGCCTTTTTCAATTTTCTAACATACTTTTTATTAGCTCGCCTGTACGAAGTACATGGAGAGCTAATGCTGCCACCTCGGTTGTGCGCGTTTGCGTGTGCGTTCCCGTCACACCAAGGTTGGTCAGTAAATACCAGTGGCGGGAATTCCCACTGGTATTTACCGGAAATTACCATCCTGGGAAATACTCCAAATTTCAGCAAAAGTGGGAAATACTGGGAAATATGATTTTTTGTTTAGTTATTTCATAGAAAAATACTGTTAATATTTGTGTAATTTAATTAAAATAATGAACAGTTAGCTATTTTGCAATATGCCTCCCCATGCATATATGTCATAAGTCTGGTTTTACTGATACCCTTTTACTCATTCAAACACAAACATAAATATAAAGTGATCTGTTGTTAATGTAGGGTGTTGTTAATGTAGGGTGCAGAGAGTTATTTAAAATCCCTCATATGCTTAAGAAGATAAAATACCATAATGATCCTGAGTAGCAGATCAGAATCACTTAGCTTAAAGAGAGTTTACCATTGGAATTACATGTTTTGTATGCTTAGTGTCACACTAAACCACACGATTCAATTTTTTTTTAGATTTACAACAACTCTTTGACTGTTTGAAGTTTAAGGATGTTTACACTAGAAAAGGTTTGTTTTGCAAGTTTGTCAAGTAATCATACTCCCATTATGCTAAAAGGTGTGATAATTTAATTGTTTGTTTGAGACAGGTATTAAAAGAACACAGTTAGTTTAAGCATAAAAGGTTTCTTAAATTATCTACAGATACTCACCTAAGTATTAAAATTACATATATTTACAAGTCAAGGGAAATAGCTGAAAGTTAAAAACTTAAATTTTAGAATCATGTTTGAAAAGAAATTATATACATTCTATATGAAGGCAAGGGACTAGAGATCTTTCAGGTTATTCAATATAAAAAGGGCTGGAAAATCTTCAAAATTTCACTTGTCCTACATGACTTAGTGCATGTAAACTTTGGTAAATGTCGCAAGGACTTGACAAACTTTTTACTTGTCCTTCATTTTTTTTTGTCGTTGCAAGCAGACAAGTGGAATCTTCATGCCCTGCATGAACTTGAAATAATTTTGCTTTCAAATAGCTAGGTAGTTGGGGTATATTAAGCAGTCTCAACTGGTACCACCTATGTAAATATATATTTCCAAGTATTTTCCAGGAATTCCCTGTATTTCCCGCCTTCCAGGGAAATATGAGTATTTCCCGCTTTTTAGCCAACCTTGCGTCACAATGCGTTAAAGTTTTTCAGATGCTTATATCTCAACAGTCACTCATCACAGAGCACTCATATTTGGAACTTAAGTACCTGGGAGGGTCTTCTGATGTTCAAAGAGACCAGACCCCTGGGTTCATGCCCCGGGGTGGGGCTAGGGGTCAAAATCTAGAACACCTCTGTAAAATGGTGTTAAATTTTTTGAAATGCTTATATCTCAAAGCATTCATCACAAAGCATTCATATTTTACAACTAGGATACCTGGGAGTGTCTTCTGAGATTCCAAGACAACACACTCCTGGGTTCATGCCTGGGAGGGGGCACGGGTTGGCACTGAGCATGAGCATTGCCTCACTTCTATTATATGATCATAGGAAAAAACATAACATCCATGTTAAATTACTGCTTGCTCCTTAAGTGAAAATGCGATGACAGCAGACCTTTTCATCGGATGAGAACGTATCCTTGTACTTAATCATTGTGCAGTTTATATTTGTACTTCCTTTGGAACCATCGAGCCCATGTCGGATCTAGAAAATTTATACAGTTATGGGACCTAATTTCCTGGAATTAGTTTCTGAAAACTTGGTTCTTGGCTTTAATTTTTGTGCAGGAGTACCTTGTTTCAAAACGCAACATTTATAACTTAATTTGGAGTATAGGGTTCCATAGATATTGTCTTCCCTGTAAACCATGGCAGACAATAAGCGCTTCCATTTCCCTAATCAAATATGCATTACACTTCTCGGTTACCAGACTGTCGTAAGCATTGATAGTGTACCTATGTGTGAACGGTTCAAACAGGCGAATATCATAGAACAGTGCCTGTTGAATGTGGGTGCTTAAATGTAATATATTTCTTCTTGCTCCAAGACATTAAAAAAATGAATATTTGAATAGTGCGCACTAAAGCCACTTTCCTAATAGGAACTGATCTGTCCTCTGTCCACACGATAGATCCCTGTAGATTTTAAGAAACTTATATGGGTGTGAGGGGTGGATAGAAAAATCCGTCCCAAGGGTCACTGTCCGGCATCACGAGGCTTGCCGAGTGATGCCGGACAGTGATCCCGAGGGACTGATTTTTCTATCCACCCCTCACATCCATATTGGATTCTTTTTCTTGCATACCTTCCATTTCTTAGCGCGGAATTTCAATGCTGCAGTCACTTCGGTTACCAACGTCAGCCATATTCTGTTGACACTGCGGGAATGTAAAGTGACGTCACGGATCGTGCATGACGTCAACCTTAACGACGGCGCACACAAGGTCGTAATCAACCTGTGCATTTATCAAACACGCGATTATATTCGATTTGGGGTCGGAACACCAGGGTCAGAACATAAATTTCTATCCCAGGGTAAAAATCGCGGATTTCCTTGTCTGGTGTGCAAGAATTGTTCCTTCCATAACTTTTTTTTCAGTGTTAAAGTCATCGTAACCTGTTGTATTCTGTCACTGAATGTCACAGCAAATGAAGTCTTGATACCATGTCTTAAAATGTGACAAATTATCTATACGCTCTTGCTCTGGTGTGTGGAGGCTTTCTCAACCCATGAAAGTCCTCAGAAATATCTGTCAGCTTTGCAAGAATGAATGGTCATAACAGTTTAAAAAGGAAATCCTTTAATGTTCCCACAGAGAAATAAGAAATATATACAACATTTAAACCCTACTTTTTATCCTAAGGTCTATTGTTTTGATATTTGTTTAGACAACCATACTTCTCAAAATACAGTGACCAAAAGAAATAACATTTCGGTTGAAAAATAATTCTAATGCACTTACATATGTAACGCGACGTCTGATTGGATAACGTCAAAAATTTGCGACAGTATATTCTGCGATATACTGTCGGAAACCTGACGCCATCGGGTAATGTTGCTTTTCATTGGCTGGCATTTGGTTTTACGCAGCTCACAGTGCTAGCCGTTTTGTGCAAAACAGTACAGTTTTTTAACAAAACAACCGTATAAGTGCATTAGAATGGGGATAACTGTATTGCAAAATTGTGATTTGTGGAGGTAAATCGTCGGTTTTACGATCGTAAATTACGTTTTGCCATAAAACAAAATTTCCAACCGTAAACCGATTTACCTCCCCAAATGACAATTTTGAATACAGTTATCCCCTAAATCATCCTATTGACATGCATGTAATGCATTATTCGAACTTGATAAACAGCAGAACAGAAAAGAAAATTAGTACTCAAATATTACTATATAAGTTGTGTTGTTTATATATGACAATTACATTGCCATTAGGATCTTGATAAATTAGTGGGTCTAAACGTGCAGTTAGTTCCACTACTATCTTTGCAGGTTAGACGGTCGTCTGTGGACCGTTTGGTATCTATAAAGGTGAAGATTTTGATCAGGCTAAATGAACATTCAAGTTGATCCAAAATCTTCCTTGATCCAACCTTTACCATATAAAATGCGCCAAACAATGGTGTATGCATCGCTGTATTTTAAGAAATATGAGCCGGGGCATGACAAAACCTTCAATACGTCTGGTGCATCCAGCAGAGACTCAAACCAACCTGCACACCCATCCACTATGACAAGAACTTTTGCTTATGTCTCTTTGCATAGATATTAGCCTCTAGTAGGTACATGTAATCTGATCAGACTGTGCGAATGCACAGGCTGATTTGAGTCTTCGCTTGCCCCACATGTCTTATTGTAGGTATTGTCGTGCGCTGGCTCATTTATAATTTCCTTTCACATCAGTTATCCAAATTTCCAACACATAACATTATTAGTTGAATAAAAGCAACATCAAATGATTATAATATAGAGGATCTTACATGAGTGTTCATGTATTATTGAATTTATTAAACGAGTTGAGGACAAGGGATAAAATGCGAGGCTTCGCCGAGCATTTTATCCCTTTTCCTCAACGAGTTTAATAAATTCAATAATACATGAGCATGAATGCAAGATTTTATTTATCATATGACATTTAAAGCGCATTTTATTCAGGATTGTTTACAAAAATGTAAATATTCCACCGTTAGTAAATGGGACGTCGTTAATTACGTCGTACATGTAATACTGCGGGACGTATCTAGCTAATTTGCATATTTAATCCACTAGTGGATTATCGAAAATATTACATGGCGTTATTACACTCTTACATAGACGTCATATGATAAAATGTGTTCTATATCAACAATAATACTTGGGTCGAAAGTAAATTATATCAAAGTATTGTCTAGAAACACAAAATTATAAATCCATTTATACCGATACGTCATAGTTTTTGACAAGTTTTAGTCCAGACTGGGTGTCAGATTTGTTTCTTTTTATCTGCAGTTACAGAACTTGCTGTACTTTATACAATAATTTAATAACTTATGTGAAAGGAAACAATGTTGTAATAAACATTAATGAAAAACAAGGCCGCTAAAGGATATGTGTAAATATTCTAACTTTTTTATATTTTTTCTGAATTTGTTTTTCCCTGCCAGCTTATTTGTATGGATACCTGAACATTTTCCAATAATTAACAATTGGTTAATATAGAGACAAGTTAGGATTCCAATCATAATTTTGAGCTGATTTTGATGTGTGCTAAGCACTATATACAGAGCGGTAAAAGGAAGTAGAAACAAAGTTTCTGTTCTGTGTTCCCTTCGTTTACAATAAATAAGAACATGTATGTATTAGTGTGGGAAAAATGTTTAAGTACATTTGATTACTTTAAGGCTTTTTAGACACATCCAAACACTACGTCATCACTCAATAATACTATTTGCCGGGACTTACCGGTGGTGGGTAAAAAAACGTCTCTGGCCGTTTATCACCATTGTAAATGCGATGTTATTTCCTCTAAACTGTGATTTGTTTGGACAGGAAACGACAAAATTGACCTTTGTACGTTTATAATAGACATGTCTTAGCTAGTAGCTATTGATATCTAGAAGATTTGAGGATGTTTTGATGATTAAATTACCTGTTAAACTTATGCAGGTAACGAGGCTGGACGGTCTTAATTATTTGTAAAAAAATGCGCAAAACGAATGATTAAACGCGGATGATGCATGAATGAACTCTAAAACGTATTTATCTACTCGTTTAAAGTGTATTTCGATCGATTTTCTGTGACAGTCAATTACAATATGCCCGTGATATTCCAGCTATTTACAATGTGTATATATGGAACCAGAGGCTTTTTGCCAACCACGAAAGATCAATATCAAAAGGAAAAGTAATTTTGCGCATGCGAAATGACATGTAAACAAGGTCACGTGTCAAAACATTGGATCCGTCTTTATGAGCTCATTGCAAGAGAAGAAGGAAAGAGAAGTCAACCATTACAAAAAACACGCCTATACAAATACATTGCCCACTTTACCACCGAAAAAATGCAAAATTTCATATGAAAAATTGTGATATTTTTCTTATTTCTGCTCAAAATAAAGATTGTGGGTACTCGTTAGAACCGCCTCATCGAAGCGGTTCTAACGAATACCCACAATCTATATTTTAGAGTAGAAATAGGTAAAATAAGATTTACCCTGTAAACCCCAGTTTAACAATATAAAAGTGGGGTGTGAGGGGGACAAAATTATATAGGCGTGTTTTTTTTTCGTGATGCTTTACTCAGTTAGGATTCTGTTTACTTAACAGAACTGAAGTTCGTAAACTACAGGCTTCAGGTTATGTTTTATTTTGCGGTTAAGAATGATAATTTTATTAATTGTGTACAAATATTACTTATTGTATAATATATCGGCCCCCACCCATCGGGGCTTGAAGAAATATATTGGCTGCATTATGCTTCCACGCAGAGTTAAATCCGACCCGCACACGAGTACTGGTAAACTGCTTAGAGGATCTAAGCCTGCCCAGGCAAAGCGGTGCGAGTCGGACCGTCCATGCTTATAAACCCTATTGGTTTCATTGGGCGACAGGGCTTGAGATGTCATTTCATCTCAACGTCGGGTAAAAGTCCCACAAAATTGGAAGCAACGTCTCCAAAATGACCTTTACAGTGTTGACGGGGACGTTAAACCTCAAATCAAACAAACAAACTGTATAATATATAATGTTGGCACTCTAAATGGATACTGATGTTCTACTAGCAAGAATTGCGTTAAAATTTGGCAAATATAAGCCAAAAGATTTTGAGCTAAATTTGTATCTGAATTATGCCCTTAAATTTGCCATCAAGTTCTTGAATTGACCTAAATCCATTTACCTCTCTGTATATATAATATTCTAACATGACGTTAACGTTTTTCCCATTGAACCCAGTGGAAATGTCAGCGTTTGCAAATATGCGATAATTCACGTCGTCAACGTGGTGCGTGCAATTTGGCGTCATCGTGACGTTGCATGTAAACATTTCCTTCTGTCGACATCCGCTGCAAAATAGTCCCCAAGATAACGCTTTGTTACTACTGTATTTCAGTTTAGCATCATGTTAGAATCGAAATAATTTCCACGCACCCGGTGTGTTATCATGATTAACACACGGTGTTGTCGGGCAGATGCGAATATTAATTCACTCCGGCTTCGCCGTCGTGAATTAATATTTCGCAATCTGCCCTCCAACACCGTGTGTTAATCACGATAACACACGGTACGTGGAGATTATTTCTTAAATAAACTTGTGGTTGTATTTGGTTATTCAGATGTGTTGTCTAAGGTGAGTATTCTCTTACTGTGTGCCTGAATAAACTATGTAGGCCTACAGTTTTCTTCTACCGTGTGGGGACAATATTCCCGAGGAAGCTCTATGAGAATGACCAAAACAAACTCAATTTTATAAAAGCTGGTGTGTTTTGACTTTTAATAAAATAGCATCAAACTCTTTATATGTGTTCTCATTTATTCATTTATCAACACTCTAGCCTTTTCGTTTCCCGACTGCTTATTAGCTCAACTGAGCCAAAGGCTTAAGTGAGCTATTAGTATGCCAATGTTCCAGCGTCCGTCATCATCCGTTGTACGTCCACAATTCAAAAAACTACACCTCTAATACCAGATGGCCAATCATGATCAAATTGCATGAGAAACAGCAGGTGGGGGTAAAAGCTGCATAATATTTTGGGGCTGATCGAGTTGGAAGTCTGGTTTCCATGGCAACATTGAACTCCCATAAATGGAAAACATTTTAAAAATTCATTTTCTCTGAAACCACTAGGCCCAGAGCTTAGATATTTAGTATGATGCAAAATCAAATGGTCATCGACATGAATCCTGCCAATCATGCCCCCCCCCCCCTCCACACACACACACACACACCCGCACACACACACACAACTGGTGTTCAGATTGGCCACGTTCCCAGGTTCAAACTTCAAAATTCTTCTTCTCTGGTACCATAAGGCCCAAAGCTTAGATATTTAGTATGTAGCAACATGCCCCCGGGATCCAAATGGGTCATTATTTGGGGTACCATTAGCTCCATAGGTTTAAAATGAAACAAACTTCAAAAGTTTCCTTCTCTGAAACAATATATCCCAGAGCTTGTTGCAACATTAAATGGTCACTGACATGTGCACAAATTCTAGCAACGATGCCTCTGGGGTCCAAATTGGCCACCACGCCCCTGGACTCATGATTTGCTTCCATAGAATTATAGGGGAATAAACTTCAAAAACCTGCTCTTCTGGAACCATAAAGTCCAGAGCTAAGATATTAAGTATGTAAGTGGGTGGGTGTGTTTGGGTTTTATGTTCCACCAACAGCTAAGGTCATACAGAGACATGGCCTTGGTTTAAAGACTCATCCGAAAGTCTGGTGAAGCTTATCCACTACACCACAGCGGCTTCTATATTTAGAATGTAGCACTACTAAGTAGTTATACCATCACATATCCTGCCAAGCATGCCCCTGGGGTCCAAACTGGCCACGCCCCGGGAGTTTGTTATCTCCCATAGACTTATAATGAAAAAAAAATTAAAATCATAACCGTCTTTTCCCATTCAAGACCTTTTTTGGCCTACACTCAGAGATAATCGACCCACCAGTCCTGTCAGTGCTTTGTTTATTGTAAAAATTAGTATGTGCAGAAAAATAGTCTTATTAGGGCCCCGCATTGTTTGCGGGTGCGCTATAGTAATCACCATGTCTGTCTGTCTGTCTGATCTTTGCCTGTCCACATTCTATTTTTTTTTTTTTTTTCTCAATAACTTGCAAACCCTAAAAGGCAGCAACTTCAAACTTTAATTCTAACACAGCGCGCCTATATAGGCAATGGAAAATAACTGTGTTTTATTCTACAACAAATCACGGCAAGGAAGAGCGTGACGAGTGAGGTCATTAAAACTGCTAATTTATGACGTCACTAGTCGATTTCCTTGACGTTTGACGGTGTAACGTCATTTTCTCGCATCGAAAAAGTTTGAAAAGGGTATAAATGCGTGTGTGAGATTTTGAAGGAAACAACAGCATTGTTGCCGATTTTCAGCCTGTTAGAATTGAAATAGATCAGCTCCAGTTTGTGATTTGTGGATTAATAAATCACAGTTTGTCGGTCAGTTGTAAGTAGACAAATCACGCGCGCTACGCGCTCGTGATTTGATCTACTTTACAACTGACCTCCAAACTGTGATTTATTACTCAACAAATCACAGTTAGAGCGGATCTATTTCTTAAACATAAGGTCCTAACAACAGTACACAATTTCATGACAAGTAACATTACTTTAGCTACAATGTTGTTAAAGTTATGACCCTTTGTAAATTCAAATTTTCAGCTTTTACTGTGGTTCGAATCCACGCACAGTTATGGCTACTGCACCTTGGACTGCAGTAGCCAACGTCCTTACCAACTGTACTACAGGAGGGAATTAATCAGCATTTTCGTATTCTTTCTGCATAATTTCAAAACTGTTATAGATATTCCAATGAAACTTGCTGTACAATACGCACGTGTTGCAAACAACTCTAGCTGTAATGACTTTGGACTTACGCCCCTTTATCGACTTAAGGGGAATGGGAACACCTGGCATATTTTTCCGCCATTTTTTAAAAGGGAGACAATTTTCGGGACTTCCTGTTCCCTTTCCTATAAGACCTATCCCACTGAAAAAGGGGTCTACTCTTAAAGCAAATTCTTTCCTTTAAGAGTTGACCACTATTGACATGGGAGACAAAAATACTTTTGCAAGAGTTGCCTCCCCTGAAGGTGTTCCCATTCCCCTTAAAACATTAACATTGGCCATTGTTAAGCCATATAGGATTTTAAAATGAAATTTGCTTTAATATTTACGACGAAACGCACGTATAGCAAGGGGCAACAACTCTAGCTTTAATAAATTTCGACTTACCAAGTAATTTGTATTGAAGTGCAGTAGACATTAACATGAATTTAGCCATCAGTATTTAAAATGACTAGCAAGAACCCATCAGAGTATCGTCTGAAACTACCTACAGTACAACCCCATTATACCTTTTCTAAAGCTTGTTCAAACGATAACATAATTAACGAGTATATCAGAAGCACATTGGACATTGTTACTCTTATATAACTGCTTCTTTATTCTCATTCTGCGGATATTTTGCCTGATTCTTGGCTCTAAGGTATAATTAAACCTATTATAACTTCTACAGTTTACATCCGATCAAGCTGAAACTTCATACATAGTTAGACCATGATGTGGGGCAGCGCATATTGTTTCGGGGTTATGGTCCAACAAATATTAATAGAGTTATGCCCCTTTTGAAATTTGTTGTAAACTTTTCGTTTCTGGATAACTTCTAC